>CM047811.1:18113919-18527476 GCA_026214975.1 Gentiana macrophylla | reverse complement strand
TTGCTCAATTGTCCAAACAAACATAGGTACATGGAATTGTTGATACCAATGACTAATCTGCTAAGTGAGCTTACCCAACATAGCAAAGACTAATCCCCTTGGTGAATTCCAAAGACATTGTCGAGCATAGTGTATCACTAACTTTTATAATTCCAACTTCGCCCTTAACTTAGCAAATCTTTCACTTTGCCCAATGGTTTGTGAAAATATCAGCAGAGTTGATCTTCAAGAGGGGATGAAAAGAACCACCACATCTTTCTTTTCAACATGATCTCTTATATAGTGATGTCTCACATCAATGTGCTTGGTTCTTGAGTGCAAGATATGATTTTTTGTGATTGCAATTGCACTTTGTGTTATCACACATTATAGAATCTCTTTCTTCAATCCCATAACCCTTTAATCGTTGTCTTAACTAAAGTATTTGTAGCACAAAGATTTTTCCAAAGAAAGAATGTATTCACTTTTCAGCTAAGGAAGTTGATATTGAATTGCTTTTTGCTAAACAAGGAAACCACCTATTTCCCATTAACTAATGAGTTCCTGTGGTGTTTTTCTATCAATCTTGCATCCATCATAGTCAGAATCCTGAGTAGGATATAACCTTGAAGGTTCCATCTTTTGAATACCAAATTCCTACATCCAAAGTTTCTTTTAGATACTTGAGAACTCTTTTACTCTAACTAAATGACTTTCCTTAGGTTTTGATTGAAATCTTGCACAAACACCTACAAGAAAGGATATATCAAGTCTCACGGGCAAGAATGTCTGTGCAGATGCCTATCATCCTTCTCAGATAAAGTCCTGATCAACATCTTTTGCCTTCTTTGTCTTCATCCAATCTTATGTTTGTACTTATAGGAGTTGATACTTATGTGGCAAGCTTTCCATACCAAACTTCTTGTAGCCTCCTTGTTGTACTTGGTTTGATGAATGAAGATTCCATCTTTCATTTGTTTGACTTGCAAACCCAAAAATTAGTTCATTTCTCCCACCATACTCATCTGGAATTTACTTTTCATGAGATTAGCAAACTTCTCACATAACAATTCATTTTCAGAACCAAAAATTATGTCATCAACATAAATCTATACCAGCAGGATGTTGTCTCCTTCATTGATTCTGAAAAGAGTCTTGTCAATGGTACCTTTGGTAAAACCATGGTCCACCAAGAATTGAGATAAGGTTTCATACCATGCTCTTGGTGTTTGTTTCAATCCATAAAGTGCTTTATTGAGTCTCAGACACTTTAACTTCTTGATCTTTAACTTCAAAACCAGGAGGTTGCTTTAACATAGACCTCCTCTTCCGTAATGCCATTCAAAAATGCACTTTTGACATCCATCCGATATACTTTGATGTTTTTGCAAAGCAAAGATATGCCAAGAATAGTCTTATAGCTTCCAATCTTGCAACAGGGCATATGTTTCATCAAAATCTATTCCTTCGCGCTAAGAATAGACTTTTGCTACTAGTCCGGCCTTATTCCTTACAATGGTACCGTGATTAAATCCAATTTGTTTTTGAATACCCATTTTGTACCAATTATATTTGCATGATTGAGGCCTTTCTACTAGTGTCAAACTTGATTTCTTTCAGATTCATTCAATTCTTCTTACATAGCAATTATCCAATGCTGGATCGATATTGCTTCTTCAACAACTTTAGGTTCCATTTGAGATAGAAACATGTAAACATTGCTTCAATTGTCTTCAGTCCTTACACCTTGTTGTATGTTGCCAATAACTTGCTCGCCAGGTGATCCCTTAACCATTGTGGATTTTGGTTAGATTGATTCTCAGAACATCATCTCATCATGTGGTCCGATGTTGCTTGACAAGGGTTCAAAGTAAATCCTTGAACCGCCTTGCTTGTTGCATCGATGAGTGTTATCAAGAGGGTGTTCAGCAGGGAAGAGTCGAAAACTTTTAAGTCATTAAATCTTTCCAAAACATCAACACATTACGGATCAGTGACTTGTTGGTTTTCAGCAGGTTCTGAATCTTCATCTTCCATTCCAGTGAACTTAGGTTCATCAAATACAATATGTATTGTTTCTTCATGTTTCAGTGTCCTTTTGTTCAGTACCCTGAATGCTTTGCTGACAGAAGAATATCCCAAGAAGATTCCTTCATCTGATTTTGGTTGGAATGTCTTCAATTGTTCCTTATGATTTAAAATAAAACATTTGCTTCAAATGGATGAAAGTAAGATATATAAGGTTTCCTTCCATTCCAAATCTCATAAGGTGTCTTGATGGCTTTTTGTTCACTGAGGTCCTGTTTTGTGTATAGCATGATGTATTTACTGCTTCAGCCCAATATCTTTCAGGTAATAATGCTTCACAAATCATAGTTCTTCTTGCTTCCTTTAAAGTTACGCTTTCTTCTTTCAAGCCCCCATTTTGGTCGAGGTGTACCAAAGACAAGTTGATGTAGTACACCATTTTGCTCACAATATTCTCTTATAACTTTGTTGAGAAATTCAGTACCCTTATCTGATCTGATCTTCACTACTGTCAAAATTTTCTCATTTTGCAATCTCTTCAAAAGTTCATGCATCTTTTGAAGTGTTTCACTTTTCTTGTTCATGAATACTACCCAAGTGTATCTTGAATAATCATCCACAACTACTAAAGTGTACTTCTTTCCTGTTACACTTGTTGGTGTTATTTTGGTCCAAATAGATCCATGCGCGTTAGCTCCAAAACTCTTTTGTTGGATCGCTTTGTTTTTACTTGAAGATTGATTTTGTTTGTTTACCTTGCTGACAAGCATCACATATAGCATCCTTATTAAATGTGATCTCAGGTAAACCAATCACCAGTTTCTTCTTCACCAACTGATTGATATCATCAAAGTTTAGATGATTCAACTTCTTATGCCATAACCAATTAAGTTTTGACTTGGTAGGCTGTCAGGCATGTCTCTGGAGCAAACAGATAGACCAATCCACAACATACATGTTTTGTTGTCTTCTTCTTCCGCCAACACAACTTGATCACCTATTTCACTAATGACAATCTGAGTGTTTTTGTCAAAAGTGACCTTGTAACCCATGTCACAAAATTGTCCAAGGCTCGATAGGTGTAGTCCAAATCCTTCCACATATGCAACATTCACGATTGTTAATCAATTTCTCACAAGTGTTCCATATCCTCTTGTGTATCTGGGTGTGTTCTTGTTGCCAAAATTCACTCTTGGACCATCCTTTGTCACATAGTTTGACAAGCAAAGTTTTATTCTTTGTCATATGTCCGAACATCCACCATGCCAAAGTACCGGACACCCTACAAAACAAAGTTAATGCATTTTAGGTACCCAAAACTGCTTGGGTCCATAGTGGTCAGTGGTAAGCATGACCCTTGGCAAATTTCCATAAGGTCTTCTTTGAAAGGTATCATACTTTTGTTCATACATGTATTCCACACATCCATAAGGTTTAACATTTGGTTGTGTAGGACTCACGTATGCTTTCTGGCCTATTGGTATATAGTGTTGTTTGGAGTGATTTTTGTTAAAAGCACTAGTATAACCACAGTGTGTTTGTCATTCATTAGAAACAGACCCTGTAATATGGAGTCTGCTGAGGTCTCTGCTGAAGTCTTATATAAGTCCTCTGTTGAGTCCTCTGCTGATTCCATTGCTGAGGTTTTATCCTATCAGTATGGTTATATCTGTTGTTTCTAGCAGTGGGGACAGGAATATTCCAATCATCATCAGTATGGAACAGTCTACCTTTCCCCCTGAGATAAGTATCCCTTGAATGATTGACATTTTTAGGTTTAGGATTATTATCCTTGGAATATCTCTGATTTTTACCCTTTTGTGGTCCAGCAGACTTGGTAGCAGGTCTGCTATCAGTAGGTCTAGAAGGTAAAACAATCCTATTTTTGGATTTGTTCTTTTTGTTAGGTGCTGTTGACCTTTTTGACCACTGATTTTGCTTCCTTGAAGTCTTCTCAGTAGGCTTTACTTGCCTCAAAGAACCTTTTGGGAGTTGGATCTTGTGCGAGCACAAACTTAGGACCAATTCCGATACTAGGTTTAGTGACCTTCTCTGATCCACTCTTATTAGATTGTTGAGTTCCAAATCCAAGGCCTGTTCTATCACCATAAGGCTTTCCCGATTTGAATGCAGTGGAGGAACAAGATTGTTCATTGATTCGATGACCTCTTTTGAATGTACATCAGACTTATGTTCATTTTGTCCAACTTCTTTTTCCTTTCCTTTGAGAATTCTTAACTCAGCTTTTAATCTTTCAAATTCTGTTTGAAGAGCTTCTTTTCAGCCTTCACAATCTTATAACCAGATTGTATTATCCTCAATTGATTAAGGATGGCATCCAAAGTTTCTTCATTGTCAGAATTTTTTGGATTTGAACCATAAGTTGATTCACAATCACTTCCAACAGGAGTGTTAATAGATACAAAATTGTATACCTCCTCTGTTTCATCCATATTTGCCATTAAAGCATAATCATCCATATCAGCAACAAGTGCAGTATCATCAGATTCATTTCCTTTTTCTGATTCTACTTCATATCCTGATTCATCTTCAGCAACCATAGCTTTCTTGCCAGATCTTCTTTGTTGGCTTTTGCTCTTCAGTAGGTCTGGACAATCAGGTCTGAAATGTACAGGCTTCTTGCAATTGAAGCAAAGATAATCATGTTCCTTTTCTGCTTTTAGTTCGGAATGATCGGAGTTTGAAGTGTCACTGGTTTCTTCATAATGATAACACAGTAATCATTGTCTTTCTTGATTCCTCCTTCTTCTTTTCACTAAATTTCTTTGTGAAATTCGAGAGAACCCTTTCCGATTTCATCATTTTGTTTTTCTTGCTCAAGAGGGCAATTTGCTCTTGCATCTCATCCAGTAGATCATCTTGAGCTCCTGATGTTTCTTCTTGATGTGTAGCAACCAATGCAGTGGTTTTTGGTTCTTCTTTTTACTGTCTTAGGTACATGTTTCTTACTGAATTCATAGGCCTTGAGATCTGAAAAAAGTTTGAAAGTGTCCTCTTCATGTAGACTTCTCATTTCTTCTATGGCAGTCACCTTCATCTCCCAAACTTCTTTTGTAGGTAATGCTTCCAGGATTTTTGAATTGATTTCTTCTTGTGAGTACTTCACACTCAGTAAGGTGAGTTCATCCATGATTGCATTGAATCTTGACTCCATTTGTTCAAGAGTTTCATTTGGTTTCATTTTGAACTCCTGGAACTTCTTCTTTGCCACACTGATCTTGTTCTTCTTGATTGCATCGTTGCTTTCGCAGATTAATTGCAACTTATCCCAAAGTTCTTTTGTAGTTTTGCAATCTTTCACCTTCATGTACATATTGCTATCCAAAGTTACATTTATGATATCAATAGCAATGTTGTTGAGGTTTGCTCTTTTCTATCTTCTCAAGATCCATTCTCTTTTTGGCTTTGGAATGTACCGAGTTTCATTATACACGATTATAGCTTTTGTGATTTCGGTGGTCCATCGATCGGACATCCATCATTTCATCATGTGTTGCGGCTAGATAAGCTTTGCATCTGACGTTTATACTCATCAAAACTATCTAAAGAACACATCAACATTGTTCTAGCATCACTGGTTGTTGTCCATGATGCAAAGCTTTGAAAATTAGAAACTTGAAGAAGTTTTCAAAGTATTTTCACAAGCACAACAAGTAGGATTACATCGAAACGAAAGCAACGCTCCGATACCAATTGTTGGTCCCTTGAAAAGGCATTGGTTAAGTTTAGAGGGGTGAATAAACTTAACACTTAAAACTTTTGAGTTAACAAACTCAAAGAACTTCAAAGATCTCGATAGCTCGATGTCGGTGACACTCAGTAGTCTGCTAACTATTGACTTTCCTGAATTTGTTGCAGCGGAATATATTTAAATTAAGCCTTATTACTTGTTGTTTAAAATATGATACCAAGTATTAGATACTCATTAGTGTATGTGTGTGACTCGATTGCTAGTTCAATAGATTGATGTGCTAAATGTACTAAATGCAAAATATAAATGCACGAGAGAAGTAAGTAAGCAATTTTTATAGTGGTTCAGGTGGTGTAATCCAGTCGACCCACTCTTCTCCTTGTGATGTTGGAGGTAATTCACTAGAGATACTCGAGGAAGCGATTACAAAAATCCCTTAGTTGTTTGTCCTTCACCAATAACTACGGCTTCACAAACTGAACACTTGGAATGTGTAGGATTGTTTGCACCAAAGTCTTCCACTCGGTCCTTGAAGGTAGGATTGCCTCTTCACCACTCTCCATCACAAACAACGATCCTTGACACCCAAAGATGCTTCACTTGTTTTGTTAGATTTCTTATAAAAGAAAGTTTGAATCAAGTAAGTGATTGACTTTCGTGACTTGATCGAGGATGATATGATCACTGACTTGAGGTCTTCAAGTGTGTAAACTTGATGTATCTTGATAGCATATTACACTTGAAGAAGTTTCTTTGGATCGGTAGCTTTAAGTTGATGGGATCGTGAGGTGTTTAATAGATTGAAATATGACAGCTCAAGATAGATCCTTAATTTTCATCACTTGTATCTGAATTAGGAGTACTCTATTTATAGGTAGGAACCCTTGTGACGTATGTTTGAAATTCAAACATAGCCGTTTCAGACTTGTCATTTTCTTGACTTGCATTCTGTCCATGTACATAAATCTGACAACCTTTGTCAGTTGCTTTTGACGATTTCGGTTTGGCCACCTTTGACTTGTATCCATTGGATAAAGCTCTGCATTATTTCCAACATCCCTTTAATATTAACCATTGATTTGTGGACAAAATCAAGAGTTGTTATTTGTCCTTATCCTTGTATTTTTCCAATGTAACCTTTGAATAATTCGAAATATATATCAGCATGATTCACTGTGAATGTAAGTCATGCATATCAGTCAGCTGGTCCAAAGTTGTTGTGTTTATAAAAACACTTCAGCTGACTTCTCTTATATCTAACTTTTTATTATGAAGTTAGATTACACCATTTTGAATATAACTAGGTTCCAATCACCACTTAATTTGTGGAACTTAGACCTTGTACACAAGGTATGTGTAATCGATTTAGGTCATCACGGACTTCCCTAAATCGATTCCATATCCTTGACTTTAAATACTAAGTTTGATCCATTAGCCTTCAATAACCGAGTTTGAAACCTCGACTTTTCGGTCTTGACGAGTTCCTAAACTAGTCTCTTGACTCGGTACCCTCTTGATATAGGCAGTCTGTGATGAAAGTCAGCCGACCATTTACAGTGCTTGTTTGATCAAACCTATACAAAGATCAAACTCTAATAAGCCTATACATTTGATCTAGACATCTTTTTGCCTTTGTTCTATAACAGCTAGTCTGGCACTCATCACTAAAACTTAAAATAAGTCCAACAGGTACATTTATGGAATTTTTGTGCCATCCTCTTCTTGTTTTATTAACGTTGGCAAATTTTGGAACTCTTGGTGATGTGGATGAAGAAGATGAAGTTCCCCTTTGAGGCCCCTCCAGGCGGGATTACGAGAGAACGGTGAGTACCAACCATCTTGCCTCTCGGTCGGTTTGGAAACGTCTTCGGATCCTAAGGCGTTGAGGATCCTATCTGGTCATTCGAGATGATACTCGTGCCTCTTCTTCCTGAGTCCTTCGACCGAGGTGGAAGAGGATGAGGAGGAGAGCCAGAGGCGGAGGAGTTCCGACTACAAAGAAAACAAGTAACGGCTACCGATACCTCGGCGGGGTAAGTCAAAAAAGAAAAAGACAGTTCACCGTCCAGTTGAGGGGGTGGAAGAGATTAATTCCTAGGATGAGCCAGCAATGGGCCATGGGCGTCTAGCCGAGCTGTCTGACCAGGACCTGGCCACTGTGGTAAGTTTCTTTTTTGCACCTTGGCTTTATGTGCTACACACTTTTTCTTTTATTTAATTGTTTAACTTCCAGGGAGCCCAAATTGGTCAAGAGTTTCTACACAGACTTGCCGAGTCGTCGGCAGCCAAAGAGGCTCAAAAGAAGAGTATCGAGGAGCTGCGAGCTAGTGGGGAAAGACACAAAGAGTCTTCTCAGGTTAAAGATGAGGAGATTGCAGCCTTAAAGGAGCAACTCGAGGAAGTCAAGAGTCGTACTGCAATGAGCCGCAAGCCGCTTGACAAGTACACCGCCGAGAACTCTTAACTGGGACAGGCTCTAGTCAAGGCTCGGCGAAAGGGATACCCTGTAAGCCTCTATCCCTACTCGGGTTAACCAAGCCGTGCATGAATACAAGTCTTCCGACCACCTGGTTCGAGTGTCCTGGTTTCATCGAATCTGTCATGCGACACGGATATACTCGGGTCGATGAGGCGAAGGACCAACATCTGAGTTGTTCCTCCCCAACTTCCACATTACGGACTATGTACAAGGCGGGAGCGAGCCAGTTGACCGTCTAAGAGAGTTCAAATGAGGAGGACATTGGGACAAAATATGCTAAACGCCGTCCCGCCCCTTAAAGCACTGAGCCGGCTCCCTCTTCGATAGAGCAAAACCTTGACGGCCCGAATTGACTGCTCTTCTTCCTGAACAAACATTTTTTTCTCTGAAAACAATTTCACTAACTTTACGAGTCCGCATAGCATACTCATAATGTTGGAAGTCCAGACAAGGATCAAATAAAATAACACAGTATGCCATCCACCTCAAAGAGAATGCATGCCATACTGGGGGACGCAAAGGATACCAGGTAAGTATTTAAGCCAAAATAAATTGCAGAGTAGAGACAAAAGTACTAGAAATAAAAGTACAATGGCGCAGAACACCACAAACATCCAAAAGCATAAAAAAGTTGTCAGAGAAAAAATGTTTGTTCAGGAAGAAGAGAGTCAATTCGGGCCGTCAGGGTTTTGCTCTGTTGAAGAGGGAGACGGCTCAGTGCTTTTAGGGGCAGGACGGCGTTTAGCATATTTTGTCCCAATGTCTTCCCCTTCTTTGAACTCTCTCAGACGGTCATCATAAACCTGGCCTGCTCTCGTCTTGTACATAGTCTTGTAATGCAGAAGTTGGGGGAGGACCAGCTCTGTATGTTGCTCCTTCACCTCATCGACCCCTAGAGTATATCCGTGCTACATGACAGGATTCAGTAAAACCTTCAGAGCTCGAGCCAGGTGGTTAGAAGACTTGTATTCATGCACAGCTTGGTTAACCCGAGCAGGGATAGAGGCTTCCAAGGTAACCCTTTTGCCTCGAGCCTTGACCAAAGCCTGACCCAGTTAAGAGTTCTCGGCGGTGTACTTGTCATAAGGAGCTTGCAGCTCTGCTGTGCACCGACTCTTGACTTCCTTGAGTTGCTCCTTTAAGGCTGCAATCTCCTCATCTTTAACCCGAGAAGACTCTTTGTGTCTTTCCCGACTAGCTCGCAGCTCCTCGATACTCTTCTTTTGAGCCTCTTTGGCGCCTTAGCGACTTCGGCAAGTCTGTGTAGAAACTCTTGACCAATTTGGGCTCCCTAGAAGTAAATCAATTAAATAAAGGAAAAAGTGTGTAGCACATAAAGCCAAGGTGCATACTCAGAAAGTTAGAATTCCACTAACTTCCGAGTGCAGGCGGCAAAGTAAAAATTAGCGAAATCTTTGCAATGCATACTCGAGAAAGTTAGTGAAATTCTAACTTTCGGTATGCACTTCTAATGACTCGATTAATTTTAACTTTGCCTGCACTCGGAAGAAGAGTGGAATTTAACTTTCTCGAGTATGCACCGCAATCTCGATTAATTTTTAGCCGGAAGTTAATGGAATTCTAACTTTCTGAGTATGCACTGCAGTACTCAGTTAATTTTTAGCCGGAAGTTAGTGGAATTCTAACTTTCTGAGTATGCACTGCAGTACTCAGTTAATTTTTAGCCTGCGTAGACTCGGGAAGTTAGTGGAATTCTAACTTTCTGAGTATGCACTTCAAATGCTCGATTAATTTTTAGCACGCCTGCGGACTCGGGAAGTTAGTGAAATTCTAACTTTCGGTATGCCTTCGTAGTAATCTCGATTAATTCTTAGCCGGAAGTTAGTGGAATTCTAACTTTCTGAGTATGCACTGCAGTACTCAATTATTTTAGACAGCCCTTACAAGGAAGTTAATTGAACAATATAATACTCGCAAAAAGAAGAATTTTATTAAACTTCACAGTGATGGTTGGTTACATCATTTATTGAAAATAAAAACTAATTGAAAAGTAAAGGAATTAATTCTGGCACCTGTCCTAGACATAAAATTTTCTGAGATTGTTGGCGTGCCAACTGCGAGGTATGGTCTTACCCCTCGCATCAGCTAACTGGTATGAGCCTTTTCCATGAACTTTGACTACTCGGTAAGGGCCTTCCCAGTTCGGGTCGAGCTTACCCCGAGCAACCTGCCTACTGACCTCATTCTTCCTCAGCACCAAATCTCCTTCCTTGAAGTAGGAGTGCTTGACTTTGGAGTTATAGTATTGAGATATCTTCTGCTTGTACTTAGCCATTCGGATGTAGGCTATTTCCCTGGCTTCTTCCAAGTCATCCTTGATCTGCCTGAGTTCATTGTCTTGGTCCGACTGATTATAGACCTCGGTCCTCGGAGAAGGGAGTCCAATTTCAGCTAGGATAACTGCCTCGCATCCATAGGCCAAGGAAAAGGTGTTTCACGGTCGTTGAATTCGGCGTAGTCTGTGCGCCCCTAAGTATGTTGGGTAAGTGTTCAACCCAATTCTCCCCTTCTTTTTCCAGTCTCTTCTTTAAAGCGACTTTGACTTGTCTGTTTGTCTGTTCGACTTGGCCATTAGCTTGTGGGTGGCCGACAGACGTAAAATATTGAGTAATGCCCAGCTCGGCGCACCAAGTTCTAACTATCCTGTTCTCAAACTGTGTTCCGTTATCTGAGATCAAGATCTTGGGTATTCCTTATCTGCAAATAAGACTTTTCCATAGGAACTTCTGAATGGCCCTTCCTGTGATAGTGGTTAGAGCTTTGGCCTCTACCCACTTGGTAAAATAGTCGACTGCCACGACAAGGAACCTTAGGTTGCCTGGAGCTCGGGGTAGAGGTCCGACCAGGTCTACTCCCCATTGATAAAAGGGCCAAGGGGAGATTATGGGGACCATTTCTTGTGAAGGTCGATGGGTTAGATTGTCATGCACTTGGCACGACTTACACTTCATAACCAGCTCAACTGCATCGGCTTGCATGGTGGGCCAATAGTAACCGAATAGCCGGCACTTTCTGGCCAGAGTTCGAGCACCCGTGTGGTTTTCATAGATACCGAGGTGAATTTCTCTAAGGAGATAATTTCCTTCTTCCTTTGAGGCACATCTGAGCCAAGGAGATATAAATGATCGCCTGTATAGAATTTCATTGAATAGAGAATACCTACTTGAGGTAGGACACTATAGGGTCCATCCACGTGGCCTGTTGACTGACCGGCTGCACTTCGCTCTGGACGTAGCTACGCTCGGCCAATTGTTCTACTAGCATTTTTTTATCTAAGAAGAAATTGGAGGCTAACCTGGAGAGGGCGTCGGCTTTCTTATTCTGAGACCGAGAGACTTGCTCGATTTGAATCGATTGGAAGTTCTTGAGTAAAGCTTTGGCCACTGCCAGATATTTCTTCATGGGTTCTTCCTTTGCTGCATAGTCTCCTTTGACAAGGTTAACCACCAATTGAGAGTCACTGAATACTTGTAGGTTGATTTCACCTAGCTTGGTAGCTAGTCGGAGTCCAGTAATTAGAGCTTCATACTCTGCCTCGTTGTTGGCGGCGTTGAATTGAAAACGCAGAGCGTAGGGTAACTCTTCTTCTTTGGGACTTATGAGTAGGAGACCTGCTCATGCCCTCTCTCTTCCAGCTACCCCATCCACATAAAGGGCCTATAGATCGGTTTGCCCGATCGGGTGACTTTTTTCAATGTCTATCGATATCCCTTCGGCCAAGAAGTCGGCCAGATCTTGAGCTTTGATGGCAGCTCGGGGTTGGAAGTTTAAATCATACTCTGTGAGTTTGATGACCCATTTGTCTAACCTGCTAGAGGTGTCAGGCCGTGTCAGTATCTGCCGTAGAAATTTGGTCGGTCACGACGATTATTGGATGTGCTTGAAAGTATGGCCTGAACTTTCTTGAAGCATGAACCAAAGCCAGAGCTAGTTTTTTGGCATTGGTATCTGACTTCTGGTCCATGTAAATCCCTGCTGACATAAAACACCGGTCTCTATACTCGGTTCTCCTCTCTGATCAGGACTGCGCTGATTGCCTCTTCCACGACTGCTAGATAAATGAACAAAGTTTCTCCTTCCTGAGGAGACGTCAGTGTGGGCAGCTCGGCTAGGTACGCCTTAAGATCCTCGAACGCCTTCTAGCTATCATTGTTCCACTGGAAAGGATTTGTCTTCCTGAGGACTTTGAAGAATGGTAGGGCACACTTGTGCCAATCTAGATGCAAAATCTATTCGAGGTCGCCATACGTCGTCGTCAATCTCGCACTTATTTGATGCTCCTTGGTGGTGGCATTAACCTTAATGCCTTAATCTTATCATGGTTTGCTTTGATTCCTTCCCTGTAAATCATGTACCCCAGGAACTTTCCCGACTCGACCCCAAATGTACACTTTTGGGATTTAGCTTCATCTGAGTGCATGCTGAGCACATTAAACACTTCTCTAACATCCGAAATGTATTGATCAAGGGACCTTCTTTTGATCGGTGATCATCCACATAGACCTCTATACATCTTCCAATCTGTTTTTCAAAGATTTTGTTCACTGATCTTTGATAAGTGGCTCCCGCATTCTTTAGCCCGAATGGCATAGTGACATATATAGCAGAAAGTACCCTGCTCAGTAAAGAACGCCATTTTTTCTGCATCTTCTGGGTCCATGGCTATCTGGTGATACCCCTTATATGCATATAAAAATGCAAATATTTCGAAGCCCACAGTTGAGTCGACTAACCTGTCAATTTTAGGGAGCGGGTAGCAGTCCTTAGGACAAGCTTTATTCAAGTCGGTGAAGTCTATGCACATACGCTCCCATCTGGCTTCTTTACCAATACTGGGTTGGCTAGCCAGCTCGGGTAAACCACCTCCCGTATTATTCCCGCTTGGAGCAGTTTCTCTACCTCTCTCTGAATGTCTTACATTCGGTCTTTAGCAAACTGTCTCTTCTTCTGCCTAATCGGTTTCCTACTCGGGTCGACATTGAGCCCATGGAGAGCTAGCTCGGGTGATAGACCCGGCATGCCGTCTGTTTTCCAAGCGAACACATCTCTGAATTCTTTCAGTATGTTGATGAGTTCCTCCTTTTGTTGCTCTAGGATCCACGATCCCACATTCACAGTCAAATCTTTCTACCCTTCCCATAGGCCAACAGCTCCAATTTTGTCGTCTGAGGACCAACTTTCTTCTTCTTCTGGGATTAATTCTTCAATAGACACCTGTTGCACCACTAGTTTTCTATTAACAGTGGTTGTGTAGCAACTCCTGGTTGTTTCTAAGTCACCCTTGACTTCTACTGACCCCTCAAACGTTGGGAATTTCATACTTATATGAGCTAGAGAGATCACCGCTCTCAGATCTGTAAGCGCAGGTCGTCCCATGATGACGTTGTAGGCTGAAGGTGCCTTAACAACTACATAATCTACCATAAGGGTCCTGCCCCTTGGTTCCTGTCCAAAAGTGGTTGGTAGACGAATCATGCCCATAGGATGGACCGGAGGTCCTGCAAACCCGAACAAGGGAGCTGAGACCGGTGTCAGCTCGGCATCCTGCATCTTCGTGGATTGAAAAACATTGTAGTACAGTACATTGACTGCACTACCTATATCGACACAAATACGCTTCTGATGACGGTCAAATTATACCCGTAAAAGTCATCAACGTTGACCTTAAATCGAGATTAATAATGTATATTTCATATTGAATCACTCGTTTATATTTATTATTTAATGTTAAGTGATTATTAATATGATATTGGGTATTTAACTGTTTTTATTATTAAAAGGCCGATTTATTGTGCTATAAATGTTTATTTTGCAGATCACAACAAATCGGGAGGATTAATGTTAATTAATCAATGGTCTCAAGATAAAAAAGAAAGAAAAACGGAGCATTAAACGAAAGGTTAATCAGATCAACACGAAGCGTGCAGTGGGGAGCAAGACAGACGAAGAAAATATTTAAAATGTGCCAAAAATAGGTTCGGTCGACCGAGCCTATAGCTTCGGTCGACCGAGCCTATAGCTTCGGTCGACCGAGCCTATAGCTTCGGTCGACCGAGTGTGTCATCTTGGTCACTTATCGGATTTTTTCATATTTACCTTCTAGATCCTTCATAAGTCGGCAGAAACTCCTACATAAGCAGCAGCTACGAGAAATTGTAAATCATCCCTTCATTCTTTCTTCAATCTTACAATTCATAATATAACTTTGATACAATGTAGAATAATTTGAGGGTTTCCAGCAATTTAAGGGCTGCAATATGTAAGCCTTTATTTTCTGTTTCTTTCTTTTAAGTAATTAATCCCTCCCAATTATGCTTTATCGTTTGAATTAGTTAATCATAGCTAGATGATGTAGATCTAGGCTATGACGTTAGGGATGTGGCAACTCCTTGTCTATGGGGATCCCATAACCTACGTCATACACTTAGTATTTATTCATGAATCTACTTGATTTAATTAATGCGTATCTATGTTAGTTTATATGAATACTGTGCGAATATTTCTTGTTTAATCTGCTTACGTATGATGAAACGCTGAGAGATATATTCTAAGATGTATTCTGGGTTGAAATCGTTCGGGTGACCGAAAGGTGTCATTCGGTCGACCGAGGCCTTACACTCGGTCGACCGAGCCCTGTTTCATTAGTTATTTCTGCCACGTCTTTATGGTAGGTTTAGCCTAGTTGAATTTATTATCTCAGTAGGTATGGCTATGGCTACGTTACTCGCTTAGTTTAATTAAAACATGTAAAAAGGAAATACCAATATAAAACTCTTAGGTAGGCTTATGAATTGCACTTCACGGACGTTTATCAATATCTAGGTAGGTTTATATTTGGGAATTGCATGCACCTGATTATACATACGTCGTAGATTAGCATGAGACTATAACTTGGTAATTGCTAGTTGGACGAGAGCTTGAGTAATCGTTTAGGAAGTATAAGTACGCCTAACCATAGGAATGTTGCCTAGACGAGGTGTACGATTAATATCGGCATCCTTAGTGTCGTAAGCGTGCAAGTTATATGAGATGGATACCCAAAAGGTGAAGTCACGTAATGTAGCACAGTGATCTAGCAACTTAACCGGTGCTAAGTCAAGTTAAAGAGGATGACTCCGTAGCCAATCTAAGATAGATACAAGCGGATTGACAGCTTAATAAGTTCAGTTTATTATATAAATTATCTAGGTCCAAACGATAAAGACTATAATTGGGGAGGTTAATTACGTTGTGTCGAGTCGTGTCTTTACCTTTCTTGTCTTATGTTGGTCGTAGACCGCCTCTATGTCCTTGACATGTTTAATTAATTGTTTGTATATAAGATGATCCACAATTGGTTCCCTGTGGGATCGACCTTGATTCACCATAGCTATACTATGATGGGCCTAGTCCTCTTGCTAGTATTGGTTTATGGTGGTCAAGTATTTTATTACTTGATCTACGTCATCAGCTTTACTGTAAACTTGTTAATTATCACCTGGATAACTAATCCTTCATTATTAGTGACTAAAGGCAAGGGGTCTCGAGGACCGTATATTCCTCTCCGGTCAATCTCTGTCGTTTGTTAGAGTCAGAGGGATTAGTCAACTTGCTACTGTCCTTCTCGCCGGGTCGAGGGGAGGTACTCAGGCCTCCGGAGATGGTGTTAATTGTGTTGACGGGTCGATTGTTGATCTGTCCATCAGGGCCCGGGGATTGATCCCTTCTACGTCAGTAGTCGTCACGTCGTCCCCGGTCCTGACCAAAATTTCCTCTTTTAAACTCCCTTCTCCCTCTGGGCTCTGCGTTCTGAGAGCGATCTATGACCTCGTCTAACTTCCTTTCCATGACCGCGGCGTCAATGTCCCTTTGCAAGTCCCTGCAATGCTCTGAATCATGTCCAATATCTTTATTATACTTGCAGAATTTGGTCTGATCTCTCTTCTCCCGAGGACCTCTTAGGGGAGGTGGGACTCGGGCAATGCCTTTCCTTTGCATTATAGCGAGAACCTGCTCGCGTGACATGTTTAACGGGATGAAATTAAATCCCGTTCCTGAAGTGCTCTTTTCTTTCCCGGTCCGGTCAAATACAGCAGCAGCTTCGGTCCCATATCTTGGCTTGCGTTTTCTATCAGTCTGCCGTCGAGTTTATCCTTCTTGGACCCTCTACTTCTCTTTTTAGGCGGTTAGCCTCTTCTCCCTAGCAAAATCTGTAGGCGTGGTCTATACACTCTTCCATAGATCGTGGGAGTTTGTTGTTGAGCTTGGCATATAGACGACCCTCTCGTAGACCTGCTACGAAGGATGTAATCAACAGGTGTTCCTCGGCATCCCTGACCTGCCTTGACTCCTCATTGAACCTTCTCCGGTACTGCAATGCTGACTCATCCTTCCTCTGTCGAATAGTAAGAAGGTAGGTGGCGTTCCTTTGAAAAGGCTTTACAGTGACGAACGCTTGTAGAAACTTTTTTGCCAGAGTCTCAAAGGTGGGGATCGAGTGAGGGGGTAATTTCCGGAACCACTCACGGGCTCTGCAAGTACGTAGGGCCGGAAAGGCTTTGCACTTCATCTCCTCGGCAACACAATCAAGATTCAAATGTGTCATGTATTGAAACAAATGATCCTGAGGGTCCTTTGTACCAACATATGGCTTCAACTTGGGGATCTTGAATCTGTCGAGGCGTGGATAGCTCAAGATCTGCTCTGAAAAAGGCGGCTCGAACGACCGATCGTTCGTTCTTCGGCCTAAAATACCCTTGAGCTCTGCTCGGGCAGCTTCATGTGCCTGCGTGTTAACTTGTTTTTTTCCATGCATCAGAGGTTAAGGATAGGGTGTCCCCTCTATCGTCCTTGCGCGGTATGCTATCCTTAGGAGAGTTATTTTCTGGATTTTCTTCCTCTCGCCCTTTTAGGGCTAGACCTAGCACGCTTTTAAACGCTGCCATGTCAAGATTACGTAAAGCCTCTAGCAAGGCTTGTTGGGCAGGATCTGCCAGGACTTCTTCTTGATGAGTCTAGTCTTGGCTGGTGGATGCATTTGGATCCACCTCGCTGGTACCAGTTTGCCCAGCCGCAGTTGCTGTGGGGTCAGCCCCCTTGGGTTTGGGTCTTTTTTCCAGTGTTCTTTGGGGGTGCCATTGCTTTGTTCTTGATGCGATCGTTGATAGAAAGACCCTCCTTCTAGCGTCAATTGACGATGCTGGATCTTGTCACGTGTATTATCCGGATCTAAATACTCTAGAACGACTTACCAAGAACTGATAACAATGGAGATGGAAATTGGGATGTGATTTAGACTGAGCTTGTGAGTTAGTTTCTCTCAAGTTGTCTACGTATCTAATGAATGCAATTGGAATCAAGTCTCCGTAGTTCCTTAGGGTAGTTTATATATGGAGGCGTCTCACCCTCTTTTCTTGTTTGACAAGTATAAGACTCCTAAACCCTAAGGATTATTTTGTGTAAATCATTTATTAAGAGATAATTATGATTATGTTTAAATTAGCAAATCCGCGTCTTACAATCACGGGATTCACCTTCTTTATCTAATTAAATAGGCACGTGCTTGAATTCCCCTTAGAGGGAAGAGTCCCAATAACCTGCATCGGGCATCTCAAGTCGTCTCGGCCAGGCTCTCCCGACATCCTTGACCGAGCCACCCTGCAGTGGTCAGATCGGGGAACGAGAGTGAAGACCTCCTTCGTGGGGTCAGGCCAACCCGGTGCCTTTATATACACTTTTTCTATAACACAATTTTCTGAATGACACGTGGCAGACTCTATCCTGACCATCATCACAGTGTATCGACATTTCCACAAATGTCAAATAGTATTTCTTAATTTATTCTTTAAAAGGAATAATATTTCTTATTTTGATAATAAAAGAAAAAATATAATTTTTTATTTCCTCCGTCCAAAAATGGATGGGGAGTCAAAAAAATTTATTTTTTAATGAATGGGAAGGCCATGGACAGGAGTCCATGATTTGTTTTAAGCGGATATTAGTTATAAGGCCGTCGTTAGAGACTTAATAATCATTTAGGACACTCAAAAAACTTATTCGGTTATAAGGACGTTCTAATTTATTTTTTCTGGTCTCCTATATTTCCAAAGGCATTGTACGATACCAAGCTGCTTCAATTTCCAATTTGTTCTCTCGTCGTCTCTGCAACCACTTCCTCAGCCGAAGGAGGTATGTCGGGTTAGTCGATGAAGAGTCTGATGAAGCAGAGGAATTTGATGGGGAATTTAGGAGGACGGTGAGGAAGCTGGGTGAAGATTTCGATCGTGTGGCTGATAAGAAGCTGAAAACGCCGGTGAAAAGTGGTGGTGCTGGCGCTAAAAAACCACGACGGCGCCGAGGAATTCACGATCGGTAATGGCCATGGTGGCGGCGACCTCGCATTAATGAAAGTTCCATTTACTCTTTCTGGGCTTCCCGGAGAAAGTTTCACGTCGGCGATTCCCTTCGTAATTAGTTCTTATAATTTTACTTCAGTTCTCCTCTTTTTCATAAATAATGAATTTCTTCCCGTAATATTCGTTGTTTTTAGGAACTAAGACGTTTTTAATTTATTTAATTTGTAGGTTTTGTGTACAAGAGTGATTCAGTTCAAGTAGTGGACAAATGGGGATATTATCACTGCAATTCAAGCCACCCAATTTCGGTGTTTAGGGACGGCAACACGGTGGTTGTTCTTGATAAGGTCGGTTCTGCTTACTTCATTAGTGGTGATCCTAATCACTGCAAAAATGAACAGCGGTTGTTGATTGAAGGCCTCCCAGTTCATCCTCCTGTGTCTCCTCCGGCGCCAGCCAAGCCACAACCACCGCGTGTGGTCAACCCTTTCTTTGCTTACTGCGGCTCAATGCTTCAATTCTAGTGGAAGGAGTTTTGGGAGTTCGGGCCAGATGTATTAGGGGCTCATGTGCTAGCTGTTGTGGTTGTTTATGTTTTAGGTTGAAGAACGTTTAGATTCATGATGTTTTCTTGTGTTTTTTTTTTTTCTTTGACAAAGGGATGTTCACATATGCAGCCAAAGAGACTCCAATAGTGCCATTAGTTCATTTTATTTTTCTTTCATTTGTTTGGTTTGTTGTTGCAATTGGCCTTATTGAATTCCCTTGAATTGCTAGAACTTAAGATCAATTCGACTTGTACCGGATTCGGATGTATTTATTGAATAATTTTAACAGGTAGTATGGGTGAACTTATTATATAACATGTAACTAAATCGTCAAGAAAGAGATGAAAGCTCATCATATGATACATGTAACTAAATCGTCAAGAAAGAGATGAAAGCTCACGTGTATGGGTCATAATCGGTATCTCCATTGGCGTGGTGATTGGCATGCTTCGGCTATTGTTGTTTTTTTTTCTCGCTTCAGGTACCATAAAAGCGTTCCCAGATAGGGAACAATAGTTCTAGAGGGTCGCCACTTTGTCCCAACGCGTCAAAATGCTATTGATTCTTCTGCCGTAGCATCAGATTCATCTGTCGGTCTTGAGTCGCCAATATCTAGCGTACATGCAGCCCTTCTTCCGGCTCGAGAATGAAGAAGTCCAATGTAGTTAATGCATCCGTATTCGATGCGGGGACATTGATGAATTATGCAGTGACATTGATGTCGATCACGGGGACATTGATGAATTATGCAGTGACATTGATGTTTGATGCAGTGACATTGATGTTTGATGCAGTCAATAGCTTTTCGATGTATACTTACGGTCTAACTTGTGTTTATATGCATTTTGACAAAGAAGTGTAAGCTCAAGAACTACCGAAGTAAGAATTATTTTTCTGATTTACATGCTACTTGATGGAGTGACATTGATGACTTATGCAGTGACATTGATGTTTGATGTAGTGACATTGATGACTTATGCAGTGACATTCATGTCTGATGCAGGGACACTGATGACTTATGCAGTGATATTGATGTCTGAAGCAGTGACACAATAACACGTCTAGGAGAAACATTCAGAGCATTCATAGATTGTGTTTTACTAATTAGTTGACAGTGTATTTTGGTGCTTATAATAGATTATATAGTCCCTTTTGCTTTCGCAGCACAAGTACGATCTATGAGGCTCTTTATTACCTTCTTATGGGTTTCACTCACCATGGTGGCTTACAATTAAGTCTTTTTTGGGTTTCTGGTGCTGCTTATAATAGATGTGGATACTCATAGTTTGGGGTTGTTTTTCTTTTCTCTTATGGTTGTCTTTGTCCTGTTTCTTGGGTTGCAAGTTGATATAAGTGCTTTATGGCATTTGGCTAGCGTGGTTTCTATATTGGAGCCGGTTTATGAGCTTGCAACTATGAAAAAGAGCTATCAATTGTTAAAGAGCAGGACCATGATAGCTTTCGACCTTGTTTTTGTGTATATGGCTATTTGTGGGTGATCACACTATATTCTCATCGATTGTGGTTAATGGTGGGGATAATCATGGTGTGCTTACAACAATTATGGTTGGTGGATTTTTGGTTGGTTTGCTGGTGATAGTTAATCTGGATGGCCTATTAGTGTAGAGTGTGTTTTACTATGTGTGCAAGAGTTACCATCATCAAGAGATTGACAAGAGTGCCCTATATGATCATCTTGGTGGTGCGGGCTTATCCAAAGGACATTCTTGATTATGCAGGTGACATTGATGACTTATGCGATGACATTGATGTCGATGCGGTGACATTGATGACTTATGCGGTGACATTGATGTCGATCGCATTGACATTGATGTCGATGCAATGACATTGATGACTTATACAATGAGATCTCACCGATCAAGGTTGTCAATGGATCACGGTGGTCAATACATCATTGTATTCAATGAATCGCGCGTCATTGCATCGGGGTGGTTAATGGATCCCGATGGTCAATACATCGGGGTAGATGGTCAATGTATGATGGTGATGAATACGCCACGTAGATTTTTATGAAGAAAAAAATTGATTTATGAAATTTATTCGGAAAAATATCAAATTTGATTTTAGAATAAAGAAGACGAAAAATATGAATTTTAGTGAAAAAATTATGATGATCCGAGTTTTAGATCAAAATATATGACGTTTATAAATATGATGAATTTAAAAATAAAAATAAAATAAAAACCTCTTTGTCGTTTTTTTTTTTTTTTTCTTTTTTCTTATCGCATGACATTCTTGATTATGCAATGGCATTGATGACTTATCGCGATGACATTGATGTCGATCACGGTGGACATTGTTGACTTATGCGATGACATTGGTGTCGATCACGATGGCATTGATGACTTATACAATGAGATGCCACCGATCAAAGTTGTCAATGGATCGCGCGGTCAATACATCATGGTATTCAATGAATCGTGGCGGCCATTGCATCGGGATGGTTAATGGATGTCGGTTGTCAATGTATGACGGTGATCAATACGCCACGTCGATTTTTATGAAGAAAAAATTGATTTTTGAAATGTATTCGGAAAAATATAAATTTTGATTTTAGAATAAAGAAGATTTAAAAATATGAATTTTAGTGAAAAAATTATGATGATCCGAGTTTTAGATCAAAATATATGATGTTTAGACATATGGTGAATTAAAAAAAAAAAAAAAAAAAAAAAAAAACTGCTTTGAACGTGTGGTGTTTTTTTTTTTTCCTTTGAGAGCTTCTTTTTTTTTTTTTTTTCCATTTCTTCCTTTTGTTTTTTCCCTTCTTCCTCTTTATTCACTTGAAATTAGAATGTCCTTATAACTAAATAAGTTTCCTTTTAAAATTAGAATGTCCTTATAACTAAATAAGATTTCGGAGTGTCCTATTACCCCTAATAAGTTGAAAATCAGTCCTTTTAAATAATTAGCCCTTGTTTTAAATCAACCCACCACTTTATTCCCTTAATTAATTTTTAATTTATCATTTTATTCCTTCCGTTTATATCCATTTATTTATAATTCATTTCACCGAGCATTTGTTTATCTACATACATTGTTAAAAAATCTCAATTTTTTAATCATTATTTTCCTTTATTATTTTAGATATTTTATTCATTTTTTAGGTTAAATAATAATGAAATTTTAAAATACAACCGTTATAGAATACATTACAATTATTTATTTCTAACCTCTCACATATGATAAAAATGTATTATGTGAAAGAGAATAAATAACAACGACAAAATGGGTTGTATTCCGAACGAAGCATCATCAACTAGTATAAGTTGGGTCTCGAATCAGTTAGCATCTCAGGTGGTGTTTTTTCGTCTTCAGCCTTCTCCCGTCTGCTGCCGTCATGCGCCGTCAAAATAATGAGTACCGAAACCGCCCTAACGTTACCAGGCCACCATCACCGGCTTCTGCTGATTCCAAGGTCGCATTCTTAGGCTGCGTTGTCTTTCATCTCACTCAATTATCCTTACGATTGGTCTCCAACAGTTATCTGTTTTTTTTTTTTTTTTTTTTTTTTTAGAATTTTTGTGTGCAGTTTTCAGTAACGATTTGCTGAACCGTGAAAAAAAAAAAAATTGATCATAGTGGTCATTCTTTAATTTTAAAGATACAGCTGATTGATGACTGTTTATTTTAGTTAATTTAATTGACGGAAGTCCTGAGAACCGATTTTAATAATTCGTGGGTAACATATTTGGTAGTTGCTTGCTGATTTGCATAAGTTGTCAACATTATTATTTGCTTGCATTCAGTGGCAGGGGAGTTGTTTTTGTTGCGAGAACTAATTAAAACAACAAATCTCGTTCATTGTTTTCCACTGAATCTACTTTGCCTGTTTTCATTTTGCCATGATTACATTGCAATATAGTTGTATGATTCTTAGGCACATTTCTGTTTCCATTTTTTAATTTGATTTGTATTTTTTGTAATTTCATGCTTTTGGAAATGTTGGGAAATAAGGAAATACAGTAATATTTTGTAGAAATTTAGAATAATGTCTGATATGATTCAACCATGTTTCAGTTTTTACTTTTTCTAAGTCAATTCTGGTAAGTTATACACATTCACCAGCTTTCTGCTGGGCACTAAGTTACCGAAATGTTTACGCAAGGCAATTGCGACAATACAGTTTGCTGACACCCGGTTTAATTGCTTTGAGTTTTGTGTTATTCTTTACCAATTTTATAAATTTAGTATTTTCTCTCTCTATATATATGGATATAACATTCTCGTCGCAATTTCCTCGTGTAAAAGGTTTCAATAGATAGAAACATTTTCTTAGTGTTAATATTGGAAGATATTAGCACAGCTTTTGATTTTTGTCGTGTTTTGGTTTCTCAAATTTTCTTTCATATCACTTGTAGGACGGCTCTGTTGAGCGTTCTTCAGACACTGGTAGTGGACTGATGCGGGATTCAAGGATTACATCTAGATGGGCACAAAAGACGTTTAATTGTGTCTCACCGTCTGAGGATTTGATTGGGCGGGGTTCGCTTGTCTCTGATGTGAATAGCTCTGTTCAGCCTTCTTCACACACTGGTAGTGGAGTGAAACGGAATTCAAGGATTACATCTAGAAGTGCACAAAAGACGTTAAATTGTGTCTCACCGTCTGAGGATTTGATTGTGCATGGTTCACTTTTCTCTGATGTGAAAAGCCTAACATCTGGCATTGAAGGGTTGAATCTATCTGCTTATTCACCTGTAGAAAGTGATGAGTCTGGAAAGGAGTATGTTTCTCCCCATTTGAAAAAGGCTTCGCCAATACCTAGCTCCAACATAAATGAAATATTTCACAGAGAGGGACATCAAGATGAGGAAAGTTCTGCAAAAGAACCGGGATTGAAAAGTAAAGTGGTTTCCTATGACATTTGCCCACCCAGACCAAGATCCGTTATTGTACTAAAAACCCCTTTGCATGAGAAGAATAAGCAAATAAGGAATGAAAAGAAGCGTAATATTGAAGGAAACACCATCTCAATATTAAGGCCTGGAATGATTCTTCTAAGGAGCTACTTATCTTTCACTGATCAGGTGAATCTCCATCATGTTTTTGCTCGTGGATTTATACAATGTTTTATCATCTTGAATGTGGCGAAAATAGTCCTAAAAGACTACCATTTTTGTCAAGCACTGTAGTGCTTAGTAAAATTAATGCACTGCGACAGCCGACAGCTGTTTTTACATATTATGGAGCTTGTGAACTTTTGGGTGGCTAAAAATAACCTAGATATTTTCGACCTTTGATAAGTAGTGGTTATCTTTGCACTAAGAATCTCTATATGCAATATGATATTTACATTTTACTGCTCTTTACACTTATTTGTATGTCCTGTTGTTGTATGCACTCCCACAACATTCTAACCTGATGACACTATAGTATTAGAAGAGTATATCGTGGAGTTAAATTGAAACCCCAAAATCTGCCAACGTTTTTATGAAGCATGAGGAAGGAAAAAAAAAGCTATGATCTGTAATAGAATTTGTTGATATGCACTTATGTCATCTGTCTGTGCTAATTTATAACACATTGTGTTCTCCTTGCTGACTTTTTACGGGTATTGTGAGACAGTGGTTGATGCTAATTTTCTTCCCTAGCTTAAAAGATTCTCTATGCATTCTATAACTGGCTTTGTGTTACGGATTCAATTTAACCTTTGTTACTAGAACTCTTTATTTGTAAACATCGTAGTTTTTCTTATGGATTCAGTGTTTCTGCAATGTTATGTACAGGTTAAATTGGTCAGTACATGCAGGAATCTTGGTATGAAACCTGGTGGTTTCTATCAGCCTGGGTATCGTGATGGAGCAGAATTGAACCTCAAGATGATGTGCCTTGGCAAAAGATGGGACCCAGAAAAAGGTTATGTTGATATCATGCCTACAGACGGTACCAGCCCGCCCCTTATTCCAGATGAGTTCTCTCAGTTGGTTAAAAGGGTGTTGAAAGATTCCCATGCCCATTTGAAAGAGAAGCACAAAAACAAAAATGTGGAGGATATTTTACCCTCAATGTCACCGAATATCTGCATAGTCAATTTCTACACAGCAAGCGGCCGGCTTGGTTTGCATCAGGTTCTGATATAATTTGTTTAGGACACTTGCATTCAAATCTGTCAATGATAGTAAATTTCTGTTGTGTAGATTCAAACCATTCATCTCCAGAAAAAAAAAAAATGAACCCGAATCTATTGTTGGATCTCTAAATTGGGAAAATCTGTTAAATTTGACATCATTCTGCATATCTGCGAATTTTTACTCCGAAGAGAGATTCTGATGCATTTTACCCTCAAATAGAGATTGTGTTTGCCTATGTAAATTTAAGAATCTGTTAAAAGAATCTAATGCAAGTGCGTAGTACGTCTATTCTAATTACTAGCTGTCTGTAAATCTTTATTTTCTTCTTTTTACATGATGCAGGATAAAGATGAAAGTTCACAAAGCCGGGAAAAAAGATTGCCAGTGGTATCATTCTCTGTTGGTGATTCAGCAGAGTTCTTATATAGTGATCAAAGGGATGTTTTCCAGGCAGAGAAGGTCGTCCTTGAATCAGGGGATGTCTTGATTTTCGGGGGTAAGGCTAGACATATATATCACGGTGTTTCTGCTATAAATCCTAATACTGCACCTAAATCTCTACTGGAGGAAACGAACCTAAGACCTGGCCGTCTGAATCTGACTTTTAGAGAGTATTGAACAATCTTTATGTTTTCTGCTTAATCTGCTACCTTTATCTGCAGTCTTTAGGGTGTGCTTAATCTGTTGGAAGATACTTAGGTACATAGTCTAATGTAGTAATAATAGACTGTTGGACGTGTATCATTTGTATAAAAAAAAATCAATACATGTTTTGCCTTTTTGGGCACATGTTACTCGTGTGGTTTGCAATTTTTAGGTCTGTTTAATGTTCAATTATGTTGCAAATTATTACTCTGACCTTTTTATATGTATAAAGAAGTTTACCTAAAAAAAATATGTGTTATTTGTTTATAAGGACGTGTTTTGGGACTTAATTAGGCACTTAGGACATCCAAAAAGGATCATCGTTTATAAGGACGTATTTTATACCAATTTCCTAAATTACCCCTTCACAATACGTATGCCTCACCAGACGAAACTTCTATTGCTCCTTTATCGGTTTATGAAGCAGCAAGGACTTTGTCTAACGCCGATGTTTTGGAGAAGAGCTTCAATATGTCATGGAAATTGGTTGTGGATGCTGAGTTTGAATATCTTATTCGGTTACATTTTTGTGAGCTTCTTTATGATAAGGAAAAAAGGAATTTCAAGATTTACATAAATAACAAAACCGCAGCTTCTAATGTAGATATCTTTGCGCGAGCCGGGGGAATGAATAAGGCGTATCATGAAGATTATTTTGATGTTATGCCATCAAAATGGAACACTTTATGGGTGCAGTTAGGGCCTGATGCATCCGCTTCTGCTGCTGGAACCGATGCTCTTTTGAGCGGTTTGGTGGTTTTTAAACTGAGCCAAGATGATAATCTTGCTCATATAAGAATATGGTAACCTAAAAAGGAAAAAATCTTCGAAATCGTTATTATTATGGATAGGGGTTGTAGCTTGCATTGCATTTATTTCGGGTTTTTTTTCGTAGTCATGGTGTTTGTGATTCGGTCTAACAGAAATTCGAGTAATAAACATGCTGGTGCCAAGAAATCTTCTGATTGGCAAATCTTTGCTAGGACTGGAAAGCGATTCACCCTTGCTGAACTCAAATCTGCAACGAACAATTTCGATGAAAGTTTCGTGATTGGAGTAGGTGGATTTGGTAAGGTGTTTAAAGGGAAGCTTGAAGATGGCACCTTTATTGCAGCAAAACGCGCGAATCCACAATCACAACAAGGTTTAGTTGAATTCGAGACGGAAATTGAGATGCTATCGAAGTTGAGGCATAGGCATCTTGTTAGCATGATTGGATTCTGTGATGAACAAAAAAAAGATGATTTTAGTGTATGAATACATGGCTAATGGCACTCTTAGGAGTCATCTTTTTGGAAGTGATCTTCCACCATTATCATGGAAGCAACGGCTCGAAGCATGTATTGGTTCAGCTAGAGGACTGCATTACCTTCATACAGGATCAGAACGCGGTATAATTCACCGGGACGTGAAGTCCACTAACATATTGTTGGACGAGGATTTCGTAGCATAAATGGCTGATTTCGGATTGTCAAAAGCTGTCCTTCACTCGATCATACACATGTTAGTACTGCAGTTAAAGGTAGTTTTGGATATCTTGATCCTGAATATTATAAGATTACAGCATTTGACTGAGAAATCTGATGTATCCTCATTCGGGGTTGTACATTTCGAGGTTGTTTGTGGACGGCCCGTGATAAACCGTAGCTTGCCACGAGATCAAATCAATCTTGCAGAATGGGCAATGCAGTGGCAACAAAAGAAATCTCTTGAAACCATTATTGATCCATGGCTTAAAGGCAAATATTGTCCTGAATCATTCATAAAATACGCAGAAGTTGCCGAGAAATGTCTTGCAGATGAGGGCAAAGCAGGGCAACTATGGGGGAAGTGTTGTGGCACTTGGAATACATTCTGCAGATTCATGAACTTTGGTTAAAAAATCAAACCAATACTGGATTCTTGCTGCAAAAGATGTATCTTGTGACACTTTAGTTAAACCATTTGATTTCAATTTAGTATGGAGTAGTGATTCTTTAAAGATTAATCAAGTTTCCCTTGGCTGAATTTGGGTTCCAGTGCCACCTGATGGGTATAAATATGTTGGTTATGTTGTCACAAATACTCCCGAAAATCCGCCGTCCACCGACAGAATCCTGTGTGTGATGTCACATCTTACTGATGAATTAGAGGCTTCAAATTGGATTCGGGGAAAAGGAAAAAGTGCAGATGATAATGAATTTAGTGTGTTTGATTCAAGGCCTAAATACAGAAACATACAAGCTCAAGGTGTGCTTGTTGGCTCTTTTTTTTTTTTTTTTTTTTTTGAAGGAAATTGTTGGCTCTTTTGTTATAAAGACTAATAAGGGAGATAATGATTTGCGTCGGGAGAAAATGCAAAATATATTGCGTAGGGAGCAGGGCAGCCTATCTTTAGTTTGCTGTTGGTTTATGCTTTGGAATTAAAGTTATAGTGAATGTAATTGAGGTTACCTTTTGTTTTTGAGCTTTTCCCTGCTTTGATGACCATGAAAATAAAGTGTTCAACATTTGGCTAAAAAAAATTTGTCACTTCATAATTGTTGTTGCACATGTATTGTCATTCTTGAAGTTGTGTGCAACTCTTGTTGTGGCGTCACTCTTGATGTTGTCATTATGAATGAGATGCTGCACAACATAGATGTGAAACTTTTGTTTCATATTGTTATAATTCTAGTGTTAAGCAAAATAAAAAAGAAAAAGAAAAAGAAAAACACAGTAATGAAAGGCTTTGGATGATGTTTTATTTTTTCCTCTTTTTTTTTGGAGTAATGATCCGGACACAACCCTTGTGACACAACGAGTGTCACATCATGTATCGACACCGTTGATCATGATGTAATAATGATCAATTAGTTTAACATGCATCACCTTGAAACAAAGAAAGCAAAGATATACGTTGATGGTGGGTTTGTGTATGATTTGGCGATGTCACTGCATAAATTGTTGATGTCACTGCATAAATTGTCGATGTCACTGCATATCTGATTGCCGATGTTACTGCATAAATTGTTGATGTCACGCATATATGATTGCCGATGTCACTGCATAAAATGTTGATATCACTGCATATATGATTGCCGATGTAACTGCATAAAAATATGAATTAAGGTGAAAGATTTATGTTGATCGTAGTTTTATATCAAAAGATATAACCATTTGAAGTCGAATCGGCTCATAAACTTGATTATTTTCTTAGAATTCATTTGTTTTTTTAATAAAATGTAACAAGATCGAGCTCGACTCGTCTACAACTCGACTCGAATAATACTTTTTGGAGTCGATTTTATGAAGAAAATAAATCGATTTTATGAAATTAAGTCGGAAAAATATCAAATGTCATCACGGTGTTGTTTTCTCAAATGTCACTGCATCCCGGTGATCACTGCATGGTCTCTGCATCGCGGTGTCTCTACATCGGGGTGGCCACTGCATCGCGGTTTCACTTCATCACGATGTCTCTACATATATGATTGCCGATGTCACTACATAAATTGTTGATGTCATTCATATTTGATTGCCGATGTCACTGCATAAATTGTTGATGTCACGTATATATGATTGCCGATGTCACTGCGTAAAATGTTGATATCACTGCATAAAATGTTGAAGTCACTGCATAAAATGTTGATGTCACTGCATATCTGATTGCCGATGTCATTGCATAAACTGTTGATAACACGCATATATGATTGCCGATGTCACTGCGTAAAATGTTGATATCACTGCATATATGATTGCCGATGTCACTGCATAAAAATATGAATTAAGGTGAAAGATTTATGTTGATCGTAGTTTTATATCAAATGATATAGCCATTTGAAGTCGATTTTATAAAGAAAATAAACTGATTTTATGAAATTAAGTCGGAAAATATCAAATGTCATCACGGTGTTGCTTCATCAAATGTCACTGCATCCCGATGGTCTCTGCATCGCGGTGTCTCTACATCAGGGGTGGTCACTTCATCGCGGTGTCTCTGCATCGGGGGTGGCCACTTCATCACGGTGTCTCTGCATCGGAGGTGGCCACTGCATCACGATGTCTCTACATATATGATTGCCGATGTCACTGCATAAATTGTTGATGTCATTCATATATGATTGCTGATGTCACTGCATAAAATGTTGACGTCACTGCATATATGATTGTCGATGTCACTACATATATGATTGCCGATGTCAATGCATCGCGGTTGTTAGTGCATCGCGGTGTCTCTGCATCGGGGTGGTCAGTGCGTCACGGTGTCTCTCCATCGCGGGTGGCTACTGCATCGGGGTTGCCCCTGCATTGCAGTGGTCAATGAATCGGGGGTGGTCAATGCATCGCGATGGTCACTACATAGGGTGGTCAATGCATCACGGGTGTTGCTTCATTAAATGTCACTTCATCGTGATAGTCATTGCATCGGGGGTGGTCACTGCATCTTGGTGTCTCTAGATCGGGAATTGCCACTGCATCGCGATGATCAATGCATTGGTAATTTTTTTATTTTTTTTTTCAGTTCAGTGCCTGCATATACAAAAAAAAAAAAAACGAAACAAAACAAAACCCAATTGATGTTTAGCCGCTGCTTTTGAATAAAAAAACAAATAAAATACTATTCGGCGCTACTTCTCTTCGGCGGCTGCTTTTTTTTTTTTTTTTTTTTTTTTCCTTCATTAAGGGTATTTGGGTCTATCTACCTAATTTTTATCCTTATAACTAAATGTTTGTTTTGGTGTCCTTTTTGCCTAATTAAGTCCAATATATGTCCTTTTGGATAATTGTTTTTTTTTTTTTTTTTTTTTTTTTTTTTGAGAAATTAGCTAACTATTCAATTTTTATTTCATATGAATTTTAGTTCAAATATTCCTCAAGTCTGAATTATTCAAAACCCACAAGTCAAACAAATTTTTTCCTAAAATTGAGAGATAAAGAATTTTAATGAGAATACACAAACTATTGAAGAAGGAGCTGAGCTCCAGAATTCAGCTAAATGCTTTTCTTTAATTCAGCTTGAAGAACATTTATAACAGGCTTCCTTATTTGGAATGCCAAGAACAGAAACTGTTACAAAGATAAATCTCCACTACAAGAAAATTGCCTTTTTGCGGCGCATATGGTAGGCTGCAGAGTTCAAAGCCGCTAAAAGTCGAACGTCATTTGCGGCACGCATTACGCGCCGCTGACAGAATTTTTAGCAGCTCCGCTTGTGTGCTGTCAAAGTTTATTTGCGGCAACGATTGCACGTCGTGATAGATCTTTTAAAGGCTTGTTATGTGTGCTGCTAATGTTAATTTGCAGCACGCTTTACATGCCGCTACTCCAGTAATTAACGACTCATCTTGTGCGCTGCAATTGTTTATTTGGTGGCTTGTATGTGTGGCTGCCAACACACTTTGGTGGCTTGTATGTGTGTGCTTCTAATACACTTTGGTGGCTTGTATATAAAATTTAAATAAACACCGTAAAGAGAAAATAAATACTCAATATTATAGTTATAAAAAACATTAATTACAAACTATTGAGGTTTAAAAGATACCAACATACATAATAAGAAATTACATAATAACATAAATTCGACAATATGTTTCGTACAATGAACATATTCAAATAGCTGTGTCTTCCAAACAAAAGAGTTCCTAGTACTAATCAATCATCAAGGATTATAAATTTTGACAGCCATGCAACTGTACTTCCCCTTGCGTGTTCCAAATGAGTCATTTCATCATTTTGTCGAATTAACGCCACATCTTCCACTAGAACTTTATCGACCCAAACTTTCCAAAATATTCGCCAACGGCTATATGATGCACCCTTAGCTTTAGGATCTGTAGAAGCAATTCTTCCTTCAGCAACAACCACACCACTTGACGGGTGTAGTAATTTACACTTCCTATTCTCACGAATTCCACGATTTGACTGTACACAAAAAAAATACATATAAATAATCACTTGCTTTCATATAATTAAATTACACATCATCAAAAATACAAATTCCTATTTTCACAATTTATTTTTGTTCAAAATTTTCACGATTCAAAAAAAACTGTTAATAGAAAGGATGTTTTCCTCACAAAAAAAAATAAATAAACAATAAAGGTTGATTTACAAGAAATGGGACACTAGCTTGTATGTTGACATACAAACTAACAAGTGACCGAGTGTTAGCATAGCTTATTGACGTAAAACATTGGGGCTGTTCAATTCTATGCATGCAATTGGTATAATAGTTAATCAAACGATAATACCAAATTAAAGGTTTTGATCACATAAAACTTACCTGAGGCGTAGCAGTAGCATCATTGACACCACTGCCATTAACTCATTCCCACCACCACCACCACCACTAGCATTCTGGTTATGAAACCAAAATTATTTAAGTCATCTTCAACGTAGATTCAACAAATTAAACGTATATAATAAGCATGCTTTTTTTGTTGGTTACTGACCTGTTCTTGACGAGGTTGTTGACTTGATGCTTGGGCTAACAACATGGACATCAATTCATCATACTTTTCTTTAAGACTACGAACTTAGTCTTGAAGTTGATTGACCACAACATTGTTTTGGATTTGTGCTCCTACTTTTGAAGGCGTAACACCAAAACCCATTCCACGCACTCTACCCCGAGCTTCCGTGCCAAATACAAGACTAAGTGCATCATCAGAAATCGTAGTTGTGGTTTGTGATTCGGGTGGGCATTGTAGTTTTTCATTCTGCAAAGAAAAAAGAACTAAGTAATTATAAGACAAATAAAAATTCACAAGCACATAAACAAAAATGGTGTTTTCGTTACCATTGTATTCGCAACAGCTTGATTGCTTGGTTGTCCATCTTTATTCATATGACCTTGCACCCAAACTTGAACCCGTGTGATTGGTGGATATCCGGGCTTTTGTCTTTTTCTCTTAAATATGAGACATAAAATATTACATATAAAGTTAGAGAGTAGACCATAAGAAGCAATACAATTACATAAACAAAAGAATTTTTTTAGACTCTCATGTATATAACATTATAAGCAAAATGTACCATTTTGCGCTCCAGTCGTGCATAGCCCCGTCGGCCTGTGGTGTGATTATGGCTTTGTTTTGCCCTCATTCGTCTATATTTTTCCGTCTTAGCCTGAAAAAAACAATTTTTTACATTTTTGAAGATTTATTCACTATGAAAGACAATAAAATATAGTGATGCACGCTTACTCGAAACATGGGTGATAATGTCTCTGTGACAAAGTCATTCCACTGTTTTTTACCCATAAAAGCAGGCTTCAAACGAGAAAAATCACGTGACCTAGTCTTGCCTTCATCAACTCGTATGCGACTTCTCAGTTTAGACTTTTTGTCACGCCATAACTTTCCGACATGTTGAAAGATAGCTTTTCTTTCGTGATCATTCACCATATCTGCAACAATCAAAATTTAACCATATAGCTCAAACCAATTATCTTAACTTAAGGATGCTGAAAGTAGGGCACAAATATATTTCAATCAAAACATAACCAAGAGTATGAATCAGAGAGGAATGAGAGAATGCAGAGTAAAGTGTTCTGCATATTTTTCATTAGCTTCACAGTAAAGTGTTCAGCCTCATGTATAAAGCTAGAAACATGAAAATCCAAATGACTAACTGCACACATATGACTATGGAAGCTTCACGCATATGACCAACATGAATCATTTGCGGGAAAAATAATAATTATGTTCATGACATATGTTGTTTCAAAAACCAGGTACCATTTTGAATAACTCAATGCCTAAAGCGACATACAATGCTAATAATGAAGAATGTTTGGAATGAATGCACATGTAACTACCGTTACACTTACAAGTGCTAGTTCCGACCCTGAAGTTTTACCTCTTTCCATTGAAGAATTATTGTTTGATTAAGGTCCATTACCTGCAAAATGTTTCAAAATAAATTTATAAATCTGATTAAATATTGTTATAAAAAAAAAGGAACTTTATCAAAATGATTCTTACATGATTGTTAGCACATGAAGTTCCATTGATTGCATGTACAAAGATCATGGAAGAACAGGGAGATCTATTCTGCTTTTAGAAAAGAAGCTGACCCTCCCATGATCAACATTGAAGAATTTTAGAGACTTGCCGCTGAATCGTCTTTCAAGTTCGATGGTCACTGTCAGTTACAAATTTTCAAGAACTACATTTACATTATCTTAAATTGAAACCAGAATACCAGATCAAAATATTGACATGTTCATAATAAACATACTGATTGGGAGACAGAAGGAAGAATTAAATATAAAGATACGAGTCAGCAACGCTAAAACAAATTGGAATTGTAAAGGAAAACATTTTGTGTAAGAACATGGTCATTTTCAGAACCACAACCTGTTTGAGTTCTTTTTGACCATATTTCTATGTCAACTCTTTTTCGAAAGAATAACTGAATTAACATCTATATTTCCTAATTCTGGCATTAAAGCACAACTTTTACATGAACTATAATCATTCTTTGGATTCGTAGTCTTCACACAGATGGAAACATATAATATATCTCAGATGAGCAGAAATTAACTCAAAGTCAAGAGTAATGAGAAGAAATACCTCATCCAGCAGAAAACAAACAATGGACTGCCAGGAGAAGACTTCATAAACTTGCTATTCAGAAGATAAACATCAAACCAGGGCATTACATCATCCACAATGAGATGAATTCTATAAAAAAAAAAATGAAATGGGTAAAGAAAGATGACAATGAAGCTGAGAAGGAAGAAAATGAAACACAAAAATTATGTAGTCCATTGGAAAGTAAACTTGGCAGTACTTTTTCAAAAGTTCGAAAACACTTGAACTATTGTATTCTAAGTTAAGTTTTATGCTACCCCTCGAAAAAAAGTTAACTTTTATGTGATTCATACAAAGAAAACAAGAAGCATTTAATCCAGCACTTATCAAGTAAACATTTACTTTACAAAACAAAAACTTGTCTGAAAGGCATTTAATCAAACATATGGTATGCACTGTTATTACAAACAAAACATTCAGATAGAAAATTATCCTTTCCGTAAGTAGCTTTCAAACCCAACTAGCTTGCTAGAGTCATCCCAACATAAATCTTCCAATTTTGGTTGCAAAATCCAAAATCCAAAATCCTTCAATCTACATATCAACAAAAATAATCACTCTATTGTACACAATAAGAATCGATAATTTGACAAACCTTTCTAAAAAAAACAAAAATCACTGCCAAATAGCCCCTTATTTCGATAGCAATAATGTATTTCATATATCATTCATCAATCACAAGGTACAATATATATAGCCGATGAATGATACACGAAGTACATTATAGCTATGGTGATACCCCTCTCATAGCATCAACGTTAAGAAATCGTAAGAAAAAATTGAAAAGTTGAATAATGAAGTTGGAGGTAATGGAATTAGCACCTGATGCTGCATTTGAGATGAGAGACGGAGATCCATACTGAAGGGTGAGCACCAAAGAAAAAAGTCACGATTATTTTGCCGGAGGGAGCAACTCAGGGCTTTGGTAACCGGCAGTCCGGCACTGTTCGGCGACTTCAAGATGCCGTTAAAGAAAACAAGTCTCGGAAATAAATGAAAGGATAACAAGTCTAGATCAATTGATGTAGGCTGCCGATGTTGTGGTTGTGATTCCATCTTAGAGGCTGCAGAATGAAAGAAGACGATTTTCAAAAAAAATTTGGGAAATTAAGCGCTACATTTCCCGCGCTGGATTTTGGGTAAATTAGGACTTCTGGAAACGTCCTGATACCTAGGGGTGAACAAAAAAACCAGAAACCAAACCAACTGGCCGAACCAAATCGAACCAAACCGGAAAGATATAAACCGTGGTTTTTGCTTGGCTTTTTATCAGAAAAACCAAACCAGTAAAAAACAATTTGGTTCCAATTTAAAAATGAAAACCGCTTAAAACCGACCAAACCGGATTTTATATGTATACATATCGTATATATATATATATATACACACACACACACACACATACATACATCTATTAATACTTTAAAACATCAATGTGCTTTTTTTCTCATCCAACTCAACTTGTTTAAACTTTGTAATTAATTTAATGCATTAATGATCAATTACTAATCTCATATCCTAAAGATTCATATTTTGTTGATCATTTCACGACTTGTTTTTAATTTCCAATCATTTAAGAGATTCTCGAGCATACGCCACCACAACTCACCACCGCTAACTCTTTCTTCTCTTTCTACTTCCTCAAAGACCAATATTTGAATTATGTGAATGCTTATTTGTATGACTTTACTTCTTCTAATGATGTTGATGAACTTAATCATGGACATTTTCCGATTTGTTCATTTGTTAGGTTTGACATCTTAAATAAATAAATGCATTTATATACATTAGTTTTATATAAGTTTATCTTTTATTTGCTTATAATTAGATTATGTTGGACAATAACATTGTTGAGATAATCAAAATACGAGTTGGTGTTTTGGAGAAAATAAAATGACGAATATGTTCTAACTAAATAAATAAAGTCCAAAACTATATCACATGTTTTTTTTCGTTTGAAATGTGTGAAAGTTAGCTATCTTTAATTTATCTCTCGCTTACTTATGGAACAAACACATTCCTCTTTCTTCCTTGACTATACTCAAAATATTATTTCGTCAAATGGATTTTGAGATTTATAAATGATATTCAATAATATACGATTAGTTCATTATTAGTATTTTTTGAAATCGATGATTCATTGATGAATTGAAATGAGTAAGGGATGACTCTTTCATTATCTTGTTCGTCCCAAGCTTTGGAATTCAATTGTAGTCGATTTCGTTGTGTTGGATGGTGTTGAAATATGATTGGTTTTTGGATCTTTAAGATTCGCATGGGTAGATGTTAGTTAAATATAAAACATTTGTTAAATCATCTCATTGGATTTACTAGCATAATAGTACTAATGTATTACATATATTATCATTTGTTGTTACGAGGCAATTTGTGATTTCCTATCAATAATTTTAATTGTTAAAGAAAAACCGTAAAAACCGGAACCAAGTTTGAACCAAACCGACCGAACAAATGGTTTACGCCTGAAAACCGTTCTAGTTTGGTTTCAAAATTCAAAACCGTATAAAATGGTTCGGTTTTAAAAAATCGAAAAAACCGGCGAACGGACCATGTTCACCCCCTACGATACCTAATTTTAATTTTTCAAAAAATAAAATTATTTTTTATACGGGTAGGAAACGACTCAACTTTGAACGCCCCATTAGCCATTTGATAGGCATTTTCTTATAAATTTCCTTATAGTTATGTCCTAAAACCCATATTTGTAGTGGTGCATGAATTGCAATTGATTTTTATTTTTAGGGTTTGGAGGGATTTTATATATATATATATATATATATATATATATATATATATATATATATATATATATTAGACATTCATGACGTATGTTATTCACGCTGCCAAAATTGGTAATTTTGGCGCATTACCTGATGCTACGCTGCTAATATTAGTAATTTTAGTAGCACACAAACTATGTTGCTATTATTTTAGACATCGACGACGCTTTATACACGCCGCCAACATTTATAATTTCAACAGCCCACTACCTTTCGCTGTTAAAGATACATATTAGCGACCTACACGAGATGTAAGCCGCCTTTAATACGCAAAATCCATTATCAGCAGCGTGCATTTATTTGCATGCCGCAAAATGATGTATTGGGAGCACGCACTATATGCGTGCCGCCAATAAATCCGCTAAAAGCCAATATTCTTGTAGATCCAAGATTCTCAAGATCAAAGACTATGCCACAGGTGTATTTGGCCGACTCCACAGGGCAATTATGGAAAATCGTAAAGTAAAACAATTAACTATTAATTCAAACATCCCTCAAACTGAATGGGGCTTCAAGCACATTCGGTTTAGATTTGAAGAGCCGAAAACTCAAGTGGTGGCGGGTTTCGGTAAAAGAATCTATTATCGGTTCATAGGAGGGAATATACTCAATCTTGAGCCGATGATTAAAAACTTTATTCCTAAGAAATTGAACATCAATTTCCACATGTTTGATCTTCCCATAACAAACAATATTATGAAACAGAGCCCACAAAGATTGGTGTTGTCACACCAGTGCAACTTGAATTCTTGAACCGGCAGATGAAGTTCTTGCAAAAGTTGTTTAATCCAAATGAGCTTAGCTAAAAGGTGAGGTAAAGACTGTATCCGCACTCGAAGCTTGGAGCATGCCACAACATTTCGCTTCTGAGGACCAGACATCGAGAATCTCCTAAAAATACACAATATCCTACAACCAATTTTCTATCAAATGGGCATGCCCAATCTGCATAAGAATAGCCAAGATAAGGTGAAGAGCATGACATGGCTTGAAGTGAAATCCATGATGAAGTGTACTCTTGACATATCTCAAAGATTGTATCGAGGGCCATCTAGTGATCGATATGGGAGATTGCATAAACTGACTGAGATAAACACCAAAGCTGAGATCTGGTCTGGTCAGTGTGAAGTATCGCATGACACCAATCAGACTTCTATAGATTATAGGATTAAACACGGGTGCACTTTGTGTAGGTAAGAACTGTGTGCCAGCAACCAGAGGTGTAGAACAAGGCTTGAATGTCTCTAAGTTAGCCTTTTTATCCACGTGACAAGTACAAACCAGTGGCATCGCGATGAGCTTCGATTCCCAGAAAGTAAAACACTAGTCCAAGGTCTTTAAGAGCAAAAGTATCACTCAATTGATGAATAGACTTCCTGATCAGTGCTGAGTTATTGCCTATAATCAGAATATCATCAACATACACTAGTACATACATGAGATCAGAGCCTCAGTGAAATATGAACATGGATGTATCTGACACGGATTGATGAAAATCCCATTTCAGCATCTGAGTCTTGAGTGCTTCAAACAAGGCCTAGGGGCTTATTTGATTCCGTATAATGCCTTGGTTAGCTTGCACACATAGTTGGGATTGGATGGGTTTACAAATCCTTCTGGTTGTGTCATGTACACAACTTCTGACATAGGGCCATTGAGAAAGGCATTGTTGATATCAACCTGGTGTATATTCCAGTTCAAAGAGACAACAATGGAAAATATAATTCTGACCGAGGAAATTTCGGCAACTGGACAGAAGGTCTCAGTGAAGTCCACTCCATAATTTTGATGGAACCCATTAGCCACAAGTCTTGCCTAGTGCTTGAGTACAGTCAGTGATGTGATGGTGGCACGAGCTTGGTTCACTTAACGTTCGATTATGTTCACAAACGTGCTTATATAAATACATCAATTTACAAAGTGACTTTAATTCAAAAGATGATAAGTCATTCATTTATCTGATAGAGAACATAGATTGATTTTATATAATATTTAGATATTTTAATAATAATTTTGTTGTGTGATGTATATAATATGAATCTATAACTTGTTGTTTTATTCAATTGCCTTTATGTTTTATATCTTAACGAATCGAACTTCGAGGTTCTAACTTAAGCCAAATTCAAGTCGGAAAACAACAATATGTTTAATGAGCTGAGCTCGAACACGAGCTCGAACATTTCATCTTTTAAACGAGCCGAGCTCGAACATTTCATCTTTTAAACGAGCTGAGCTCGAACATAATTTTTTATTCGTTTAACAAACGAATGAGCTCGAACAAGCTCATGAGCTAAACAAGCTCGAGCTCAAGTACATATCCAACTGGCTTTAACTTGATTGTAAACAACCATCTATTTCCAACCAGCGTCTAAAGAGGTGATGGTGGCACCAGTTCCTAGGTTGATTCTTGCATAAGGACATGTCCTCTTCCAACATAGCAGCCTTCCTCTCAGGTTGACCAAGAGCTTTGGAGACACTGACTGACTTAGTATGGTAAGATTGGATAGTTTGGGATTTTTCAATGTAAGTTTCAGGCTTAAAGATCCCACTTTTGGATCTTGTTTGCATAGGATGTGTAGGAATGAAGAAATTTTTAATGGATGAAGTTTCTCCAAATGTGGTAGGGGGAATCAGGTGATGTTTGATCTGTGGAAAAGGTTGAACTAGGTTGATTAGGTAAGGAGACTTGAGCAGGTGAAGGCATATCATGCGCCATGGACCGATAATAGCAAAAATATGTAGATTTTGTGTACACTTTCCAAGCCAATAACACAACCATACAACACGAACTTGCACACTGAGATGTGGATGAAGAGACATGAGGAGAAGGCTGTGGAGCTGGACTTAAAGAATTAGTAGGAGAACCACCTCAGGACGATGATGATGATGATCTAATGTATAAAGATGGTGAACTACTGTTGTGAGGGCTTCTTTGTTGTGCTTCAGATGTACTGATGATGTATGTTGTATCATCTGCATGAGGCGGTTGAGGATCAGCAACTATATGCATTTGGACAAAGGACTCAAGCATGGGATCAGTGGTAACAGACCTATGTGAACATAAACCAAACCCATTTTTAAAGAGGAAGTCAGATTCATTAAACACCACATATCTTGAAATGTATATCCTACATGTGTGGTTAAGACACTTGTAATAGAAGGATTAAGTTTGCTGTTAACTGGGAGGATTGGAGATCTAAGCCGCTTCAAGTCACAAGTTGTTCATTTTTTAGTTTGGATGGTGTTTTATTTTAGTTTGGTGATGTTTTGATTAGTTTGGTTCACCTCTGTAAGAGGCATATGTGTATGAATTGGTGTAACTTGGATTGGTTCATAGTAGCTTTTTGTTAGCTGCAATAAAAAATTCAACTTGCTATTCAAAAACAAGACACTTGCACCCTTTATGTTTATGACTAAATGTCCAATGTACACATATTTGCTGGAGTGGAACTGAAATTTATGATGACTTTTGATGACGGTCAAATTATACCCGTAAAAGTCATCAACATTATCCTTAAATCGGGATTAATAATATATATTTTATGATAAATCACCTGTTTATATGGATTATTTAATGTTATGTGATTTATATTATATAATTTGGTATTTATCCATTTATAAGATATAATTTGGTATTTATCCGTTTATATTACATATTTTGGTATTTATCCATTTTTATTTAAATATGATTTATTTTGGGATAAATATTTATTTTATAGATTTGGAAAATTATGGAGGATAAATACAAATGGAAGAATTAAATCTCAAGATAAATCCAAGATGCATTGAAGATAAATATCGGATAAGCACAAGAAGAGGAGTAAAGCATGACAAAAGCCGGCAATCCAATCCATGATGGCGCCGACTTTGTGGAGGACGCAATTAGGGGGGCGCAAGTCACATTTTGAGATCGGCCGGGAGTTATCTCTTATTTGTTTGATATTTTGAAGTATATCTCTTAATTAGCTTGAACCCCTATAGATAAAGGCATACACCACACGCCATATACACCATAGAAATACTCCAGAATACAATTCACAACATTGTTTTTATTTTCAATATATGTTTTCTTTATTTTATTTTATTTTCGTTCATTACGGAGTCGTTAGAATCTCCGGTTAGAGATCGTATCGAGGAGTGGGAATCACGCACGTCTTCGAGGGTAATGTCTACTCAATTATGCATTCTTTATTCGTAGATCTAATTTATTTTGTTATGGAGTAGTCTTTTTGTGTATTGATTTCGTTATGTAGTTAATTTACGAACCCATGTTTATGTAGATCTAAGACGTAAAAGACGTTTCACGAGCAAATCTGGTTCAGATCTGAGCTTGTTGGCAGTGAGCTTATGTCTCGTTGGTAGCAAGATCTGTGATGTTCTTGATTTGTCTCAGAACGGCTTCGACTACGCCAGGTTCTCTCGCTTTGTAATTTAAACGAGTAATTAAACTTGATCAACTTAATTATTTGTCATCGTAATTTAACATGAGACCTAAAAAGTGATTGTTATTTAGACGTAAATGGAATCGGTGTCTAAGAAGTACGCCTAACCATAGGAATGTTGCTTAGATGAGGTTACGGTTTATACCGCATCCCTAGTTTCGTAATTGTGTCGGTTATATGAGATGGAGACTAAAAATGTGAAGTCACGTAATGGAGACACGATGATCTAGATGGCCTAACCGAGCTAGATCTATTTTGTGGATGACTCCGTAGTCGTAATAATTAATCTTAAATGTCTTGTTTTGTCTCGTCGTCAATCTACATAGCATGGGGGAGTAATTACTACTAGCGTTATCAATACCATTTGTCAATTATTTATAAAACCTATAAAAACAAGTGTCTTAGTGTCGTTGTGTCTTTGTTGGTTTTTGTGTTTCTATTGTGTCGGTTTTATTTCTACGTTATTTGTTGGTCATAGACCGCCTTTAATTTGCTTTTTAGTTTGATAAGTCGTATTTCGTTTAAGACGAGTCTCTGTGGGATCGACCTCGACTCTATCTAACTATACTACGATTGAACCTAGTTCTCTTGCTAGTGTGTTATTTAGGTATCGAGTATTTTTATTTTACTTGACCCGACATCAAGTTTTTGGCGCCGTTGCCGGGGACTCGTGTCATTAAATTAAGTATAGCTTATTTTATTAAAAGTAAATTCGTAAATATTGTGAATAGAGTCTGTTTTAGTTTTGTTTTTATTATTTAGTCTTGTTAAAAGGCCTAGCCTTTTAAGTTTTTAATTGTTTTATTGTTTTTGTTATTTTATAGTACGCTACTCGAAATCGGGCGGAACCGCTTGAGCCATATAATCTCGAAATAGAGAATTTGCAAGGCGAAATAGAAAGTTAGCTAGAGAACGGCTAGGCAAGGAGAAGAGGATCCAAATCTTGAGGAAAGCGAGCACGAATCGGAAAAGGACATACAACCGATCATTCCGAACATTCGAATCAAAAAGCGAAATGGAAGGCATTCCGGTCAATCCGAACCAGGTAATTAATCCTGAAGTTATTAATAATGCCAATAATGTTAATAATGCGAACAATATTAATGCTAACAATGGAAACCAAGCTGCGAGGAGCACTTTACAAAGTTATGCAACACCTACTATTGAGCAATTCATTCCCGCTTATCGTAGCACCAAGAAAATGTCGCGGAAGTCTATCACCCTAGGCCTAATGTAATCCAAATGGTGACAAACTATTCCACTTTTTATGGAGTCCAGAACGAGGATCCTGGTCTTCATGTGACAAATTTCTTGGAAATCGTTAGCACTGTGAAACCAGAATTAATCCCGGAGGGGAACATTCGTCTTAAGCTTTTCCTTTTCACTTTGAAAGAACAATTGTTGCAAAAATTCATGAATAAGTATTTTTCCTTTAGGAAAAACCTTTAAGTTACGCCAAGACATCTTAGGATTTAAGCAACAACCTGGGGAGAGTTTTGATCAAGCTTGGGAGCGTTTTAAGGAAGCTATGAGAAAGTTGTCCTCATCATGATATCTCTCTTGGGCTTTTAATGCAAACTTTTACCATGGATTGAGAGAGAGCGAGAAAATTAGAGTAGACGATCTAGCAATGGAGCGTTTGTTCTTTTATCTCCCGAGGAGGCAAAAGGAAAGATGGAGCAAATCGCGATGAATAGTCAATGGGAGGCAATGACATACCGCTACTTGTGAAGATGGTTGCCGACATATTTGAGGATAGTGCATCTACCAAAATCTTAGAACAACTGTCTGTAATCAACAATAAGGTAGATGGAATGCAAGAGAGGATGTCAAGAGTAGAGAAAGTGGACTGAATCAAGTAATTCCTCAAAATGAGAATCTTTGATCTTGAAGAATCCAACTATATTGGGAAATAAGGAAATCAATGGGGAGGATATAAGCCTAACCATAACCATCCTGGATTCCGATATAGTGACCCCAATGCAGGAGAAGGGCATAAACCGCCTACTACATTTGTACCACAGCAAACTAAAACTTTTGGTTGGGAAGCTGCGATAGAAAAACTGAGTAATGTCATCACTGACAATATTGGACAACTTTCAAAATCGATGGTTGATTTAGCCACTAACTTTAGCCAATATTGTTAGAAGACAGATGCTAAGGTAACCAACCAAGAAGCCATAGTCCAAAATCTCACTCACCAAATAGGACAGTTAGCTGAGCAAGTCTCAACTAGACCTCCTGGAGGATTGCCGAGCAACACCGATAAAAACCCTAAGGATTTGAATGCGATCATGACTAGAAGTGGGAAAGAAGTAACTCCACCATCCTTGAAAGAAAAAGAGAAATCCGTAGAAAGTAAGGATGGTGAGCCAAGCAAGGAAGCAAATACCTCTGGAACTCCACCGGAGCAAGAAGCCTATAAGAAACCTGCTGGCCTTAGAGTTGAGCTTTATAATAATAAGTATCCTATTTTCACTGAAGTCGATCCTTCAACCTTACCTTATCCTCCACGCAAAGTTGAATGGGTAAAATAAAGTAGAATAATGATTGGTGTAGATTATGAAATGATTGGTGAAATAAAGTAGAATAATGAATAAAATAATGGTAAAAAATGTAATAAAGTTGATAAAGTGAAATGATGAGAGATGATTTAATATTTTTTATTTGTAGTTGAAGATTTGATTGGTGAGAGAATTGTAAGAAATGATTTGTGATGTGATGTAAAAAAAACCCTCAAAAAAACTCCGGCCAAAACAAACGGAGCCTTTGTAATATATTTAATTAATAACGGAACGATGACGTATGTTTTTTTCCACATACCTTTTAAAGCCCTCTCTAAAACCCTTGATTTGATTTAAAATCTACGGGTTAAAGTTGGTCAAAATAATTACGGGTCATCTGTTTGCCCCGATGGACTTTTCAGAAGAATGGAAATCTCTATGGCCGATCTCCTCCGTGTTCTCTGCGCCTCTCCTCCTTCCCGCCGCCGCCACCACCCAGAGACCCCAACCCTCTGTCTCGAAGCGCCCCCGTGCTGAAGATGATGACACCACAAATCCCCACAAAGAAACCGGACCTCTCGTTTTCACCCCGAGCCCCGACAAACCACCCTCCCTACTCTTCTCCTCCCATACCCTGTCGCCTCGGCTCCCTCCTCCTTACCCTAATCTCTCCTTCAAACGATTCATCTCCACCTCCGCCCAAATCCTTCCACCTTCAACTGCTTCTCGTATCGCCAAAGAGTTCCGGTCCGGCAATTCAGTTATAGCTGATGACATTGACGACTCTATGAATCATATGCACGCGTTTAACTCTCTCCAATTGCTCCCTTGCTCATCTGTTGGGCCCTCCTCTTCGGTGGTGGCATTTTTTCCTACTGGCGATAATTGTGATCAAGTCGGGTATTTGATGCTCCGACCCAAGGAATCGGAGCTGGTAGTTGAGGTAAATTCCATGAATGGAAATGTTGTTGTCGCCTATGAAAAATTGAATTCTCGCATTCTAAAGTTGCTGGTCATTCCTGTTGCTGATTTTGATGATTCTTTTTCAGGTAATTTGTAAAACACTTTGTTTAACAGTGTTGACGCTTATATAGGTACATGCTTATAAGAAATAAATACAGACATTGTTAATATAAGTCTTTAATTACAATGCTTATGATCTTAATAATTGGACTTGCTTTTAAGGAGCTAAAGCATGGTAGTATGTTGTTTTAAGAGTTCTTATGGTTTATTTACCCCCTTTTTGGTGGTGTGTGTGTTGTGTCTTGTTTTGCTCAAGGATTTTGATTGTGGGAGCAGTGAACTGGACTAATAAGTTTCTTTCCATTGACAATGAATTTGATGCAACTTGTAGATTGTAATGTGGGCGATATGTTTCGGTTTCAGGTACTGATTTGCCATCTCCTACATTTCCTGTTATTGGGTATGTAATGGCCTGTTCTATGTATTCTGTGTTTTGGTTTGCGGTGAAGACTGTGAAACAGGGTGATGGATTTGAGACGAAGAGTATTCGAGTTGATTGTCTAGGTTCCCGATTGTTTAGGAGTTGTGCAGTTGTTGACTCCTGTTGGAATCCACATTTGAGTGAAGAGTGTCTTGTGCTGTTAGAGACAGGTGAGTTGTACTTGTTCGACTTAAATTCATGCTTGAAGAAGTCTCTTGGATCAAAGAATTATGTGCAAGGAAGAAGGCTTCAGTTTTTGGGTAATAATGATAAGAAAGTTGAGGGGATAGTGGTTTGTTATGGTTAGGTTGTGCGTTTAGTTGGCATCCGAGGATATTTATTATTGCTCATTCAAGTGCTGTGTACCTGTTTGATGCAAGGTTTGAGAGTCACAAAGTAAGTTGCTTATTGAAGATTGAGATGCTGTCTAATTTGCTGAATGACGGATTTGTGTCTCTTTCTCGGGATAGTACTGATGGATTCAGATTTTGTGTTGCTTCTAAAACCTTGCTATTTCTCTGCGATGTAAGGCAACCACGTAGGCCGTTATTACGTTGGGCACACAACATTGAAAAACCCACGTTATTTGACTACTTTTAGATTGTCTGAGTTACGGTCAAATGCTAAAGATGATAAGTACGAATGGGCCTCGGAAGCGGGCTCTTGTGTTTTGTTAGGATCATTTTGGGATTGTGAATTTCATCTCTTTGTATTTGGACCAAACACAAACAGGAATCCTGTTATTTCTGAAATTTCGAAATTTTGCAACTCCATGTATGCGTGGAGTATCCCTTCACAGCTGTCTTTACTCAACACCAGTTGCTATTGTGGCTGGTGTCTCGTTCGAGAAGAAGCATTTAAGGATTCTCTTCCTGATTGGATTGATTGGAGGCAGAAGAAAGATATAGTCTTGGGGTTCGGCATCCTTCATGGAGAAAACTTTTTCGGTTTGTCAGAAGTAGAAGCCAATGGCGGATTTTTACTTATCCGGTTGATGTCCTCTGGGAAGCTAGAAGCTCAGAGTTATCATGCTGCATGGGAATTTCCTAAAAACTGTGAGAATCATTCCGATGAATGGAATTGCCAGGATAATAATCTCTTATATGAAAACAGCAACAATGACTACCAAGGAAAAAAGATATTTCAGTACTTGGAACTTCCCTTTTTGGATGCATATTTGAACGGTAACCTTGATGATATCATTCTGAAGAAAATTAGGCAGATACATGATACTGGCCCAGATAAGTATGGGGGTGAAGAAGGCTCTCAGGTATTGCATGAAAAAAGAGAGGTATTCAAAGATATCAACTTGCCAACTAGTCTACAAGAGATTGCTCTTAGGAGTAAATTTGCAGGCTTACGTTCCTTCTTTTCTTGCCAACCGAATTCCTTGGTATTCTCAAATTCATAGTCGATTCTGATGGTAATCTACAATTCCCTTTCCGGAAGCCTTTATCCTACCCAACGAAACTGTCACATAAAGTTCCATTGGATGAACTTGGGGATTCATTTGTTCCTCCTCAGTTCTTGATTAATCTCCGTAGTCTCAGTTGTGATAAAGAAAGGAATGCAACAAGCCCAGATGAGGAACTTGAACGCGAATGCTGCCGGGTAACAGAGATGGCTAATGAAGTAACCGGGTCATGCATACAGGCTGACTCTCGGTTTCAAGAAGACCATGTGGTTTCACTATCTGATGAAGTAGATGAATTGAAAGATTGTTCTGAAAACACACAAAAAGTTGCAGCAACTTCTTTTCATGAACCCTCATTTGATGGAGGAATAGGTCGGTCTAATATGATGCCTTGTGGAACCACCACCAGTGAAACGAAGGGTTGCACGAAATTTGTTTTCCTAAAACGGAAGGAGAGAGAATGCAATGGTGATGCAAAGATGAACGGTTTTGAGCTGCTCGACAGAGGTTGCCCATTGGATTTACAGTTTGATAGGAATGTGGTAAGTTTTGAGGAAAAGAGTTGAAGCAATTTGAATTGTTAAAGAAACATGAAATGAAGTTTCAGAAAGGATTGCATTTGTATCAGGAATATTTAAATAAAGTTAAGATTCCATAACTCAACTATATATTATATAGTTTCCTGGTTATATTTTGAGTTGCTGATTTTTAAGCTTGTACTTATTTAGCTCTCTATAATAAACCCAACTAAATTGAGAAATGACTTATTGGCACGACGAGGGTCAAACTCTTTATATCCGGGGCTTTAAGCGCAAGTAAAAATAAAAAAGTGTTATTTGTTTATAAGACGCGTGTTTTGAGACTTAATTAGATTTGTTTAACAACAAAAAAAGACCATCGCTTTATAAGCGACACATTTTATTTAATTTTTCTATATTACCCCTAGGCAGTAGCGCTAATTTCTCTGGCAAGCGTCCATGGTGCCTGCACCATTCCGCCAACAATTCACCTATTCTGGGCTTCCGTCTTTCCTTTTTTGCTTCGTTGCTTGCTTTTGCTTCATGGGTAAGAATTCTCGAAAGAAATCTGGGGCTCCTTCCACTGAAATTACCCCCGTTCTTGCCCTCTCAGCTGTTAATGTTGCATCCACAGCTGATTTTGGAACTTCCTCCACCGGCAAGTTGGATTCTTCAGCTCTGAGCTCTTCATCTGAGGTATTATTCACGAATTCTTCGGCTCCTGCTAGTGAATTGGCTGCTCGTTCTTCTGGGATTTCTGATGCTTTGTTGTGCTTGATTACACTGCTCCACATGCTTCTTCTCCTATGAAATTGGGTCTGGTAAGCTTCTTAGTGCTACTTTAAATTCTGTACTTGTTGGGGTTGATTTGGATAAGGACATTGTTAATGAACCTGCTCCTGCTGCTAAGGATAGTGTTCTTAATGATGTTCATATTGCTGAAAAAGCTGTTTCCTTGGCTAATTTGTTCCAACAAAACAGAGTTTTCACTAATGAAGTCATTAAATTGAGAGAAGATTTTACTAGTATGACTTGCAATCTTGTTGATCTCAGCAATGTTGTTTTTGAACCTGATGATATGGAATCTTTAAGTTTGATTGGCTATTTCCCTTCCGAATTCCCTGGACGGAAAGCTGTTCAAAGCCTTGTGAATGTGTGTGTTTGTATTATGTATGTATTATTGTTTAAAATTCTCTCTATTGTATGTATGTATTATGTTGATGATGACCAAATGAAGCTAAGCTTCAAGCCTATCATGATGAAGATTGGATTTGTGTCTGAACCATCGGATGTCTATGGTGTTTCCTCCTTCATCACTTGTAAACCCAACATGCAATGGCTGTGACATTCATACAAATCAACCGATTATATTATCAGGACACAACTACTTCAAATCAACAAATAATTAAGCCAAAAATAACAATAGCTAGCTAGAGAAAGTGCTATATATATATATATATATATATATATATATATATATATATATATATATATATATATATATATATTAGACCTGATGTATATCTCCCATGAAATGTGACAGGAATAACAAGGCCTCTATCATGTTATCTGTCCAAAGTCAAAAAAGATGTATGTATTAAGTACATTTATATATATATATTTTTGCTAGAGTTTAGGTCTTCATCACAATGGAAAAGAAAGCTTTCAAAAAAAAAAAAAAAAAAAAGTACTCCTTGATGATGAATTTGTTCTTCATATATATATATATATATATATATATATATATATATATATATATATATATATGAAGAACAAATTCATCATCAAGGGAGTACTTTTTTTTTTTTTTTTTTTTGAAGCACTAAGCTTTCTTTTCCATTGCGATGAAGACCTAAACTCTAGCAAAAACCTGTTGCTCCCAACTTTGATTCAAGCAACCTTCAAGTTAACATATTTGATCAGCCAAGCAACCTTCAAAGCCATTTGCCAAATCACAGCCATTCATAAGCCCAAATCACAACAAAGCTGTCGATGCAGTGACGCCTTATGATTGCCAATGTCACGGCATAAAATGTGGATGTCACTGCATAAAATGTTGATGTCACTGCATATATGATTGTCGATGTTATTCCAAAGTTGTTGTCTTGTTACAGGGTAAGGACTAAAGGCAGTTGCGAGTCGTATGAACAAGATCAGTGCTGAATTTAGTATGTATAACTAATTATCTTCAGTGCCCAATAATAGCTCTTAAATCTTATTAGATGAACTATGTGTTTTAGCTTTTTGTTGCATTGCTGCTGTAAATGACATTTTCTCATCTCAATTCTCCATTTTCTGAAAATGATTTGATTCATCAATTTGCATCAATCATTAGATTCCATTTGTAAGTCATTTGATTTGTAATTACAACGTTTTCTTACCCTTGGGGAACAATTGGAAACATATTTTTGTTTAAAAAGCTTGCTAGATAAAGAGTTTAGGTTCATCAAAATCCTCCATGATTGTTTGTTTAAATGGATTTTATATTAAAACAAGATATATCCCGGAAGCTCAAGCCCCTTCATATTTCGGTTTGTAATGAATTGATGTCGTTGACTCGCTGTTGCAAGAAATTGGAAGTGGTGAATTTAGTATTTTGCTACAGGATTAGTGCTGCCGCAGTTGAATTGTTTTTTATGAAATCTAGGCATTTAAGGCATGCATATGCATATTGAAGTAACCAAGTTTTCAGTTGCTGCTAGAACATGGGCATCAAGCAAGTGTATTGAGATTGTTGCCAAATTCTTGACGTGGCCCTCCTGAGAAATGTCGAGAACAAGGCTTGTTTGTTTTTTTTATTATTGAAGTGATTAATTCAACACTTACATATGATTATCTTTTTTTATTTTCCGGAATCACTGGATCTATATTTCAATTCTTTTCCCCCACCTCTGATTGAAGAACAAAAGAGCGATTGATTCATAAATATCTAACACAATCACCAGTCACATTTCTCGGATCTAGTTTTCTATCTTCTTTCTATTCAACAACAAAAAGATCAATCAAGAGACATTTGCGAATAAACAATTAAAAAAAGAACAATCAAGTACTTATATATATCTAATAAGATAATATATTATCTTAGTAGTAATAGTTACGAATAATTCCAAAAAGCACGATTTGCTTGTCAAGGGACAAGTATTATCTCTATGTCACTGCATATACAATTTCATACAAAAATTGGTAACTTTGTAAAATAAGTGTAGTGTCATTCACATTAGGGTGTAATCGATCCGAGTCGAGTCGATACTCCCTAGGCTCGAGCTTGAATCGACTAAAAAAGTTTGGGCTCGATTGAGACATAAAAAGGCAACATCGAACTCGACTGGCTAAGTACTTGATATAGCTCGACGTGGCTCATAAGCTCGATTTCCCCTGAAAAATCTTCCTAATTTCGGGACAAAAAGTTCAACAAAAATGTTGATGTCACTGCGTATTTGATTGCCGATGTCACTACATAAATTGTTGATGTCATTCATATACAATTGCTAATGTCACTGCATATCTGATTGCCGATGTCACTGCATATCTGATTGCCGATGTCACTACATAAATTGTTGATGTCACGCATATATGATTTCCGATGTCACTGCATAAAAATATGAATTAAGGTGAAAGATTTATGTTTATCGTAGTTTTATATCAAAAGATATAGTCATTTGAAGTCGATTTTATGAAGAAAAGAAATCGATTTTATGAAATTAAGTCGAAAAAATATCAAATGTCATCACGGTGTTGTTTCATCAAATGTCACTGGATCCCGGTGGTCATTGCATCGATGGTCTTTGCATCGCGGAGTCTCTACATAGAGGTTGGCCACTTCATCGCGGTGTCTCTGCATCGGGGGTGGCCACTGCAACGCGGTGTCACTTCATCGCGATGTCTCTACATATATGATTGCCGATGTCACTATATAAATTGTTGATGTCATTCATATATGATTGCTGATGTCACTGTATACAATGTTGATGTCACTGCATATCTGATTGCCGATGTCACTGCATAAATTGTTGATATTGCATATATGATTGCCGATGTCACTGCATAAAAATATGAATTAAGGTGAAAGATTTATGTTGATCGTAGTTTTATATCAAAAGATATAGCCATTTGAAGTCGATATTATGAAGACAAGAAATCGATTTTATGAAATTAAGTAGGAAAAATATCAAATGTCATCACGGTGTTGCTTCATCAAATGTTACTGCATCCCGGTGATCACTGCATCCCGGTGTCTCTGCATCGGGGGATGGCCACTTCATCGTGGTGTCTCTACATCGGGGGTGGCCACTACATCGCGGTGTCACTTCATCGCGATGTCTCTGCATATATGATTGCCGATGTCACTACATAAATTGTTGATGTCATTCATATATGATTGCGGATGTCACTGCATATCTGACTGTCGATGTCACTGCATAAATTGTTGATGTCACGCATATATGATTTCCGATGTCACTGCATATATGATTGTCGATGTCACTGCATATATGATTGCCAAAGTCAATGCATCGTGGTGGTCAATACATCGCGGTGTCTCTACATCGGGGGTGGTCACTACATCACGTTGTTTCTCCATCGGGGGTGGCTACTGCATCGGAGTTGCCCCTACATTGCTGTGGTCAATGGATCGGGGGTTGTCAATGCATCGCGATGGTCACTGCATAGGGTGGTCAATGCATCGCAGGTGTTGCTTCATAAAATGTCACTGCATCACGGTGGTCACGGCATCGCGGTGGTCATTGCATCGCGGTGTCACTTCATCGCGATGTCTCTGCATATATGATTGTCGATGTCACTGCATAAATTGTTGATGTCACTGCATATCTGATTGCCGATGTCACTGCATAAAATGTTGATATCACTGTATATATGATTGTCGATGTCACTGCATAAAAATATGAATTAAGGTGAAAGATTTATGTTGATCGTAGTTTTATATCAAAAGATATAGCAATTTGAAGTCGATTTTATGAAGAAAAGAAATCGATTTTATGAAATTAAGTCGGAAAAATATCACATTTCATCACGGTGTTGCTTTATCAAATGTCACTGCAGCCCGGTGGTCAACGCATCGCGGTGATCACTGCATCGAGGGTGGCCACTTCATTGAAGTGTCTCTGCATCGGGGGTGTCCAATGCGTCGTAGTGGTCAATGCATCGTGGTTGTTAGAGCATCGTAGTGGCCACAACATCGCGGTGTCAATGCATCGTGATGTCACTGTATAAAAGGTTGATGTCACTGTATATTTGATTGCCGATGTCACTACATATTGTTAACGTCATTCATATATGATTGCTGATGTCACTGCAAAAAATGTTGATGTCACTGCACATCTGATTGCCGATGTCACTGCATAAATTGTTGATGTCATGCATATATGATTGCCGATGTCACTGCATATGTGATTTTCGATGTCACTGCATATATGATTGCCGATGTTAATGCATCGCGGTTGTTAGTGCATCGCGGTGTCTCTGCATCGGGGGTGGTCACTGCATGACGGTGTCTCTCCATCGAGGGTGGCTACTGCATCGGGGTTGCCCCTGCATCGCGGTGGTCAATGGATCGGGGGTGGTCAATGAATCACAATGGTATGGTCAATGCATCGCGGGTGTTGCTTCATAAAATGTCACTGCATCGCGGTGGTTATTGCATCCCGATGGTCACTGCATCGGGTGGTCAATGCATCACGGTGGTCAATGTAAAAAAAGAAAAACTTTCACCGTTAAAAAAAAATAAATTCAATGTTCAGGAAATTATAAATATATAAAAATAAAACAACAATCCAGGAATTAAATAAAAAACAAAAAAAAAATTAACAGCAGGAAGACTATATAAAACTTTCAATGTGCGCCGCTGCTCCTCCTTTTTATTTTTTATTTTTTATTTCTTCCTTCATTAAGGGTATTTTGGTCTATCTACTTAATTTTTGTCCTTATAACTAAGCGTTTGTTTTGGGTGTCCTTTTTGCCTAATTAAGTCCAATATGTGTCTTTTTGAATAATTGTCCCTAAAAATAAAAACATTAAGCTAGAAATAGAAGGGCAAGTGTATGAGCCTCTAATTTTCAAAGGCAGGGTTGAAGCCCTTGAAGAAAAGAATGCTTAAAAAGGGCCACCATTGTCTAATTATATTATCCAAAGGCTCTACTTTTGAATATGTTGGAAATAAAAGATGAAAAAATTAAAGGCTCTACTATATATTTGAGGACATATCAATTTCTTAAAAAATAAAAACAATAGTAAGGGTAAAAGCAAAAATGGCATCGAAAATATGGGAAGGCCTAGCGTTGTAAAATACAACCTCCGTCCCAAAATGTAAATCCGTTGGGATTTTTTCACACAGCTAAAGAAAGTTGGTTAAATTGGTTAGATGTCATTAATTTTGATAAAAATGTTTAAAATGACCTTTGACTATTATTAATGCATAGTAGTGAAAAGTAGGTGAGTATATAATAAATGAGGGGTAAGAGGAGAAAAATACAACAAATGCTTTATTGTTTTTCTAAATTGACTTATATTATGTGGATATTTATCTATAAGACTTTAGTTTGAGTATCTTAATAGGCGTTTAGGACATTAAGGAATCTTATTTGTTTATAGGGATACAAAATGAGTAACTAGACAAAACTATCCTTTTTTTCCTGGAGCTAAAAATGTTTTTTTTATTTTTATTTTTTTGGACGTGAATAATTTTATTTTTTTTAATTATTCTAGACGCGTTTTTTTTTCTTTTTCCTGGCCGCGTTTTTTTTTTCCTGGACGTGATTTTTTTTTAAACGCTAAAGAGACATTGCGGTGTCTCTGCATCGCGGTATCTCTTCATCATCAGATCTCTGCAAGATCGGGGTGTCTCGCGATCGGGGTGGTCATTGCATCGCGGTGTCACTTCATCGCGGTGTCTCTGCATCGCGGTGTCTCTGCAATGCGGTGTCACTTCATCACGGTGTCTCTGCAATGCCGGTTCACTTCATCGCGGTGTCTCTGCATCGCGGTGTCACTTTATCGCGGTGTCTCTGCATCGCGGTGTCTTTGTATTGCGGTGTCACTTTATCGTGTGTCTCTACATCACGGTGTCTCTACAATGCGGTGTCACTTCATCGCGGTGTCTCTGCATCATGGTGTCTCTTAATCGCGATGTCTCTGCATTGTCAAAATAACATTGCGATGTCTCTGCAATGCGGCGTCTCTGCATTGCTATGTCACTTCATCGTGGTGTCTCTGCATCACGGTGTCACTTCATCGCGGTGTCTTTGCATCGCGGTGTCTCTTAATCGTGATGTCTCTGCATCGTCAAATGTTATAACATCGCTCGAAATTTCTTCGTTCGTACCGAACCGCTGATGTCTCTGCATCGCGGGGTCATTTCATCACGGTGTCTTTACATCGCAGTGTCTCTGCATCGGGGGTGGTCACTGTATCACAGTGTCTCTGCATCTGGGGTGGTCACTGCATCACGGTGTCTCTACATCGGAGGTGGTCACTGCATCGAGGTGGTCAATGGATCTGGGGTGGTCAATGCATCGCGGTGTCACTTCATCGAGGCGTCTCTGCATCGCGGATGGTCACTGCATCGCGGTGTCACTTCATCGAGGTGTCTCTGCAATGCGGCGTCTTTACATCGTAGTGTCTCTACATCGGGGGTGGTCACAATATCGCGGTGTCTCTGCTTCTAGGGTGGTCACTGCATCACGGCATCTCTGCATCGGATGTGGTCACTACTTCAAGGTGGTCAATGGATCTGGGATGGTCAATGCAACGCGGTGTCACTTCATCGAGGCGTCTCTACATCGCGGCGTCAATGCATCGAGATGGTCACCGGGAAAAAAAATGCCTAGAAAAAAGACGCCATTAAAAAAACGACTAGAAAAAAACGGCCCGGAAAAAATACACAATAAAAAAAAATTAAAAAAAATTAAAATGCCATGAAAAAAAGGAAAAAAAGAAGAAGAAAAATCATTAAAAAAACAAAAACAAAACAAAATTAGGGTAGTTTGGTTCATGTACTAATTATGTGTCCTTATAACCAAATAAGATTCCTTATTATTCTATTTGCCTAATTAAGTCTAATATGTGTCCTTTTGGACCTTTGCCTCAATTTATGGGACAAAACCATAAAGCTAAAGAGACTTATATTTTAAGACGGAGATAGTAAAATGGTAAATGTGGGAAGGATTAAGTTGATATTTCCAAAAAAATCAATGTAGTGGGTTCCACAAAAATAGTTGAAGAATTTCACATATATCATGTAATAATATATTGTGGATTGTCTATTGATATTGATTGATTCTGACTGATCTTTTGCAATATTACGATTCTATTCATTTATTGTATTCACACCCTAGAATGTACTATAAATACCTCTTATACCATTGAAATAATATACAAGCATTATTCGCCTTCTTCTTCATCTTTGTTTTTCCTCTTGTTCTTTCTATTATATTTTCTTAGTTTTATAACATGTTATTAGCACGAGATTCTACCGATAGAGTATTCCAACCAGATCTCTTGATTGAGTGTTCCAAACTGTATCTACTGATTGAGTGTTTCAAACAGAGAACAATAGGTAAAATTTTATTGGTAATCCTATAAGAGGTAAATATTTATTTTTGCATTCTTCTAGTCTTTTTATGGCTAACATTATCAAACAATAATTCATACCCCTAAACACTGGGGATAAATCATTTATCATGAGCCATGAACGTTGAAATGCACTTGGAGTCTATGGATCTTGGTAAAGGAATTGTCATTAATAATATTGAGACAAACCAAGACTGTGCAAAGGCCATGATATTTCTCCGTCATCATTTTGGTGAGGGGTTGAAGTGTTTAACGGTGAAAGATCCATATAAATTGTGGAAACATTTGAACAACGGTGAAAGATCCGTATGAATTGTAGAACTATTTGAAAGAAAAGTTCGAGATTCACACAAATTGTGGAACCAATTGAAAGAAAGGTTCGACCACCTGAGGTTGGTCGTTTTACCGAATGCCATACATGATAGGATCAACCTTCTAAATCCGTCACTGAATATAATTCAGTCATCTTTATTATACCATCTTTATTATACCACGATTGAAATTCTGTGGTAAAAAAGTGACACATCCATGCAAGATTTTTTTAAAGAGATATTCCGATCTCATCGCACGTCTACTGCTGGCTGAGGTAGAAAAACTATAAGTTGTTCATAAAAAATAATTAGTGTTGTCCTCTCGGTGTCACCCATTCCTTGGAGTGAATGTGACACAATCTTTAAGACGTGATCCTGGTGGAGACCGTGGTAGAGGCGTGGGTCATGGACACGGTCATTGGAAAATACGTGACCTATCATAATGATATTCATGATAAGAAACAAAGTGACTTTTTAGAAGATCACACCACATGTCACTTAGTGGCGATTTCGAAATGTTTTATATGATGCATTTAAAATTTAAGCATCGTTTATTAACAAATAAATTTTTTCTTGTCTTGGCCTTATTTTGATACGGCTAAAGTTTTTTTGTGTGATATATATATATATATATATATATATATATATATATATATATATATATATATTGAATTTTATTTTATCGATAGTGCATAATAGATATGTGTTGCTAGTTTTCTTCTAAAAAGAAAAAAAAGGAAATTAAATGTATTGTCATGTATTTTTGGTAAGTAGATCTTGATATTGGCCACAATAATAATATATGATTCTCAATCGGTGGATTAATTAGTGTATATATTATCTTTGGCAATCATATTCGTATTAATGTAAGTAAATAAAATCTTTTTAATTTTTTAAAATTAAATAGATTATGTTTTACATAATTGTGTAGTTATGTCAATCACTTACATAATGCATATATGATCTGTATTTTGATACGGCATGGGATTTGTTTTTTTGCTTTATAATATAGCAATATATTTTCCCACAGAAAGTTGACATTGTATGAAAAAGAAAACACATGATATTGCCATATCATTTTCATTTAATTGTTGGATTGATATCAACCATAACTTTACAATATTTGCATGATCATTGCAGTAATTGATACATGCATTGTATTTTTGGCAACCGTATTTGCATTAAATTTAATAAATAAAATCATATATGTTCATTCAATGAATGATATTATATTTCCTGATTAATTGTCAGAATAATGATAATCAGTAATATTATTATTTATACATATCTTTTTTTACAAAAGAAAAATATTCAACATGCGGTTTTTTGAAAAATGATACCATGTGTATGGTCTTTCATTGTAAGGCGCATTACTCTATATTATTATTAAATTCAAAATTCGTTGTCTAGTTGTGGTAAGAATGAATATGACAACGCAGATTATAATGCATCATTAGTGTGTGAAATTTTATACCTGTCATTACTAACAGAATAATTCCAATTCATAATTGATTTCTTCGAATGATAATAAACTTATTGTTCATGAACATTATTTGTTTGGAAGTTGTTGTTTCTCTTTCATGTGTCATAATTTTATTTGATCTTAAAGTAGAAAGTTGAGACCGATTAATGGTGATGACGATGTTTGTCTAATCAGTAGTGCGACAACGCATGTTACATTGGATAATAAAGTGAAATTCTTAAAATAAAATATGGGAGCAGCGAATGTTAATTGCATAATATGCATGTGCTATATAAGGTTTTGAAAGAGTCACCGAAACAAAATTGTTTGAAATAAAGCACTACGCTCTCCCAAGTCTCAAAAATATTTTTTGAGTAACATGGGTATTATATTGAGATTGAAATATTTGCTTTCTATACTATTTTCCCTACGAAATGTGTATAAGCAATGTCGGAAAATGATGAGATAAGTCCATTCCATGAAGAGAATGTGATCTGGTACTATATGCATCATTTAAAGCAATGATATATATATATATATATATATATATATATATATATATATATATATATATATATATATATATATATATATATATATATAGATCATATTATGTGAGATGCATCACATTCATTCCGTGAAATGAATGAGACAAAATTAAATATTTAAGATGCATATAATGATTGTGAATATATTGGTTGTTTTGGTTATAACCATTCTTTATGTGAGAATCCCACTAGAATTGGGTCGGTGATTCAAGAACATTGATATACTCGATATATTGTATCCATAATTGTGAGAAAGGATATAATATCTCTATATGACTCAAAATTTCTCCCCGAATCGAAAAATATTAAAGAAGTTTGTTGATACCCGCACAAGATGATCTCACATTAAAATATTGACTCCGTCATGGGTTATTGCAAATTTTTTAGATATTGATTGTGAAAGAGTGTTGTCCGAGATTAAGAAAAGGAAAATTCATTATGAATTATATCTCGTGACAAACATTGATATATATAAACCATGAGCTCATATATTATTTATTAACATAAAACCCACAGATGGTAGATTTTATTCACATTTTGCATACATCAAATATTTTCTGAGAAAAATGAAGAAATAAACCAAAAGTTCAATGTCTCATTCTACTGATTTCTCTACATATGACGTGAAAAATAATTTGAACGATTCTTGAAGAATCAGAAATCACTTAGTGGTATATTAAACGTATGAAGCGCAAGAAAGATATTGCTTTCGAAAATCTCATAGAATGAGATTTTCAATGAAACCACTGTTTTTAAATGTGTAAATCGTTTGAAGCGAATAAAAGAGCATCAAGGTATAGTTCGGTGTAACATGTTTGATGAAGATCAATTCTCGGCATTAGGAGGAGATAAAGAAAACCCCGTCTTAGAATAATTTTAACAACATAATTGATCTTCAGTATCATGCAAAAAAATTCTTGTAGTATTTTGCAAGAAAGCTGCAAGATCAATTTATTAAAAATAAAGGATTGACGATTTATGAAATGCACCAAATCAAATTTGATTGATGATATTTCTCTATGCTTGAAGCGTAGACGACCGATCGGTGTAAATGATAAAAATCCTCGGAAAATGAATTCATATCCAGTCACTCATGAAATCTCTTAAAGAGATCCATCTTGAAGACGAAAATCCCAAAATAAAAATGCGCGTGCATCAAATGATTAAATATTGGGGTTGCGGAACAACCAATCCACACATTAATGAGGAATTGGTTTATGCTAATATTGAATTAGCAATGAATTTCATGGGGGAAGTCTATAATAGAATATCATAGTCGTCGACGACATATTTGCCTCTTTAATTTCTATTATTATATTTGGATCCAATACCTAAGTCATCAGCAGAGTGTCAGAAACACTCAGACTCGGTAAAAACGAAATAATCAATTGATGTTGAGTTTGAATTGGAAATATTTGTTTGTTAATGATCAAATATATTCTCCCATTATAGATAATGTTATATTCCGCTAATTAATAAATCTGGCAGTAACTTTGAGTTTTCATATGTCATTACTGCGTATTTATGGGTCGTTGGACATTAATATTGATATGAAAATCCTTGGTGGATTTCAGAAATGAAATAATATGACAAACGCAACATGCATATTGTTAAGTTATAAAGGTCGTTAACTTTAATGGTGAATGCAATATGACTAGTTGAGTATATTCTTATTGATGAAGGAATATATATGTAACTCATGCTTTATTTCATGAATTTATAGTACTACGACACGTGATAGTGAAAATATATGCACGCAAACTGCGATTGTATTACACCCCTATTGTTTTATGATTACAATATTGATTGTATTGCATGTGTTGCACGAGTTAGTAGTGGACATGACAATTTTTAGCCCCTAGATTTAATTATCTACATGAACTTTAGAAGAGAGTGATAGACAAAAGTACGCTCTAGTGACAATCTAGCAGATTCGTTCAGTGGGATTCTTCCTACATTTATTTTGAATAAATTTATTTATAATATTAGAATTCGTACATTATTACTGTTGTCGTTAGGGGAGCGACGACTACAAAACTACTTTGTGCATTTGGTCTTAAAACCAATGATTGTACTCTTTTTCCCTTTAACCAAGTTTTTTCCCACATGGTTTTCTTAGTTAAAGGTTTTTAACGAGATAGTCCGTGCAACTCATAGAAATGCATATGGCATGAACTATTTACCTTGTCTAGTTTTTTTCCCATAGGATTTTTCTAGCAAAGTTAATAGTAAATGACATATACGTTATGCAACTACAATCGAGAAAATCAATTCAATCATTTATTCATTGAGACATTGTCTACATGAGAACGAAAATAATCCAACTGTATTATATGAAGACAATGCATCTTAAATATCTCAATTGAAGTGAAGTTATATTAAAGGGGATTGATAAAACATATTTCAGCTAAGTTATTCTTTACGTATTATATGTAAAAGAGTTGAGAGAATAATGCACATAAGGTTCAGTCAACCGACAATCTGATAGATTTATTTACCAAGACATTGCCGGCTGCAACATTTGAAAGACTGGTGAAGAGCATTGGGATGCGGTGCTTGAAAGATCTAAATTGGTGCTTGGTTCAGGGGGAGTGAATCAAACAGAGATAAATATGTGTTCGCGGTTTTATGCAAAGCAAAAGATAACAAGTAATAAAATAAAACCGATGTCACCCCACCACGAAGGCTCGCATGACTATAGTGGTGAAACCGGATCGTATCCGCAGGGACTTGTAACGAAAAATAGTTTTTGCCTTCGATTTCTTTTATAAAGTTGATGATTATGATCTCGGATTTTCAATTAACAAACTAAGGTAGCAAACGTGAAAAGAAAGACGATACGTGAAAATTTGTTTAAAGAAAGATTAAAACAACTAGAACACACCATTGATCCACCACCCCACGAAAATAACAAGAAAGACGCATATTCATTCGTAAGTTCTTGGATTATTATCTCGCTAAAGAGGCATTTTCCTTTCGGTTCATCGCCTTTTAATTAGTTCACCACTCTCGGTACAACTAAAGCATTTACGGATCAAAGATATGGATATAAATCCTAATCTAATAACATTCACCCTCAACTTACGTATGTTGGAAGAATATTATCATTCTCCTTCATTTAATCTACGAATTTATCAACTATCGTATCTAAATTCGATTAGCATGCAACATAAGTATAGATCATACAAATTGCACATAAACAATTCAAACATGAAGGAAGAACAAGAAACTCACTAGAACAAATGAAAATGAAATCCTTGTTTATTCCGGTGATGGTGGCTTCACAACGGTGGTTCTAGCCTCGAGACCTTAGCCGCTTATCTTTAGATTACAATTGTAGCGTTAGAGTCGTATTCCCCGGAAATAACAACTCCTCTATAACAACGAGCCTCCCGTAATCTTTCCAAGCATCATAACGGTGCTTATATTACAACATTACATTGCATTATTCCGGCAGAGTGCCGTTCACAGCATTTATTTAACTAAAAAACAACAAAAGAGACGATAGAGATCTATATAAGAGAGATATAAAGATAGGTGCAACTCCCCAAGCTTGCAATGAGCTTCTATTTATAGACCATACCACAAGGCCGGCGCGTGCGAGCACCACCGCACGCGTGCCGGCTAAATAGTATATATTCTCTTGTTGTCGACCCACGTGCCGATGTCGAGATATTTCGCAAGATCCGGCCTTCTCCGGCGCTGCGTGCAATACAACATATCGGATGTTCAGAAACCTATCTCGAGCTGTAGACCTCTGATTGATATGATTTAATACTCGTTGGAAAGCTCTCTTGAAGATCTACAACTTTCATCAAGGACTTTTTCTCTGAAAATGCCTCTAAGTTAGGTCAAATGTCCGTTGAAGATGAGTTACGGTAGAAATACTAAGGACAGTTGATCTGCTTCAAACTTGTTAGATTTTTGGCATAATCTTTTATCCCTTAAAAGATATGATTTAGGCTCCAAAACATGTCCTCTCTTGAGATCTCGATAAACGTATAATCCTTCAATAAGAGCAACAAAACACCAAACGTAATCGACACTAAAACCCTTATTTATATCGTTTTTATAACTTATGCATTTAATTATAACTAACTATGATTTTTATAAGTTTTCAATGCATTTATATGAAATTATACTAAAATATCATAAAAATAATAATAAAAAGTCTTATAATATAATCATATTTTTGTCATACATCAACTACTCCCCACTTAGCTTTTGGTCGTCCTCGAAAGCAAAATAAGCGATAATATATAAAAACTATAATAAAAATGATATACTTGGTAGATTAACTTTCAAGTTAGCAAAATATCATTTCAAGATTATAAATATATTAAATATATCTTTCTTAGAATTAAACAAGATAAAAAGTGTATATAACATAGATAAATTATTTATCAAATATCATGATTATAAAATTTTACATAATTTACTTAGTAAATATAATAAAAATTAAAATTATTCTCTAATCTTAACTTGTATGAAATAATTGGAATCAAGGACTTAGTATAACGATCAGGATCTGGGTGTTTGATCAAAAGGAAAAATAAAGAATTATCAAAAGAATAAGATAAGTCGTATGCGTGCTTTAACTTTCATCTCAAAAACCTTTTTTTTTTTTTTTTTTTTTTTTTTTTTTTTTTTTTTATCAAATTACAACCCAATATTATTTATTATTTTTCAATCGTCGCGTCTCAAAAGTATAACACTCTCCCCAAACTTTAGAGGCAAACACCCCGAGATCACTCAAACCCATATCGTCTAAGGTAAACCACACTCCCCAATTGGGCAGATCCAAATGGACTCGAGGTGATTTGTTTTTTTTTATTTTATTTTTTTATTTTTTTCATAGAATACTAACATATCCGAACTCATTGCCGTAATCGACTATCTTGCAAGCGCCATGAGGTGAGGTCAAATATATTAGCACTGTCTAACTTTTTTATGCCAAAAATCGTCATCCTTGGTCTCGATTCCATATTCATACTTATTTCAAAAGAAAATTATTCTAACATTTCATTATAAATATAAGCATATCTCGTCTAATTTCAAATCAACAATACTCAATAATACTTATGTATAGTTACATATACTTAAAATCTTATAAAAATCTAAAATTGAGATATATAATATAATCATAATACATCTAATCTATTTTACTTACTAAAACTTATTCTATCAAAATATATTAAATTTATTATATTAATTATATACTATCTTATTTCTACTTAGGAAAAATAAAACTAAGTGTTAAGCAATCAATATATTTATTATAGCGTTAATTTTTAATATTTTCAAAATTTTATAACTTACTCTACTCCCCACTTACGAATTGACATCGACCTCGATGAATAATGAGTGGAATATAGTAGTTATAAAATGAAAATATGCACATAATCATATATTTTTATATATATATAAATAGTATAAACGTTTAAAAACAAGACAACATATAAAACCCTCCCCCACACTTAAGTTACATGATGTCCTCAGCATGTGCAAAATAAGAAAAACTTAGCTGGTTGTAATTCGAAGGTGGCAATTCTGGAAGTGGTCGCGAATCAGATCCAGAAATGTTTGATGAAAATGATGAGAGCTGTGGACCATCCACCGGTAAAATGATTTATCTAAAAGTGCACAATCGCTATCGCAAATATCCTGCACACCATGGAAAACAAGACGTACCTCGGGGATAGGGGCACAAAAAATGATAGACAAGGCAATATCATGGAACAAAAACAGAAATAATGAAATGAAGTGAGTCTTTTATACCCAGATCCTCAAGGGTTTTGTCTAAACGTTATAACAACCTAAGTCCAAGAAATGAAGCATTTGAATGTTTTCTGTATTCCACGCAGAGATTTTCGGATAACCACCTAATCATTCTCTTTTAAAAGTCATTCAAACATTCATCCTGATACTTGGTTGTACTTAGTCCACATTTCCCATTATATTCATTCTTTCCACATATTCCACATTAGGACTAGTCTTATCCAAATTATTATTATCAAAAACAAAGAGAAAGATTAAAATAAACATAGCTAGATATCTAGGATGCCCCCTAGTGGCGCTTTTGGTTAACGTCGTTTGCTCGACTAATAAAAACACACAAGCAACTATTTAATTTCACATAGTTTTATTAAGGCGGGGTTGCCTCCCCCCAAGCGCTTTTGTTTTATGTCGTTGGCTCGACAACCCAAAAATTTTCAACCCGGGTCAGGCCATTGAAGCCTCTCTCCGGACTCATTCTTGATTTCCTCGGGGTTAATAGTATGGATCCCACAAAAACAAAGTCTCGCCAATGTATTGGCCATATCAGTAAACTTCTGTATCCACTTTGTTCCTATGGTTCTTCTCTTTTTCTTTTTTGGTTTTAGTTCCACAAGCCGAGGTGTATCATCATAAATCACAACATCTTCAAAGAATTCACAGAGACGTAAATCATCGGGTGCCGAAAAATCGGAGCTAGCTTGACAAGGGATGTCGTTCGGATGGAAAACCACCGGTCGTTCCTTTTTGTTGACCAATATAGTGTTTCAACCGATGACCATTCACTCAATAACTCGCCTGCTTTATTTTTCAATTCGACTGCTCCACTAGGGAAAACCTGAGAGATTTGAAAGGGGCCACACCAACGGGTGCGTAGCTTACCAGGAAACAGATGTAACCTGGTATTATATAGTAAAACCCATTCGCCCGCTTTAAATTCTCTATTCTTGATTTTCTTGTCGTGAAGCAATTTAGTCCTCTCTCATCGATTCTCGAGCTCGTAGGCCTGGAGTCTCAACTCATCAAGCTCCCGCAAATCGCAACAATCGCTTTTCTCTACATAATTGACTATTAAAATTCAAGAATTTAATAGCCCAGAACGCTTTGTGCTCAAGCTCGATTGGCAGGTGGCAGGCCTTACCATAAACCATCTCAAACGGAGACGTGCCAATAGGAGTTTTGAAAGTCATCCCCGTAAGCCCGAGCACATCATCCAGCCGACTCCATCATTCCTATGAGAATTTACCGTCTTCTCAAGAATGCTTTTCAAGCTTCGGTTACTTACTTCAACTTGTCCACTCGTCTGAGGGTGATAGGGGTAGCGAGTTTTGTGTTTTACCCCATATCGTTCTAAAATCTTTTCTAATGGAGTATTGCGTATGAGTTCCCTCGCCACCGATGAGAGCTCGTGGACAACAAACCGTGTAAAAATATTTTTCCTCGAAAGTTCTTGACCACCTTGTGGTCGCTTTCGCGATGTTGCTATCGCTTCCACCCACTTTGACACGTAGTCGACGCAGACTGAATGTACTTGTTCCCATACGAGGATGGAAACGGTCCCATGAAGTCAATACCCCATACGCCGAAAACCTCGCATTCTTGGATAGGGTGGAGAGGCATGTCCATTCGCCGAGAAAGTTTACGGTCTTGCCGCACCGTCACACCTTTACAAAACTCTCTCAGATCCTTAAAATTGTCGGCCAAGAGAAGCCGGATGAAAAATCTTCGCAGCAGCCTTCCCACTCCATAGTGACCTCCCACAGTCCGCCATGGCATTTCTCCATAATGTCCTCTGCCGATCTCGGGGACACACCTACGGAGTAATCCATCCTTACAACGCTTGAAGAGAATTGGATCGTCCCACACATAATAGTTCAAATCCGAAAAGAATTTCTTCTTTTGCTGATATGTCAGGTCAGGGTCCAGATATCTGCCGCTCAAGAAGTTTGCAAAAGGTGCAAACCAAGGAGAACCTTTTCCAGTACGGGCAGGAGTAACCTCGCACACATCAATAGTCATGAGTTGCTCAGTTGGAAAATCAATTCCAATCTCATCCGACTCTATTTGATGATCATCGGTCAGCCGAGACATGTGGTCAGCTACCACATTCTTGCTACCCTTCTTGTCCCGGATATGAACATCAAACTCTTGTAAAATTAAGATCCATCTCAACAAACGAGGCTTGGCATCACCTTGTTTAATGTGATATTTCAATGCGTAATGGTCTCGTCTGCACCGTAACTTCCACCCAAGCAAGTAGCTTCTAAATTTATTCATGGCAAAAACTACTGCCAACAACTCCTTCTCAGTTGTTGCATAATTTACTTGTGCTGGGTTTAAAGTATGACTAGCGTAGTAGATGGGTTTGAACTTGCCGTCCATTCTCTGACCTAGCACCGCACCGACTGCATAATTAGAGGCATCACACATAAGCTCGAAGGGGGCTTTCCAGTCGGGTGCTATAAGAATTGGTGAGGTAACCAACTTATCTTTTAATTCTTTAAACGCTCTTTCACACTCAGGAGTGAAAACAAATTTCACATCTTCTCTTAAGAGAGTTGACAAAGGCTTGGCTATCTTAGAAAAGTCTTTTATGAACCGCCGATAGAAGCCGACATGACCCAGGAAACCTCTCACTTCTCTTACATTTTTGGGGTATGTCATTTTTTCAATAACTTCTACCTTTGCTTTGTCGACCTCAATACCTTCTTTGGACACCTTGTGTCCTAGAACAATTCCCTCTTCCACCATCAGGTGGCACTTTTCCCAATTTAAGACTAAGTCCTTCTCTATGCACCGGGACAGAACTTTATCAAGATTGTGTAAACAGTGGTCGAAACTGTCCCCGAATACAGAGAAGTCATCCATAAAAATCTCCATCACCTTCTCCACTAAACCATTGAAGATAGCCAGAATACATCTTTGAAATGTAGCCGGTGCGTTCTGAGAGACCAAATGGCATCCTTCGGTAGCGAAGGTACCGGAGGGACAGTGAAGGTAGTCTTTTCTTGATCGAATGGGGTCGATAGCTATCCGAAAGTATCCGCAATAGCCATCCAAAAACAATAAAATTGCTTGCCACTAAGCCTCTCAAGGAGCTGGTCAATGAATGGCAAAGGGAAGTGGTCTTTTAGAGTTACCTCATTTAGTCTTCAGAGTCGATGCAAACTCTATACCCAAAGAACTTGTCGTAAGGCAATCTCTTCCCCCTGTCATTCTTTTCAATAGTAATCCCTCCTTTCTTTGGCACCACCTGAGTGGGGCTCACCCATTCACTATCGGCTATTGGGTAGATGATACCCATGTCAAGCAATTTGATGATTTCCTTCTTAACGACTTCCTGCATATGAGGGTTTAGCCTTCTCTGAGGCTGTCGCACCTTCTTCGATCCCTCAACAGTCCTGATCTTATGCATCTGACGATATCGTGGCTTATTCCCTTGATATCTCCCACTTGCCAACCAAAGGCGAGGATATTATCTTGCAGCACTTTGATAAGCTTTTCTTCCTCCTTTGGTTCTAACTTAGATGAAATGATCAAAGGAAGCTTATCACCGTCCCTCAGAAAAATGTATTTCAAGTGTTGAGGCAAGGGTTTCAACACTAAATCTGACGGTGGCTCCTCCACACTTGGTCTTAATTTATCTCCCTTAAGCTCTAGATCTCCAAGCTTATTATAAGGGCTCTGAAGCATCATGATCTCCCAGCAGACAGGGGCCTCATTTCCTTTTGCAAATCTTGGCATATCACCATGCCTCTTCCTAATTATCTTTCTTACCACCTCCTGGTAGTCAGAACTTTCCTTGTCAATCTCTTCTAAAAATTTTATCCATTCCTCATTAGTCCAAGTTGCAGATAGTTTATTGAATTCTTCCTCATCCCAACTACCCATGAACACTTGTTTATCATACTCATCAGTGAAATCGTCCTCAATAGCTAAACAAGAGTCACTGGACGGGTGTTTCACTGCATTACCCACATTGAACTTTATACTCTCATCCTCCAAATGTAAGGTTACTTCGCCACTGTGGGAATCTAGTAAGGCACGGGCGGTTGCAAGAAAAGGTCTTCCAAGGATCAAGGGGGTTTTCTCATCATTGGTCATATCCATGATTACCCAATCAGCTGGATATATGAAGTTTTTAACCTTGACCAATACATCTTCTACAATTCCCCTTGCATACTTCACACTTCTATCTGCAAGTTGAAGAGAAATAGGTATAAGAGTAATAGATTGATCCAATCCAAGAGATTGGAAGATTGAAGTAGACATCAGATTGATTGATGCTCCCGAATCGCATAGAACATTGTGTAAATCCTGCTCCCGATAGTACATAAAATCGTAAATCTACCAGTGTCGTCGACACTTCACAGAAGTTTAGTCTCGGCCGATTATGGAGCATTCTCCATTCAACACTATGTGTTCGAGTTCTTGAAGCTTCTTTTTCGAACTTATCAAGCGCCCTTTATAAACTTTGTATACTTTGGCATTCCTACCAAAAGATCAACTAATGGAATGTTTGCCTCAAGTTCTTGAGCAAGTCGATAACCTTCTTATACTGCTTATCGATTGTTAATGACAACTTGTTTTTGCTAGGTGGGTAAGGGAGATCAGCAAAGTCTTCCTCGAAGAAGTGCTTCTTTCTGTCTTATGATTGATTGCTTTGTCTTCCTTATCCTTCCACCTCACATGCTTCCTAAACTCAACTTAGATTCTCGACTTCTTCTCAGTACTTTCTCTTTATCATCAAGATTCTCAACTTCCACATTTTCTTCGCATTTACTTTTCACTTGGCTCAACAGTAGTCCCAACATCTTTCTGAGGAGAACAAAGATCTTCCCCTCCTGCGTCTCTGCTCGCAGGAGGGGCTATTCGTTTCCCTGGTTGGCCTGACTGCCAACCACTTTCCCACTCCTCAGATTTATGGCATTCAACTCATCCTGACCATAGTCCCATGGTGCAAATAGATCGGTGCAAGTATTTTGGTCATTCTCGACCAAGTTGACCCTCGTGGGTTCTTCTCAAGAAAACTCAAAGAAATGACCACGAGGTCGACTAGCTTGTTGTCCCGATATCTGTCCCATTTGCACTTCTAAATTTCTCACTGTACTGGTCAGAGTACTTAAAGCATTTGCCAATTGAGTGTTGGCCGTGATTTGCTCACTCAACTTTTGTTCTAAGATCTGAAATGATTGATTTTGATTTTGCGGTGGATTGGTGTTCCATGCTGGTCGAGAGTTGAATTGAAAATTACTTTGATTAGGCCTAGGGGCCTGAAAATGATGGGGTTTGTCGCCCCGGAAGGGTCACTCCATCGGAAACCAGGGTGGTTCCGGTTGTAATTGAACCTCGAGTGTTTTGATTCTGACCCGAAGGTCGATAATTTATAGAATTGAATGCATTCACCTCCTCTGAATGCAACAATAGATGACACTGATGGAATGTGTGCCCAACGGTATCGCAATTTTGGCAAACAACATTGTTTTGAACATCTTTGACCTGAGAGATTGGGTCAAGTCGCATCGACATCGCGATGGCCTTGGCCATGGCGCTTGTCACACACAAGACTTGGAACATTCATTTCCGCCACTTGCTTCTATAGTGCGCCAATCGAGCTTTTAGAAACGTGGTCTCATCTACCTCATACTTCCTCAGATCGAGCTTTTCGATTGGATGCACTGCGCATGTAGGGGCATAATTATACTTTGCAATATCTTCAAACAACGCGTCCATCCTCATCGTGTGTCTTTCAAAAATGCACCTCCCGCAGAACTATTCACCATTCCTTTAGTCAATTCAATCAAACCACTTTGTAGAAAGTGTTGACCAATCTTTGTTTATCCAAATTTATGGTGGGGGCACTTTCTCAAGAGAGCCTTAAATCGTCTCCACGTATCGTAGAACGATTCCCTCTCGGGTTGCACAAAAGTGAATATCTGATTCAGAAGATGAGCCGTCTTTGCAGGTGGAAAGTACTGGCTCAGAAATTCTTTCTCCAACTCCTCCCACGAAGTAATGGATTCGACTGGTAAGGATTTATACCATTCTTTCGCTTCTCCTTCAAAGAGAAAGGAAAGAGTTTCATTTTCGGCGCCCTCGGTGACCCTTTGATTAAAATAGTCCCGCATGATTCTAGAAATGAGTGAATGTGATCGTGCATGGGTCCTCGAAGGAAAATCCATGAAATGTGGAACCTCTTACCAAATTGATTAAAGAAGTTTTGAGTTCGAATTATCACCGTGATTTCGTGGAATCACGACCGCAGGATTAACTTTCACAAGAGATGGCATGGCAAAGTCTCGCCAATGTCCGTTGATCTCGCCATTTTCTCAACCTCGGCTCCTACTTGAGCTTCTCCTCAACGTATCCTTCGTGATTGTTTCCTTCCGTGGTTCCTCGTCCGTTGGTCCGTGAGCCGGGCCAAACGTCGGTTTGGTCGAATGATGGTTCGCTCTAGCTCCGGGTTATACAAAAGAGGTCCCCCGTGAGTTCGAGTTTGCATAAACTACGTTTGGAAACCAACACCTAAATCACGAGGTTTCGGGATTTTAATTCTTATGCTTCCGCAGAGTGGGATTCACCGAGAATCCATCACCCAACCTCGACGATTAACCAAGGAACACGGGTTTTTTTTATTTTTTATTTTTACTTAATAAATAAAAACTAAACTAAAACAAGCTCGAAACAGGTCTGAACAGCGTAGATAAAATAGAAACAGAACAGAAATTGAAAACGAAAACTTTCCGTGCCAAGTCCCCGGCAACGGCGCCAAAAACTTGTTCGCGGTTTTATGCAAAGCAAAAGATAACAAGTAATAAAATAAAACCGATGTCAGCCCCAAGTGCGAAGGCTCGCAGCTATAGTGGTGAAACCGGATCGTATCCGCAGGGACTTGTACGAAAAATAGTTTTTGCCTTCGATTTCTTTTATAAAGTTGATGATTATGATCTCGGATTTTCAATTAACAAACTAAGGTAGCAAACGTGAAAAGAAAGACGATACGTGAAAATTTGTTTAAAGAAAGATTAAAACAACTAGAACACACCATTGATCCACCACCCCACCGAAAATAACAAGAAAGACGCATATTCATTCGTAAGTTCTTGGATTATTATCTGCTAAAGAGGCATTTTCCCTTTCGGTTCATCGCCTTTTAATTAGTTCACCACTCTCGGTACAACTAAAGCATTTACGGATCAAAGATATGGATATAAATCCTAATCTAATAACATTCACCCTCAACTTACGTATGTTGGAAGAATATTATCATTCTCCTTCACGGTAATCTACGAATTTATCAACTATCGTATCTAAATTCGATTAGCATGCAACATAAGTATAGATCATACAAATTGCACATAAACAATTCAAACATGAAGGAAGAACAAGAAACTCACTAGAACAAATGAAAATGAAATCCTTGTTTATTCCGGTGATGGTGGCTTCACAACGGTGGTTCTAGCCTCGAGACCTTAGCCGCTCATCTTTAGATTACAATTGTAGCGTTAGAGTCGTATTCCCCGGAAATAACAACTCCTCTACAACAACGAGCCTCCCGTAATCTTTCCAAGCATCATAACGGTGCTTATATTACAACATTACATTGCATTATTCCGGCAGAGTGCCGTTCACAGCATTTATTTAACTAAAAAAACAACAAAAGAGACGATAGAGATCTATATAAGAGAGATATAAAGATAGGTGCAACTCCCCAAGCTTGCAATGAGCTTCTATTTATAGACCATACCACAAGGCCGGGCGCGTGCGAGCACCACCGCACGCGTGCGGCTAAATAGTATATATTCTCTTGTTGTCGGACCACACGTGCGATTGTCGTAGATATTTCGCAAGATCCGCCTTCTCTCCGCGGCGTGCGGCAATACAACATATCAGATGTTCGTAAAAACCTATCTCGAGCTGTAGACCTCTGATTGATATGATTTAATACTCGTTGGAAAGCTCTCTTGAAGATCTACAACTTTCATCAAGGACTTTTTCTCTGAAAATGCCTCTAAGTTAGGTCAAATGTCCGTTGAAGATGAGTTACGGTAGAAATACTAAGGACAGTTGATCTGCTCAAACTTGTTAGATTTTTGGCATAATCTTTTATCCCTTAAAAGATATGATTTAGGCTCCAAAACATGTCCTCTCTTGAGATCTCGATAAACGTATAATCCTTCAATAAGAGCAACAAAACACCAAACGTAAATCTGACACTAAAACCCTTATTTATATCGTTTTTATAACTTATGCATTTAATTATAACTAACTATGATTTTTATAAGTTTTCAATGCATTTATATGAAATTATACTAAAATATCATAAAAATAATAATAAAAAGTCTTATACTATAATCATATTTTTGTCATACATCAATATGTACTCATTTTTCTTATCTAAGATTTTTTCCTACTAGGTTTTTTCTTGTAATAATATATTTTGGATTGTCTATTGATATTGATTGATTCTTATTGATCTTTTGTAATATTACGATTCTATTCATTTATTGTATTCACACCCTAGAATGTACTATAAATACCCCATTTATACCATTGAAATAATACACAAGCATTATTCGCCTTCTTCTTCATCTTTGTTTTTCCTCTTGTTCTTTCTATTTTATTTTCTTAGTTTTATAACAACAGGAACAATTTTCCTGATTGTATTGATCACCGGTAATGTATATATACACATACATGCTATGCCCTAGGGCACATATATATCCTAAAATTTCCTTACACTAAAAATAATTACAATTAATTAATATTATATTATCGTAATAACCCCCCTAGTGAGAGGGTGAAGGTCCCGAACGTCAAACTTGCATAATAAAAACTTAAAATTGTTGCTTCTTATTTAACCGCCAACTGGAACTTCGTCGTTACATAAGAAGGAATAATCGAACCATCAGTGATCGCAACACAGACGAAATGGAAATCAGCCTCAATGTGTTTCGTGCGTTCATGGAATACTGGGATTTGTGCAATATATAAGACTGGCTGACTATCACAGTGAAGACGCACCCCTTCGCACGATCAACCCCCAGCTCGCATAACAATTGCTTCTACCACTAATTTTCACACGTAATAGCCATCATAGGCCGATATTCTGCCTCAGCCGATGAACGAGAAAACAGTATGTTGTCTCTTAGTCTTCCATGAAGTGGGCAAGAAACCGAGCATAACAAACCAACCACTTAACGAACGTCGCGACAAGGGGCACTCGACCAATCAGAATCCCACAAACCCTCCAAACTCAAATCACTATCACTGCACAATAAGATCCTATGACCATGATTGGTCTTCAAATAACGAACCACCCTCAAGGCCGCCTCCCAATGTTTTTGGCGAGGTTACTGCAAAAAGTAAGACAAAATGTGGACAGTGCATGCCATATCAGGGTGAGTGAAACCAAGATATATAAGCCGACCCAACAGAAGTCGACATCGGCCTAGATCATCCAATAACGGCCAGTCATTAGAGCTGACTGATGACTCTTCTCCATGGAAAACTTGGCTAGTCTGGAACCATGAAGACCTATCTCAGTGATAAGAAAGTTACAGGTACATGCTGATTTGACGACGAGCTTGGAGTGCTAGCTTAGGATGAGACAATGAAGTTGTTTATGTTTTAGTTTCCTTTTATAGTTGTTCATCCTTTTCAGACAAGTGAGTTGTAATGGATAATAGTTTTGATTTCAGTTATTTATGACCTATTTTGACAACAGTTGCATTCTGGTTGTGGTTGTTTTTGAAGACCCTGAGGGTCTATTACCCGAGTCTTCAGCTTGTTATCTTCCGCGTGAATATTTAATTGCTCTTATATGACACGAGGCCTACGTGGGATTTGGAGTTTACTCTAAATGTCACGTGCTGAACATTCCTTGTTCAGATAATGACTCGGTATCTAAGACATGGGTGTTACATTAGAAAAACTCAATATGATAAAATAATAATAATAATAATAGAAATCATTCAATTGCGTTAATAATAATAATAATAATAATAATAATAATAATAATAATAATAATAATAATAATAATAATAATAATAATAATAATAATAATCATTCAATTGCGTTTCTTATTCTTTGTAGCCGGGTCACATTCACTCGTCCTTTGCAACAAAGATTATTCACAGCATCTCCGATAATAATAATAATAATAATAATAATAATAATAATAATAATAATAATAATAATAGGCGGTGGGCCAGAAGGACAAGATAAGATTGAAAATAATGAAATAGGACAAGAAAAAAGACACTGCTTGAAAGGAACAAAAAACATATAGATGTACAGAAACACCCTTACTTAAAAAAAGATCCTTGGCGGATATTATTTTATTTTACTTTTGGAAATTTTGGCAGCAATATCTTCATAATTAAGATGGAGGAAAATAATTAATTCGGCAGCATTAACTTCACAGTCATTAATTCATAATTAATAATGAAGGAAAAAATTAGGAAAAAAAATTAAGAAAATACTTAATGAATGGGTTGACAATTAGTAGTATCTTATTTAGGCGTAACTACATGTATTATAGTGACAAGTACAAATATTATTTGATTTTAACACATTTAAATTGTCGTAACTATATACTCTTTATGTGTGTTACTACACATATTTTTTTTGCTACTACACTTAATTCATTAGTTGTTACTACATAATGTCCTGCGTTAGTACATGTATTTGGTAGAGGTGTACTACATATTTTTCTACGTTAACTACATATTTTCTTACGTTAAATTTAAACCTGATATAAGTTCATACTTCATGTGTAGTAACTCATGCACTAATACACATGTATATTAATTTACTACTTATTAATATATCATTTTTTTTTCGGGTGTAACTACGTGTATGAGACTGTCTAATACTAATCTAATCTAATGCATGTTACTACATGTTTTTTGTTGTGACTACATTCTTTGTATGTGTGTTTCTACACATTTTTTTTTTGCTAAAACTACACCTAATTTATTAGTTGTTTCTATATATATTTTCAATGGTACAACATGTTTCATAGGTATTACTACATTATTCTTGGGTGTAACAACATATATTTGGTTGATCTGTACTACATATTTTTCTATGTTAACTATATATTTTTCTACGTTAAATTTCAACCCAATATAAGTTTGTGCTCAATAACATGTAGTAGCACATAATGTAGTAGCACAGTGACAGTCCACAAATAAAGTACATGTATTTCACAGTGGTTTCATTGACACACTTACACATAGTAACACCACGATGCAAACACCCTCAAACGTAGTAACACGTATTTTACACCCTAAACCCTGAACCCTAAAACCCTAAACCCTACACCCTAAGCCTTAAACCTGAACCCTAAACCATAAACCTAAACCCTAAACCCTAAACTTGAACCTTAAACCCTGAACCCTAAACCATAAACCTGAACCCTAAACCTGAACTCTAAACCTTAAACCCAAAACCTGAACCCAAAACCCAAAACCCAAAACCTTGAACCCTGAACCTGAACCCTAAACCCTAAACTTGAACCCTAAATGCTAGGTTAGGGTTCAGATTTAGGGTTTAGGGTTCTGTTTTAGGGTTTAGGGTTTGGCTTTAGGGTTTAGGGTTTAAGGTTCAGGGTTAGGGTTTAGGGTTTAGGGTTTAGGATTCTGGTTTAGGGTTTAGTGTTTAAGGTTTAATGTTCAGGGTTTTGGGTTTTGGGTTTTGGGTTTAGGGTGTACATTATGTGTTACTATGTTTGAGGGTGTTTGCATAGTGGTTTTACTATGTTCGGAGGGTGTTCATGGAACCAACGTGAACTACGTGTTAATTCATATGTGGACTTTCACTGTGATACTATATTAAGCGTAACTACATTCTTTGTATGGAGTGTGCATTGTGGTGTTACTATATGATGAAAAGGGCTATAGGATGTTGATGTTACTACATGAGTAGTAGTAATCTAATCAGGAAAAAAAATATGCAGTAACACACATACTAAGAATGTAGTTACAACAAAAAACATGTAGCAACATGCATTAGAGTAGATTAGTACCGGTCAGTCTAATACATGTATTTACACCAAAAACAATTCAATATAATAATAATTAGTAAAGATTGATATAGTAACAAGTAGTAAATTAAAAAGAGTTTTTATTTTTTATTTATAAAATGGGCTATTTTCGGGTATCTATATTATTTTTTGGAGAAGATTTACCATTAATTTCGATCAATTAATGTGGCAGCATTAATTTATATTAAATATATGATGAATAAATTTATAAAAAAAAAGAAAAGTGTTTGAACAACATTGAATAGCAATTAATGAACATCATTGAATATCAATTAATAATTCAGGAAAATATTAGGAAAATAAGGGTTATTCTGATGCAGGGAGGCTTCAATAGAGAAATGCATATCGCCAAAGCAACATCCTGACCACACAGCTTTCCACTCAATAGGGAATTGCATACGTGGCATGAAACTATGTGGTCCAGATGTTGCCACGCATGCAGCAAATTCTATCAAGCCTCCTCTCATCGTAATAACCCGGAAAATAATACTAAAGGGTATTATTGAGTATTCATTATTTTTTGTCCATTACAACCACCATCTTTTTTCATTGTGCTTTTTACTCATATTAGATTGAAAGTGGTCCTTCACAACCTTTTCCTATAATAATAGACATCATTCAATTGCGTTTCATATTCTTTGTAGCCAGGTCACATTTTGCAACAAAGATTATTTAGAGTATCTCCGATAGTTGGTGATAAAAGGTTTATAAGCATTTTCTAAAGCTTTAATACCATTGGATTGGAGTAGAGATGATTAGGAGAGATTTTTTTTAAAGCAATCTATGTTGATAACATTAGGATTCTGTTTCTTTAAATGTTGTAGAAAAAAATTAATATTTAATGGTTCCATAATTTAATGTTTTTTAAGGTAGGTTCTATTGGCACACCACTTTTTACTATTGGCACCCATTATTTGATTATTTTTTCGGATGAAAAAAACGTCGGTGTCACTGGTGTTCATTGTTGAACACCACACTGACGTTGGTGTTCAACAACGAACACCATTGGAAAGTCAGTGGATTGATGTTTCTAAGTTGTAACACCAGTGGAAAGTCAGTGTCACTGACGTTGGCGTTCAACAACGAACACCAGTGGCATTGACGTTCCCTTTATTAAAAATCATCGTGGTGCCGGAAGTAATTGGTGCCAGTAGTAAAAAATGTTGTGCCAATAGAACCCCCCTTTTTAAAAAGGTATTGGCATGCATATTTGAAAACGGGGTTCTGTAGTGTAGATATTATGCGTTGGATGTATCACCTCCCATGCATGGCAAGACCCGGTCGTTTGCCCAAGTGCATGAACAATAGAGATGTTTTTCACAAGGAGGTGTTCATCATATTTCAAATCAGACATGGCTACAACCTGAGACCCATATGACTCTGTTTGGTTTCGGGTTAGGTTGAAGTAGAATGAATTCAGGAGAGAAAAAATGAAATAAAATAAATTGAAATAATGATTATAAAGTTTAAATCTTGTATTGAAATTTGTGTAGATGAAGATTTGGTTGGTGAGAGAAATTTTAATTAAATAAAATAAAGTGAAATAATGATTATAAAGTTGAAATTTTTTGCTGAAATTTGTGTAGAATAAGAAATGATTGGTGAGAGAAATTTTAATGAAGTATTATATTGATAAAGTATTGGTTAAATAGTGTAGTGGGTGAATAAAGTGAATTAATTAATATTATTTATTTGTTGATGGTGAAATGATTGATAAGAGAAATTATAATAAACTAAGAGAATTAATAAAATAATGATAAATGAGATAGTGGATTGAATAAAATATTGAGTTTGATATATCCAAATGAATCCTACCCCAACTGAAACCAAATAGAGACCGGGAGTTCTCTCCATCGGATGTCGGCATTAATGAAGAAAGTTCCTGAGCAACAAACCAAGCACCTTTTAGATATATCCATACTAAGGGCCTCATCAGAAGCAGTAGCCATGGTAGATAATTGACACTTGACAGAGGTTTTGTTTTTACAACAATAAATCAAAAAAATAATACAAAGGAAGGAAAAAGACTTACATGTTGGAAGATCTAAGTTAGGACATTGAGAAATTCGGAGAAGGCACATCTCTCTCTCTCTCTCTCTCTCTCTCTCTCTCTCTCAGACAGTATTAATATGACTCAAGAAATTGCAAAGAGTTGAATAAGAAGTACAACACTGCTTTTATAGTTAACCGGATAGTGCATTTAAGAGTCCTGGTGCTCGATCAATGGGATCCTCTTGGTAATCATGAGATCTGATCTCTCGAGATAAGAAATCGGCATTTCAAATTTCAAAGTACATGCCGTGATACGCCGCGAATGTCATAAACTCTTAGAATACAACCTTTTTACTCATGCCACATCATTGCAGAACAGACCTAACCTACGGTATACATCCCAGGTCAAGTCTGGGCGATTTAACATAGGATTGACCTGAATTCATACATGTGGCACATAATACTCTTATTTGGACTTTCACCCCAAATGGACCGAATAAGATCAACTTTATATTAGGAGTTCAAATGTGGTTGTCAGCAAAGCTAGTCTTCAAGCAGTGCAGGTCGCCCATGTTATATCGACATGACGCATGGCATCATCTTTCCGACATGGCATAAGTCGCCCTATGTCTTCTATGGTCAGCTTGACGTAAGATGTCTACCAGCTCGTACTACCAACTTGTTGCAGGTTCACATCGGTTTGGGATTCTCACCTTGGTATGGTTCATCATCGACCTTAAATGAGAGTTATATTGTGAACAGGGCATTAGCCATGATTTTGAAATTGTTCCGATATTCATGCTACTAAGAGCAATAATTTCACCATTATTACTTCACGACGGATCGATGTCAATGACCACATCTTCAATGTCAGTTGAATCATCTCCCCCGTGAGGAAAACCTATAAATGATCATCATCCTCACAATCAGAAATATGTTTTAGCTTGATCCCAAAACACTTGAGTATGTAGGATTCAATCAATCTTATCTAACCATCATCAACACAACCACCATATTAGTATTTAAGTTATCTTCTCGAAGCTCAGTTAACCAATTTTCAAACAAATTTCATCACTGGTGATTTTGAGCATCGTCACAAGGACACCACAAACTAAAAAACACGTAACAAAAGCTCTTTGTAATCATTAGATTATTATTTATATGGCACAAATAAATTTCTTCTTGCCATATTTTGCATGTAGGTAATGCTAAAATTTAAAGGCACGACATGCCAACAACACATGTACACACACACACAGATATAGGGCCATGCAGCAACCTAGTACATTTTGCCCTGTTCAACAGTCCGCCTTTAAGGATTCAACTGACCGGAACAAGATAAAAGCTCTAGAGTTGCTCAATTAACAACCGATACCTCGTCTGCTAATCCAATATAAACAAGTAAGTCAATTATAAGAAACGATCTTAAAACCCTTTCTTCTACACCCCTTCGCAACATACATTTATAAAAGTGGTGTGTGAGATCATGAACTAGGCATACAAGCTAATTCAAGCATTAAGAACAAGTTTTAATACACGAATTCATCGATACAACAACAATTAAGCGCTACCCAATCTAAATTTCATTAATTAGAGGGGGATTTCTTCCACTTTCACATGATTTAGCGATGTAGATGTTTAGCTACTGTTAGGAACATTTTATAGTTTTTTTATGATGGCCATACTGGGTGTTAAAAACAAGCCTGAAATAAGTTAGAATGAATTGTATAGGCTTTACTTAGAAGTTTGACATAATGTATAATTTAAATCAGACAAGCACTGTACTAGACTATTTGGCCAGCTCAGTAAAGACATATGACCAGCTCAGTGAAGATAGTCAAGGCACCATCACAGTGAGGTGAAGACCTATGGACTGACTTACAACCAGGAAAATCTGTGATGACATTGGGTAAGTTTAAGATATAATACAAATGATGAAACTTAATTTTCTATAATATGGCATACACTGATCTCACAAAACTAAGGATCAGTGGAGGAAATGATTATCAGCTGATAAATAACAGCACAGAAGCAACGACTTAGTAGAGATCAATCAGCCAAGTAAAGCAGTCACTTGACCATTGAAATAATTGAGGAAGCAGTCATGTGAAGTCACATAGCCAGTGAAATAAAGGAGAGGCAGCTAAGTCAAGTAAGATGCTAGAACTTATTTAAAAACGTGGAAAATATGAAAGATCATGGAATTAATGCAAAATCAATCAATGACGGATTTTATGATGAACGTTTGACCAAAATCCGGATCACTAAAATCAAGGAGGATTATATCAAGACATAATCAGGGATTATTCTGTGCATTAAATAGCCAACGGACGGAAATGCAAAATCAAAGAATCCATGGCTATAAATATAAGGCATTGACAGAAGTGTAAATATATAATATTACAATCTAAGAATTCTAAGTGCAAAAAAACTCTATCAAAATTGCAAGCCTTCATCTTTGTTCTTAATAGATACATCCAGAAAATAAAACTCAGAATACAGACCAAAAAAGGGACAATTCAGTCTGAGTATTCAATTAAACTTGTGAATCCTGAATTAACATCAACTTTAGGATATTTTGGATCAAGCAATTGTATCAGTCAATCTGAGAAGGAATTGCAAATTTGTGTGATAGCTGCTGAAGGATTTGTTCCCAAGGAGCAGTGTGGAAGATTCAATCACTGAATCTTTTGTAGCCAATGAGTGATAATCTGTAGATTGTGAAGCTTGTGTAGCCAATGACAATCATAACTATTGTAGTGGTGAAAACAATAGAATTCCTCCAATCATCACAGGAGAAGAGTGGATTAAGGGATTACACCACCCTGAACCACTATAAGTTTTGATGTTCAGTTACTTTCAGTATTTACTTATTGAACATTAATTTATTTGTGTGTGATTGGTTAATTACTTTGAAACAACTATTTGGAAGGGTTTTATCCGCTGGACAAAAGCTTTTCATCAAGAAAAGTTTTTAAACTCCACACATAGTCATTCACCCCCTCTGACTATATACCCACCCTTATCTGGGACCAACAATTGGTATCAGAGCAGTGTTCCTAGTATCAGAACATGTTCAGATATGATTTCTGGTAACAAGGAGATCACATATTTTCAAAGCAGTTTTTCAAATTTGTGATATACATACTTATCTGTTATATGGAATCTTCAAAATTTATGTCTAAAGTTCCTGTATTCAATGTCACTAACTTTGAGGAATATAAAATAAGAATGTTATCTCATCTTGCAGCAACTCATAAGAAGATGCTAGATGTTATAAAATATGGTCCTATCCAAATCACGACAACAGAAACATCAGGTCCAAATGAAGGAAATCAAATAGAGAAACCTAAGAAGGATTGGACAGAGGATGATAGAAGAAGAGCAAATTTGGATTATGTTGCTAAATATATGATTTTGAAGAATCTGGACAGTAACATGTTCATGAGAATCAAAGATTGCAAAACCGCAAAAATCATGTGGGGCAAATCGCCCTTATCAATGAAGGATCAAAAGCAATCAAAGAAAACAAATTTTTGTTACAAAACAGAAAATTTGAAAATTTCGTGATGAAGGCGGGAGAATCCATTGATCGATGGACAATGATTCTCAAGCATCATCGGTGAACTACAACAACTTGGACATTCATATCCACAAAAAGAAATTTGCTTGAAGATCTTGAGAAGCTTACATGGGCGATGGAAGATCATCATATTTGTGCTTAAAGGTACATTAGATCTTGCTAAAACTGACACACTTACATTGATGTCACAACTAAAAGCTCATGAGTTTGAGTTAAAAAATGAAGATGGTGCACCAGCATAGCCACACAAGGCCAGTGCACTGGTTGCACCCTAGCAGAGTAAAGCAGCTGACTCAGCTAGCATAGAGACTCAGAAGCTGAAAGAGAAAGTGGATTTATTGATAAGAAATTTTGACAGATTCAAGAAGAAGCAATTTAAAGGCAGTTCATCATCCAGAAACAAGTCTTCAACCAGCAAAGACACTAAGAAGAGAGATGATAAATTCAGATGCTTCAACAGCAAAAAGAAGGGACACAATAAAGTTGATTGCCCTGAAGAAAATAAAGATAAAGATGAAGAAAAGAGAAAGTACAAATCTTCTAACAAGAAGAGGCACTCAACTGATAAAAATAAGAGTAGAAAAGCACTAAAAGCTGAGACAAGCAGTGAAGAGGATGGCAACACAACAGAGTCATCTGACAATGACTCAGATGCCAGTGAAGGCACAAACTCAGACAATGACAAAGCATGCCTAAGTCTGATGGAAAAAGAAATTGAATAGACAGAGGTACTATCTAGTGCATCCTCATCTTGTGCATCTACTTCTGACGCTGCAGAATATTCTATTTCCCCTCTTGATTCCACTGCACTAATTCAAAACCTCATGAATAAATTTGAAGAAATTCAAATAAATCTTGAAATTCTAGAACAAGATAATCGCCTGCAAAGCACTTACTAGCAATAGGACTAGGTTTATCGTAGTAGAGTACTGGCGAAGAAAGGTCGATCCCACAGAGACTCGTAAGAACACAAATTTATCGAGATTGATATTGTCACGAAAATGGTGTATGAACAACAATAATCTAGACAATAGTAAATTTGGTAACAATAAACTAGCAAGATTATGCAAGTTCAAACCGAGCAACAAGAGTTTGTACGGTATTAGTCTAAATATATATGATTAGTTGTTCCCCCCACACATGCAATAGTCCTCCCCGTTGGTAAATTTTAATACATTGTTAGCTATGGGTGCAACTCCTAACCCTATCTACTTCCACTGTAAGGACAACATACAATCTATATGCAACTAACCTCCTTCATTGGCTGTATTAGTTCATACGCAATAAGTTCTAGAGTTTCCGGTTCAAGACCGAAACCTCCCTAAGCAGATATCGACTATGACTAGCCCGTTCCTAGGGATCCATCAAGACAATGTCCAAATTAACACTTCACTAACAGTCCTTCATGCTAATTTATGATGACATGCAAATAGTTGATCAGGATACTAACATGAAATTAAATCTGTCGATCAACATAGCTGGCGCCGATTATCATGAACTAGTAATTTACTAGGTATTCAGATCTAGCAATATAGACTGTCGCAGATCTGAAGAACGCAATCACTACTTCATGACTTCTTCACCAACGAATTAGATCTATACATACATGGGGTAAAATAAACTATCTACTACATAATTAAACTAAATAAACAATTAGCACACACTAGTCAAGTAGAGCAACGACATAACTACATCTTGGAAAAGACAAAAAATCATACCCTCGAAAACGAGTGTAGATCTCCCTCAGATCTCTTCCTAGCGGCGACTGACTGTCTCCTCCTCGACTAACTCATAAAATAAAATAAATAACTTTTATTGCATAATACTTGTCTTGAAAATTGTACACTGTTACACTGAATTCTGAGGTGATGCCTCTTATTTATAGCTACATAAACCGACTTAGAAACACCTAGATCTACCCCTCGTCCAAGAAAATGCATTTTGGAATATTCAGGAGCCTCGGTAAACCCGTGGCATACCCCGATTAATCGGGGGAACTTTCGCCTTTTTCTTTCTGCCGACTTAGCTTGGAAGGTTCTGGAATACCCAAGGCCCAATCCTTTCATTCAGTCCACTCTAGATTAATCCACAATGCTCAGTCCAATATCTCGTTTCCTGAAAATAATCAAATAACGCACGAAATAATACGAAATAGGGAAAATAAACGTTAAGTGCAAAATACTTGACTCACGAACCCGACATATGATATTCAACTCAAATAGTTCACATTCATAGGTCGAAACAACTATTTTTAGCTCGTAATGGACAGTATCTTGATGCCGTAAGATAGACTATTTTGACCGTCATCAACTACCCCCCACTAGCCCTTTGCTCGTCCTCGAGCAGAGTATCAAAGCGGAATGTACCTCCAAGATCAATCCCAATTAACTACCACATATTCAATAAAGATTTCCGGCAGAACATACATCAAGTGACAATCCATAAGCACCCCATTAATCATTACTTACCATGCATCGATGTGTCATGTGATGAATCCTTCATGATAGCGTGTTCGTGAAGAGAATCAAGTTGTATTAACCATACAATCTTAACTTACCTGCGCATACACTCGCTCATCTTGCTTTTAGACTTGGTTACACAACATGGTACCTTAATCGGGTCGGGCGGACTCGGGGACCGATTATTACTCTTAGGTCCTCATTTGTTTCTTTTTTATGCGAGGGTCGTGCCATTTTTGCTACGAGTTCGTTTCCCTCACTGCCTTTATTATATATTTTTTTCTTTTTGCTATTTTTTTACTTTTTCTTTTTTTCATTTTTTTTCTGGCAAATTTCTCACTCTTTCTCTCTCATAAGCCCGTTTTGTCCCGGTTTACCTCTTGTGGCATTCAAGTTGCTTCCCTTGTCTTACAACAATTTGTTAAAGTATATAGACAGACAAATAATGATTCCCGGTTAAAACAACTTATCATCTAGTCTTAAACACTTCTCACTCAGATTACGTGCTCAAATAATTGAGTGCAATGATAGAATAACAATTAATAAGTCACTACTTTATGCAACACAATACATGCTCATTCTTCCATACTAAATTGAATATGCTATAGCTAACTTCAAATCGAACTTGGGCACTTTTTCTACCGATTCCTTACTCGGTACGTGCAATAGGCAAGCAAAAAATAGTGTTAAAAAATTTCAAAATTATTCCCTTTTTCGATTAACCAATTAACCATCTAAGACCCCCTACCCCCACTTATTACTGGCATTGTCCCCAATGACTAATAATAAAGAAAAGAAAAGGTACTTAGCTATGGACTTGGTTGACAGAGTCAAAGAGAATCATAGAGCATAATCATTGGCTCCAAGGTCTTCCATCTTCCAAGTATTTAACTGCATTCCAAAATACTTCCAAAAACTTTGAGTAACATGCGAAGGGCAATAAGAAAATAAGGTGGCGGTAATTGTCCATGTTGGACTTATTTTTAAGTTTTAGTGATGAGTGCCAGACTAGCTGTTATAGAGCAAAGGCAAAAAGATGTATAGATCAAATGTATATGTTTATTAGAGTTTGATCTTGTATTGGTTTGATCAAACAAGCATTGTAAAAGGTCAGTTGACTTACATCAGTAGACTAATCTAGATCAGTAGGGTAGCTGAGTCAGTAGACTAGTCGAGAACTTGTTTGGACCGAAGAAGGTGAGGGCTCAAACTCGCTTATTGAAGGCTAAGGGATCAAACTTAGTAATTAAAGTCAAGGTTATGGAATCAGAATTTAGGGAAGTCTGTGATGACCTAAACTGATTACATATACCTTGTGTACAAGGTCTAAGTTCCACAAGATAAGTGATGATTGGAACTTAGTTATATGCAAAAAGGTGTAATCTAACTTCATAAATAAAAGTTAGATAAAAGACAATGGTCAAGTGTTTTTGAACACAAGAAAATAAGGATCACTTTATAGATGTGTATATCAAGAGACTTATGTTCTCGTGAACTCACGAACATATATTTTGATTTAATCAAAGGCTACATTGGAAGATTACAAAGAAAGGGACAAACTAACAACCTCTCGATTTTATCAAACAAATCAATGGTAAAGATAAAATGGACGTTGGAAAGATTCGCACCTTTATCCAATGGATACAAGTCAAAGGGTGGATACAGATCGTAGATCGTCAAAAAGCATTTTGACAAAGTCGACCCTATGAACAAAGTGACGTAAAGCAAGTCAAATAGGACAAATCAAACGGCTATGTTTGAATTTCAAACATAAGTCACAAGGATTCCTACCTATAAATAGAGGACTCCTAATTCAGATACAAGTGATGATTTTTAAAAAGAAGAATAAGGATCTGTCTTGAGCAATCAGAATTAAATCAAGAAAAACACCCTGCTGACCCTACTGAGCATAAGGCTACTAATCCAGTACAATTCTTCAAGTGTAATCTGCATTCAAGCTGCATCAAGTTTACACACTTGAAGACATCAAGTCGCTTGATCATATCATCACGATCAAGCCATTGAAAGTCAAATCACTTACTTGATTCAATCTTTCTTTTACAAGAAATCTCATCAAGACAAAGTGAAGCATCTTTGGGTGTGAAAGATCATGTTGGTTGTGGTGGAGCTGGTGAAGAGGTAATCCTACCCTTCAAGGACCAGTGGAAGACTTTGGAGCAGCAATCCTACCTGTTCCAAGTGTTCAGTTTGTGAAGCCATAGTTATTGGTGAAGGACAAGCAACTTAGGGATTTTTGTAACAGCTACATCAAGAATCTCTAGTGAATTACCTCCAACATCACAGGAGAAGAGTGGACTGACATGATTACACCACGTGGAACCACTATAAAATCTGCCTACTTACTTTCTGCATTTATATTCTGTATTTAGTTTATCTAGCACATCAAACTACTGAATCTAGCAACTGAATAACACACATACACTACTGAGTATCTAATACTTGGTATCATATTTAACAACAAGTCATAAGGCTTAATTTTTAATATATTTCTGCTGCACAAATTCAGTAAACTCAACAGTTAGCAGACTACTGAAGTATCAGCAGGCTGCTAAAGTTGCTGAGTTTGTTAACTCCAAAAGTTTTAAGTGTTAAGTTTATTCACCCCCCCTCTAAACTTAACCAAAGCCTTTTCAAGGGACCAACAATTGGTATCGAGCGCGGTGCTTCGCTCAAGTAATCCTACTTGATGTGCTTGTGAAAATACTTTGAAAACTTTTTCAAGTTACTTATTTTCAAAGCTTTGCATCATGGATAACAACCAGTATGCTAGAACAATGTTGATGTGTTCTTTAGATCATTTTGATGAGTATAAACGTCGTATGCAGGCTTATCTAGCTGCAACACATGATGAAATGATGGATGTGCTGACAGATGGACCACTGGAGATTACCAAGTTAGTAACAGTGGGAGATGAGACATAGTACATTCCAAAACCAAAACGGAATGGATCATTAAGATAGAAAAAGAGCAAATCTCAACAATATTGCTATTGATATCATATACGAGACTTTGGATAGCAATATGTATATGAAGGTGAAGGATTGCAAGACTGCAAAGGAACTATGGGACAAGTTACAATTAATCTGTGAAGGCACTGATGCAATCAAAAAGAACAAGATCAGTGTGGCAAAGAAGAAGTTCCAAGAGTTCAAGATGAAACCAAATGAAACCATTGAACAAATGGAATCAAGATTCAATGCAATCATGGATGAACTCACCCTAATGAGTGTGAACTACTCACAAGAAGAAATCAACTCAAAAATCTTGGAAGCATTACCTGCAAAAGAAGTTTGGGAGATGAAGGTGACTGCCATAGAAGAAATGAGGAGTTTGCATGAAGAAGACACCTTCAAATTGTTTTCAGATCTTAAGGCCTATGAATTTAGCAAAAAGCTTGTGCCTGAGACTGAAAAAGAAGAGCCAAAGGCCACTGCATTGGCTGCTTCACATCAAGAAGAGGCATCAGGAGCTCAAGATGATCTACTGGATGAGATGCAAGAGCAGATTGCCCTACTGAGCAAGAAAATTAGAATGATGAAAACTGGAAAGGGTTCTCCAAGGAATTTCACAAAGAAATTCAGTGAAAAGAAGAAGGAAGAATCAAAGAAAGATAATGATTACTTGTGCTATCATTGCAAGAAACCAGGACACTTCAAACTGATTGTCCTGAATTAAAACAAAAAGGAACTCGATTATCTTTGCGTTAATTGCAAGAAGCTGGACATTTCGGACTGACCGTCTGCACTCATCAAGACCAAAAGTCAACAATGAAGACATGACAAGAAGGCTATGGTTGCTGAAGATGAATCAGGATATGAAGTAGAATCAGAAAAGGGAAATGAATATGATGATACTGCACTTGTTGCTGATATGGAAGATTATGATTTAAGGGCAAATATGGATGAAACAGAGGAGGTATACAATTCTGTATCTATCAATACTCCTATTGAAGTGATTGTCAATCAACTTTGTGGTTCAAATCCAAAAATTCGACAATGAAGAAACTTTGGATGCCATCCTTAATCAACTGAGGATAATACAATCTAGTTATGAGATTGTGAAGGTTGAAAAAGAAGCTTTTCAACTCAGAAGTTGAAAGATTAAATGCTGAATTAAGAATTCTCAAAGGAAAGGAAAAAGAAGTCAGACAGAATCAGCATAAGCCTGCTGAACATTCAGTAGCTGCTGAGTCTGCTGAACCATCTTGTTCCTCCACTGCATTCAAATCTGGAAGTCTTATGGTGATAGAACAGGGCTTGGATTTGGAACTCAACAATCCAATAAGAGTGAATCCAAAGAAGGTCATCAACCTAGTACGCATTGGTCCTATGTTTGTGCCTGCACAAGATCCAACTCCCAAAAGGGTTCGAGGCGAGAAAGCCTCACCGAGAATAATTCAAAGAGGCAAAATCGAGAAGTCAAAAGGACATCGATTACTAACAAAAAAGGGTAAATCCAAAGGTAGGATCTGGACCTTCTAGACCTCTCGATAGCGGCACTGCTACCAAGTCTCTTGCCGGACCACAAAAAGGAAAAACCCAGAAATATTCCAAGAATAAGAATCCCAAATCCAAAAATGTTAATCATTCAAGGGATACTTATCTCAGGGGGAAAGGTAGACTGTTCCCTACTGATGATGATTGGAATATACCGGCACCTACTGCTAGAAACAACAGATATAACCATGCTGCTAGGGTAAAACCTAAGCAACGGAATCAGTAGAGGGCTCAGTAGAGGACTTATACAAGACCTCAGCAGGGACCTCAGCAGACTCCATATTACAGGGCTGTCCCTAACAAATAGCAAACCTATGGTTATCCTAGTGCTTCTAACAAATGAAATCACTTTAAACAGCATTATATTCCAAATGGCCAGAAAGCATATGTGAATCCTACACAACCAATTGTTAAACCTTATGGATGTGTAGAGTACATGTATGAACCAAAGTATGATACCTTTCAAAGAAGACCTTATGGAAACTTGCCAAGGGTCATGCTTACCACGGACCATTATGGACCCAAACAGGTTTGGGTACCTAAAATGCATTAACTTTGTTTTGTAGGGTGTCCGGTACTTTGACAAAGGGATGTTCCAGACATATGACAAAGAATAAGCACCGCTTTGTCAAGTTTTGTGGCAAAGGATGGTCCAAGAGTGAATTTTGGCAACAAGAACACACCAGGATACACAAGAGGATATGGCACACTTGTGAGAAATGGATTAACAATCAGGAATGTTGCATATGTGGAAGGACTAGACTACAACCTACTGAGCACTGGACAATTCTGTGACATGGGATACAAGGTCGCTTTTGACAAAAACACTTGTACTGTCATTAGCGAGAGAGGTGATCAAGTTGTGTTGGCTGGAAGAAGACAAGAAAACATGTATGTTGTGGATTGGTCTACAGCTGTTCCAGAAACATGCCTGATTGTGCATACCAAGTCAGAACTCAATTGGTTATGGCATAAGAAGTTGAATCATCTAAATTTTGATTATATCAATCAGTTGGTGAAGAAGAAACTGGTGATTGGTTTACCTGAGATCACATTCAAAAAGGATGCTATATGTGATGCATGTCAGCAAGGTAAACAGACAAAATCAAGCTTCAAATCAAAGACTAAGCAATCAACTAAAAGAGTTTTGGAGCTGATGCACATGGATCTATTTGGATCAGTAACACCAACAATTGTAACAGGAAAGAAATACACCTTAGTGGTTGTGGATGATTATTCAAGGTACACTTGGGTGATATTCATGAACAAGAAAAGTGAAACACTTCAAAAGATGCCTGAACTCTTGAATAGATTACAGAATGAGAAAAGTTTGACAGTAGTGAAGATCAGGTTAGACAAAGGTACTGAATTTCTCTATAATGTTATAAGAGAATATTGTGAACAGAATGGTGTACTACATCAACATTGCTCTTTGGTACACACCTCAAAGAAAATGGGGTTCTTTGAAAGAAGAAATATAACTCTAAAAGAAGCAGGAAGAACTATGATTTGTGAAGCATTGCTAGCTGAGAGATATTGGGCTGAAGCAGTTAATACAACATGCTATACACAAAAGCAGAACTTGATGAACAAGAAGTCACTGAGACACCTTATGAGATTTGGAATGGAAGAAAACCTAATATATCCTATTTCCATCCATTTGGAAGCAAATGTTTTATCTTGAATCATAAGGAACAATTGAAGACATTCCAACCAAAATCAGATGAAGGAATTTTCTTGGGATATTCTTCAGTTAGCAAGGCATTCAGTGGTAATCGAACAAAGGACATCTTTGAAACATGAAGAAACAATACATGTTGTATTTGATGAACCTAAGTTCACTGGAATGGAAGATGAAGCTTTAGAACCTACAGAGAATCAACAAGTCACTGATCCAAAATGTGTTGAAGTTTTGGAAAGATTCAATGACTTAAAGGTTTCGATTCGCCCTCTTTGAACACCCTCGTTGGTAACACTCATCGATGCAACAACTGAGGCAGTTCAAGGATCTGTTGAACCCCCTGTTGAAGAAACAACATACCCTACTGAAGATGAGGTTCCTGAGAATCAATCTAACCAGAATCCACAATGGTTAAGGGATCACCCTGCTGAGCAAGTCATTGGCAACATACAGCAAGGTGTGAGGACTAGAAGACAGTTAGAAGCAATGTTTACTTGTTATCTATCTCAAATGGAACCTAAAGTTGTTGAAGAAGCAATTTCAGATCCAGATTGGATAATTGCTATGCAAGAAGAATTGAATGAATTTGAAAGAAATCAAGTTTGGACACTAGTGGAAAGGCCTAGTCATGCAAATATAATTGGTACAAAATGGGTATACAGAAACAAACTTGATGAATCTGGTACCATTGTGAGGAATAAGGCCAGACTAGTAGCAAAAGGATATTCTCAAGCAGAAGGAATAGATTTTGATGAGACATATGCCTCTGTTGCAAGATTGGAAGCTATCAGATTATTCCTGGCACATGCTGCTTACAAAAACTTCAAAGTATATCAGATGGATGTCAAAAGTGCATTCTTGTATGACATTCTGGAAGAGGAGGTGTATGTTCAGCAACCTCCTGGATTTGAAGTTAAAGACCAAAAGATACGATTATCTGAGACTCAACAAAGCACTTTATGGTTTGAAACAAGCACCAAGAGCATGGTATGAGACTCTATCTCAATTTTTGGTGGACAATGGTTTTACAACAGGCACCATTGATAAGACTCTTTTCTGAATCAATGAAGGGAACAATACCCTGCTGGTACAAATTTATGTTGATGACATAATTTTTGGTTCTGAAAATGAACTGCTATGTGAGAAGTTTGCAAATCTAATGAAGAGTAAATTCCAAATGAGTATGATGGGAGAAATGAACTACTTTTTGGGATTGCAAGTCAAACAGATGAAATATGGAATCTTCATTCATCAAACCAAGTATACCAAGGAGTTACTGAAGAAATTTGGTATGGAAAACAGCAACAAAGTATCAACTCCTATGAGTACAAACATTAGATTGGATGAAGATAAAGAAGGCAAATATGTTGATCAGACTTTATACAGAAGGATGATAGGCAATCTGTCACATGTACCTTCTTCGCCAAAGCAGACTGATATATCCTTTCTGTAGGTGTTTGTGCAAGATTTCAATCAAAACCTAAGGAAAGTCATTTAGGTGCAGTCAAAAGAGTTCTCAAGTACCTAAAAGAGACTTTGGAGTAGGGATATGGTATTCAAAAGATGGAAGTTTCAAGGTTATATCCTACTCAGATTTAGATTATGCTGGATGCAAGATTGATAGAAAAAGCACCACAGGAACCTGTCAATTAATGGGAAACAGACTGGTCTCCTGGTTTAGTAAGAAATAGAATTCTATATCAACTTCCACTGCTGAAGTTGAGTACATTGCTGTTGGAAGTTGTTGTGCACAAATACTGTGGTTAAGACAACAATTAAGGGATTATAGAATTGAAGAAAGAGAAATTCCTATAATGTGTGACAACACAAGTGCAATTGCAATCACAGAAAATCCTGTTTTGCACTCAAGAACCAAGCATATTGATGTGAGACATCATTTTATAAGAGATCATGTTGAAAAGAAAGATGTGGTGGTTCTGTATATCCTTACTGAAGATCAACTTGCTGATATTTTCACCAAACCACCGGATAGTGAAAGATTTGCTAAACTAAGGACCGAACTTGGAATTATAAAAGTTGACTGATACATCTTTGATCAAAGAATGTCTTGGAATTCACCAAGGGATTAGTCTTTGCTATGTTGGGTGAGCTCACTTAGCGAGTTAGTAATTGGTATCAACAATTCCATGTACTTATGTTTGGACAATTGAGCAAATGAAGTTGCCAAGGGGATTGGTCTCTGTCATGTTGGGTGAGCTCACTTGATAGATCAGTCATTGGTATTAAACTTCATCTTGTATTTTCAATTGGACAACACAAAAGGATTTAAGCATCAGCAGAGTAACTCACAAGAGGTCAGCTGAGACTTTTTGTCGTGACTGTTTGAGCCAAGTCTCACGATGACAAGACTAGCCAAGGAAACGCGTTACACAGTCAAACTTACAAACATCAAAAAGCAAATGGCGGGATATTCATCTTATCTTTATAATCATGTTTACACGATCGAACGATTACAAACATTTATGGATAAGTAATGGGCCACGTGTCAAGATCCCATTTATTCCAACTTTAATCATGGTTAATGCTATAGTACGTGGTCTGATAGTTTCTAACCTCTACTCTCTGTTATATATACAGACCTATACACAGAAGTTACTTTCAAAACTCAGACTAATCTTCTCTACGTATACACTGTGTGAACACGGATTTGTAAGATATCTTCTTCATCTTTTTCTTAAAACAATGGCAGAAAAGGTTGATGTTCAAATCGGAACAAGTCAAAGTGTGAGAGGCTTTGTTGTGGATGCTAACCAAACAGAATTAGCTATCAATATTGGACGAAGAATAAGAAGATATGAAGGTTTGGAAAATGTGCTCAATATAAGATTGGAAACAATATCATATACAAATGTTGTTAGCTTTTGGAGAAATATTGTAATAAGAGAAGGTAGAGAGGCATTCACCACAATAGTAAATGCCCAAGAGATTGAAGTTTCCTCAAACCTACTGAGGGAAGCTTTTGGTTTTGCACCAGTAATTGATGCTCCAACAAATCCTGAGGAAATGGGACTATCAAAAATGGATTTTGTTGATAGAATCAAGACCAATAATGCCATCAAATCAATTCCAGGCATCAATGTGAAGCATATTGGTTATGAATACAACCTGCTGAGCAAGATTATTGCAAAGAATATCTTAGGACTCATTGGAAGCATGGATACTTTATCAGGACCCAAAATAGAATCTAGCGATGATCATTTGCAGAAGCATGAAGTTTGATTGGGCTGGATTCTTTGTCCACTACATGAAGAAGGTAGCAAAAGAAGAAAAAGAAGGGACAAGGAAATCCAAGACTTTACCCTTGGGATTGATGGTTCAGGCCCTGCTGAATCATTTGAGAATTGCTGATGTTGCACCTGAAAAGTTAAATAAATCCAGATACAAGAAAGAAATTGACTACCCGATCCCTGGTTTGGATGATGATGAAGATGTGGATGATGAGGCCACACATAGTGATAATGATGGTGGAGATGATGATGCTGTTGGTGAGCAGGTCAAGCAAGTTGTTAAGCCTGCTGCACCCAAGAAGGTTACTGAAAAGAGGAAGGCTGCTGACACAAGAAAAATTATAGAATTATTAAAGCTTAGAAACACAAGGAAGCAAACAGCAGAGACTGCTGAGTCTGTTGAGGGTTCAGTAGAAATTGAGGTTACTGACCCTGCTGTTGCAAAGAAGAAGACTGTTCCTGAATTCTTGAAGGAGCAGCAGAAGGAAGCCAGTAGAAAGAGGAAGTCTATTGAGATTGAAGCTGAACAACTATCCAAAAGAATGAAAGAGATTTCCAAGAAAAAGAAACATGGCAAAGGGAATCAATTGAAAACTTTGGAGGCTCAAAGGCAACAAGAAGAAGAAGAAGAAGTAGGAGAGGCTATTGAGGCTGAGCCCTTAACAATTATCAAGCCTACTGAGGATGTAGAGGTTGTTATTAAGCAACCTGCTGGAGAATCACAACAGACTACTAACCCTGAGCCTGCTGTAGAAGCTACTGAATCCTCCCCTGCAAAGGCTGCTGAGCCTACTGAATCTGCACAAGTTGTTGTTGAGCAACTTGTAGAAGAACCACAGCAAACTACTGAGTCTACACCTGCTGTGGAAGATGAAAAGTTGGTACAAGACCTGTAAAGTTCTGCAATAGTTCGGGGGAAGAGCAATCTGCTGCTAACCTGGCCGATGAGCATATAAGTAAGGGAACCATGTGTAGTATGTGAGATGGAGGTAGTAGGGACTAACATACAACTTTGAGCAACCTCTTGACCTAGAAGCATCTGGGAAGAAACTCTAAATTTACTTGTTGAGACATTTGGAGGTCGACAAAGGTGCTGAACAGCTCCCAGAAAACCAACCATGCCATTTGAGAGACATGAGAAGAAGAAGAAAGAGAAGTTTGTTGATCCTAAACTCCAGCAAGTGGCTGATTATTTCCAATGGAAGTTTGGATTCTACAAGAGACAAAAGCCAGCTGCAGAACCAATGCCAGATTTTGAAGAATGGGCTTTTGAAAAATTGGGAGTGGAAAACTTATTAGATCTGGTTGATACCTCTTTGTTGCAATCAAGACTGATGGATCTGTTTGATGAACAACAGAAGGAAGAGGGTATCAAATTCAGGGACCCAAGAGATGACAATGATGACTCATCATCATCATCTGATTCTGGAGTTAATTATCCCTCTGGTCCAGGAGGAGTCAGTAGGACTGCTATGATTATTGAACCAAGAGTAGAGCAGTCTGCTGGTGCTGGACAATCCACTAAGAGGAAACAAACTGAACAAATGAATGAGGATTTGGAGGATCTCACCATGGATGATCTGGAGGCACAAATCAAAGAAGGAATATCTATTGGTGCAAACAGGATTGTTGGTGAGATAGACACCTTATTTGTTGTTGAACCTGCTGAGCATGCTGATGATCAGCAGACTGTGGATTCAGATGAAGAAAGGGTTACTGATCTTAGTGAGCCTAATGTCAGTTCTGAGGATTCAATTCAATATCAAGACTGGATTGACACTGAGGACACTCTAACCAAGGCTGCAAATTTTCTAAGAAGGATTTCTGATATTAGGGAATTTCAAAAATAGAATATGGATGTATTCCCTATATAGGTTGTTGTGGAACAAACAGCACCTGAACAAAGGTTGGAACAGGCGGTACATGTTGCTGAGGTATAAACAGCATATGGACAAAGGTTGGAACTGGAGGTTCAGTCACGAGGTTCAAACAAAGACTGAACAAAGGTTGGAACAGGAGGTACAGTTCTTCTTTGAGTCTCAAACAAAGACTGGACAAAGGTTGGAACTATCTTTGGGTTTGGAGGAAACCCCGGCTGTTGTTGAAGAACAGGCTGCTGCAGTGGAGCCTGCTGGAGGAAATGTCACCGAAGGGAAAGATGGTCGTGAGATCTTTGCCATATTGATGAGGAGGAGCACCGGTGGACTATGACTACCGTGATGAGGAGATTCAAGTGCACGAGGAAGAACCTATTGATGATGAACCTCAACAGGCATTTGTACCGCTTTTGAAGAGCCTCGCTCTTGATCCTATTCTCGGAGGAATTCCAAGTACCTAACCTGTTGAGGGATATGAGCTTTGCCATGGTCATCGTGAGACAGAGGCAACAATACAATGTAGAAGAGCCTACTGATGAAGCTGCTGGACATATGGCTGACGGAGTACCAGCAGAAGTTTTGAATGAGTTGAGGACTGTCAGAAATGACATTGCAAATTTAAGAACTCAACTTGACTGGCAAGAACAGAGATTTGAAGACTTAATGAATTTAGTGGAGAATAGAGGAAGAACTACTGAAACTGTTGCTTTCAATATTACCTCCACCCAGTATGCTCTTGCTGACCTTGCTCAAGATGTGAAGGGGATCAAGCAAGGAAATACACTGAAGGAAAAGTTTCTGAAAGAATAATTTACATCCATTCACCAGAAACTTGATAAGCTTGCTGAGACACCTAAGCCTGCTGTGGCTGAATCTGCTGGAACACTGCAACCTACTGTACTAGATCCTAAAATCACTGAGAGGATAACTCTACTGGACCAAACAATGCAAGGAAGGATCACAACTGTTGACACTAGGACTGAAATTATGGAGGGTCAACTGAACAACCTAGTGCTCACATAGGAGAGTGTACATGGCCTGCTGTCCCGTTTTTTTGATGATGTCAATAAGGGGGAAGAGAGCCAAACAGCAGTAGCAAAAGAGGCTACCAGAATCTTTGCTAAGAAAAGATGGAAAGATGACACTAATGCTTTTAGGGAGCTTACACCTGGCAGACTTCCACTTACTGATGATCTTCTCAGAGAATACAAGAAGGTCTACAACATCAAAAGAAGATCTTATCATGATAAAGGTTCCCATGAGGGACTCAATTCCTTTCTTGGACTCAAGTTTTGGGAAGCAAGGGTTAAAGCCATGAGGGCTGCACACAGAGGTGGTAGAGGTGGAAGAGGTGGTAGAGGTGGGAGAAGTTTACCTACTACCAATGCAAAGGAGTCACTTAATGAATTCAAGAAAGTATACATGCGTTTAGGCTTCAGAGTACATCAAATCAACCTTACTCTACCTGAAGCATGGCATTGGTGGAAACAAGTGAATCCTCATATTGATTTCTCTCTGATTGAAAATGAATGGATGAGAGAAATGATCAGAGAGATAAGAGACTATCAAGAGCAATCAGAAAAGGCAAGGGAAGAAAGAGAAAGAAGACAATAGATCAGCACACTTTATCTGTTTTATCATTTGCTGCATCTAGACTGTAATACTTTTGAACAACTGCTTATAATGAGAATTGACTAAGTTTGTTCTGTTTTTGTTTTTAATCTTTTTGCTTTGCTGTTAGGAGGGTATTGGCATCATCACCAAAAAGGGGGAAATCGTTGGACTTATTTTTAAGTTTTAGTGATGAGTGCCAGACTAGCTGTTATAGAGCAAAGGCAAAAAGATGTCTAGATCAAATGTATAGGTTTATTAGAGTTTGATCTTGTATAGGTTTGATCAAACAAGCACTGTAAAATGTCAGCTGACTTACATCAGCAGACTAATCTAGATCAAAAGGGTAGCTGAGTCAGTAGACTAGTTAGGAACCTGCTGAAGACTGAAGGCTGAGGGCTCAAACTCAGTTATTGAAGGCTAAGGGATCAAACTTAGTAATTAAAGTCAAGGATATGGAATCAGAATTTAAGGAAGTCTGTGATGACTTAAACTGATTACATATACCTTGTGTACAAGGTCTAAGTTCCACAAGATAAGTGATGATTGGAACTTAGTTATATGCAAAAAGGTGTAATCTAACTTCATAAATAAAAGTTAGATAAAAGACATTAAGCTGAAGTGTTTTTGAACACAGTAAAATAAGGATCAGCTTTAGATGTGTATATCAGCAGACTTATGTTCTCAGGAACCTGCTGAACACATATTTTGATTTAATAAAAGGCTACATTGAAAGATTACAAAGAAAGGGACAACTAACAACCTCTGATTTTTTCAAACAAATCAATGGTTAAGATCAAATGGATGTTGGAAAGATTCAGACCTTTATCCAATGGATACAAGTCAAAGGGTGGACAGACTGTAGACTGTTCAAAAGCATTTTGACAGTGTCAGTCCTATGAACAGTGACAGAATGCAAGTCAAATGGGACAAATCTAAAACGGCTATGTTTGAATTTCAAACATAAGTCACAAGGATTCCTACCTATAAATAGAGGACTCCTAATTCAGATACAAGTGTTGATTTTTAAAAAGAAGAATAAGGATCTGTCTTGAGCAATCAGAATTAAATAAAGAAAAACACCCTGCTGACATTACTGAGCATAAGGCTACTTATCCAGTACAATTCTTCAAGTGTAATCTGCATTCAAGTTGCATCAAGTTTACACACTTGAAGACATCAAGATGCTGATCATATCATCCTGATCAAGCTGTTGAAAGCTGAATCACTTACTTGATTAAATCTTTCTTTTACAAGAAATCTACTGAAGACAGTGAAGCATCTTTGGGTGTGAAAGACTGTTGGTTGTGGTGGAGCTGGTGAAGAGGCAATCCTACCCCTCAAGGACTAGTGGAAGACTTTGGAGTAGCAATCCTACCTGTTCCAAGTGTTCAATTTGTGAAGCCATAGTTATTGGTGAAGGACAAGCAACTTAGGGATTTTTGTAACATCTACATCAATAATCTCAAGTGAATTACCTCCAACATCATAGGAGAAGAGTGGATTGACAGGATTACACCACCTGGAACCACTATAAAATCTGCCTACTTACTTTCTGCATTTATATTCTGTATTTAGTTTATCTAGCACGTCAACCTGCTGAATCTAGAAATTGAATCACACACATACACTACTGAGTATCTAATACTTGGTATCATATTTAACAACAAGTAATAAGGATTAATTTTTGATTTATTTCCGCTGCATAAATTCAGTAAACTCAACGATCGGCCAGACTCATCGAGTGTCGGCAGACTCATCAAGTATTAGCGAGTGTCTTTGAAGTTCTTGAGTTTGTTAACTCCAAAAGTTTTAAGTGTTAAGTTTATTCACCCCCGTCACCTTCTTCTGCAAGGAGACCAGAGACGTATTTTGCAGATTTCCAGAAAGAAATTAGACTTTCATAGCAGACTTCGGTTACTGGGGGATTGAGAAAGGTTGATAGTTTTCGGTTTTTGCATCCAACTGCCAGTCGTTTTGCTTCTTCATCATCTCCACAAAGCTTTAAGTAGTGTTCTTCTTGAAAGAATGATCTAGTGGCAATCGATTTTTCATACCCAGATTCGGTGGTTGAGGAGGATGAAGCCATTGTTGGAAGTTAAAAGAATTTCTGAGGGTGAAATGCGAATTTGCAGAGGAATGTATGATATGCAAGGGAGTGTAAAAATTTCTGAAAATATCTAAGTGCCGTTTATATAGGGTGATTTGGGTAGTGTGAACGTGGTTTGAATATGGAAGGATTTTATGACATAATGGCGTGATTTTGTGTATGTAAATCACGATATTCGAGTGAAAAGGGGAGTGGTTTGTGGTAAGTAATGATAGAGCCCGGGAATCGAGGCATTTGTAATTCAAAAAGAATAATATAATTACCTCTATAATTATAAATTGATCTCCACGTGTGTAATCATCCACAGAATAATCTTCCATAACTCCCTTGTTCTCCACGTGTCTAAAAGTTGACTATGTTCACATTTTAATTTACCCATGATTCCAATCTTTATTTCGGTGAAGTGCCTTGGCTGGCCACTTAGCCGGTGTGGTGACTTTTTCACTGAGCTGCTTTATTTGACTGTTCCTAACAATCAGTGAAGTTAACTTCGCCGAGTACCAGTGCCTTAGCTGCTACATCTCCTGTAATGGCAAAGGTTTAAACAACTGATGAAGTTACTTAGCTGATTACTCCAGTTAGCCGCTCTTTTGGTATTTAGTCGATTTCAATCATTCCTAACTCGCCTCTCGAGATGCTAAATCTTTCATGACCGAGTGGTTTAGTAAAGATGTCGGCCAATTGATCTTCATGGTATGTATTTTAGAATGACATCTCCTTTTTCAACATGATCTCGATGAAGTGATGTCTCACATCAATGTGTTTTGTTCTTGAATGCAACACTTTGGATTTTCGATAATAGATATTGCACTTGTGTTATCACACATGATTAAAATTGTTTTCTCCTCCACTCCATAGTCCCTTAGCTGTTGTCTAATCCAAAGTACTTGTGCACAACAAACCGCCTCTTTATATATATCTCGTTCTGCTTTGTTGATGTAGCTATGGAGTTTTGCTTTTTGCTAAACCATGAAACCAGTCTGCTGCCTAGCATTTGACAAGTTCCAGATGTGCTTTTTCTATCAATTTTGCATCCAGCATAGCCAGAGTCTGAATATGATATCAACTTGAATCCTCCATCTTTTGGATACCAAATTCCTACATTGATAGTGTTTTTCAAGTATTTGATTATTCTTTTGGCTGCTAGAAGATGTGATTCTTTTGGTTGAGCTTGAAATCTTGCACACACTCCTACTGCAAATGCTATATCAGGTCTGCTTGCAGTTAAGTATAGTAGGGATCCAATGATTCCTCTATACATTTCTGATCAACATCCTTTCCAGTTTCATCTTTTCCAAGAATAACTCTTGCACACATTGGTGTATCTGTTGTGCCACTTGTGTCCATACCATACATGTGTATAAGGTCTTTTGTATATTTGGCTTGACTGATGAAAATTCCATCCTTCATTTGCTTTACTTGAAGGCCAAGAAAAATAATTCAGTTCTCCCATCATGCTCATCTGAAATTTGCTCTTCATCAGATTTGCAAATTTCTAACATAACTTTTCATCCTCTGATCCAAAGATGATGTGATCAACATAGATTTGTACTAGCAATGTGCTTGTTCCTTCCTCTAGTTTGAATATAGTCTTATCTATAGTTCCCTTGTTGAAGCCATTCTTGATCAGAAATTGTGATAGTGTTTCATACCAGGCTCTGGGTGCCTATTTGAGTCCATAAAGAGCTTTCTTTAGTTTGTATACTTTGTCTTCCTTTCCTTTGAGTTGGAAACCAGGGGGCTGTTCCACATATACTTCTTCTTCCAAAAATCCATTCAGAAATGCACTCTTGACATCCATTTGATAGACTTTGAAATCTTTGTGTGCAGCAAAAGCTAGAAAAAGTCTGATTGCCTCCAATCTTACTACTGGTGCAAATGTTTCATCATAATCTATTCCATCTGCTTGAGAATAGCCTTTTGCCACTAGCCTTGCTTTGTTTCTGACAACAATTCCTTGCTCATCCATCTAGTTTCTGAATACCCATTTTGTTCCAATGATGTTGGCCATATCTGGTCTGTCAACAAGTTCCCAGACTTCATTTCTTTCAAATTAATTTAGTTCTTCTTGCATTGCTGTGATCCAATCTGCATCTTGAGTTGCATCATCTATTGTCTTGGGTTCCACTTGTGATAGAAAGCATGTTAACATATGCTCCAGTTGTCTTCTGGTTCTTACTCCTGTGTGAATATCTCCAATAACTTGTTCTTCAGGATGATCTCTTAGCCAATTTAAGTCAGGTTGAAGTTGTTCTTCACTTGGTGCGTCTGTAATTTCATGTTGTACCTGAGCTTCAGGATCTTGTGCTTCTTCTGTTGTATTGACTTGTGGCTCATCTAGATTTCCAAAATTGTGATGCAGAATAGTTGCTGGTACTATTGTATTCATATACACTTGCCTTTGTGCTGTTTCTTCTTCTTGTTCTTGAAGATTTTCACCATTCGTATTTGGTTCATCAAAGACTACATGTATTGATTCTTCAATCACCAATGTTCTTTTGTTGAGTACTCTGAATGCCTTGCTGGTGTCAGAGTATCCCATGAAGATTGCTTCATCAGCCTTTTCATCAAAGGTATGTAGCTGATTCCTGTTCAAAACAAAGCATTTTGATCCAAACATATGCAAATATGAGATATTAGGTTTTCTACCATTCCATATTTCATATGGAGTTTTTCCATGATGTTTGTTGATGATTGATCTGCTTTGTGTATGGCATCTTTGTGTTTGTTTGCTGTATTAAAATCTCTTTGGTAGGCATGCTTCTGCAATCATTGTTCTGACTGCTTCTTTGAGAGTTCTATTTCTTCTTTCTGCTACACCATTTTGTTGTGGGGTTCCATTGCAGAGATAGTTGATGCAAGATCTCCATTTTCTTCACAACAAGTTATGATAATTTCATTAAGAAATTCAATTGCCTCTATCGATCCGATCTTGATGATTTTAGATTCTTTCTCATTTTGGATTCTTCTTAACAAATCTGGAAGCTTTTTGAGTGTCTCTTTCTTCTTGTTCATGAAAATGTTCCAGGTGTATTTTGAGTAATCATCCACCATAACTAGGGTGTATTTCATACCACTTACACTTCTGGTGTGACTAGTCCAAACAAGTCCATATGCAACAGATGTAGAATTCTTGTTGTTGATTGATAGGGTTTTGACTTGAAGGAGCTTTTGATTTGTTTTCCATTCTGACATGCATCACATAGACTTTCTTTCTTGAGTGTGATCTCTGGCAGGCCTTCAACTAACTTGTTCTTTGATAATTTGTTGATGGTCTTGAAATTTAAGTGATTTAATCTTCTATGCCATAACCAGCAAGTGGACTGTTTGTTTTTGACAAACAAACATGTTTCTGCTTTGGCTGTTTTCCAATCCACCACATACATGTTATCTTTTCTTCTTCCTGTAAGTACTACTGTGTTGGTTTGACTGTGAATGACTTTGCATCCTTCCTTGTTGAAGTGTACATTGTAGCCTTTGTCACAAAATTGACTGATGCTCATCAGATTGAAATTAAGTCCCTTGACATATGCCACATTTTGAATTTTTAGATTGTTCTTGAGCATTGTGCCTTCCCCCTTAATCTTTCCAGGGTTTTCTTTGCCACCAAATGTGACTTCGGGTCCATCAAAAGCTTTAAAGTCAGTGAGCCATCTCTTGTTTCCAGTCATGTGTTTGGAACATCCACTGTCTATGTACCAGACATCCTACAAAATAAATTAATTAAGCTTAGGTACCCAACACTGTTTGGGTCCATTCCTGTTAGCAGTCATGCCTCCTACTCCAAGTGTATGTCCAAATGATCTTTTTTTTGGATAGTTAAAGTCATCAACTTCATATATATAAGGCATGGCAGAATAGCTTCTAATATTTCTACTGAAGTTATTCTGATACTTTTCTCTACTTTTTGGTGCATTTGCATCCTTCTTCACTCTCCAATATGCAGTGGGAAACCTGACTTGCTTCATGTGTCTAGAAGTATACCTAGTTTGATTTTTCTTAAGCACATGATGCATATTATGGAATGGTTTCTTCTTGTATTTTGGAGGTGCAACATTCCAATCATCCTCTGAAGGATAAAGTCTTCCTTTACCTTTTAGAAAGTCCTTGCTTTTTATTGACTTGATTGATGATTTAGTCTCCTGTTTTACTGCATTGGGTTTTGACTTCACGGGTACAGGATGAATGGTTGAAACTATGGTATGTCCCTTTCTGAATTTTGGCTTATTTTTAGTCCTAAATTCAGAGTTGTGTTGACCATTGTTTCTACTCACATCCTGACTATTGTAGCCAAGACCAGATCTGGATCCAAACCTTTTTGAGGGTTTGTAAACTGGTTCATTTGTTATCTTAACTGGTAGGGGGATTTTCTCAACTGATCTGTCAACAACAGGTGTATGAACCTCTGCTGTTTGTTGATCATTTGAGTAGATCTCCTTACTGCTTAGTTCAACTTTTGCTATATACAGTTCTTTCTTTAATCTTTTATTTTCCTTTCTTAGATCCTTGCATTCCTTTTCCAGAATTTCATGATTCATTTCAATTTCATCAAATTTAGTCATGAGATTTTGGACTAGGTCTGCTGGATCTAAAGGGAGAATAGAAGATTGTGCAGTGTTAGATGTGGATGCATTTGATGAAGAGTAAGAGCTAGATGTTACCTCAGTTTCATCTGATTTTTTTGGCCATTAGACATAGGCTTGTATTCTCAATGTCTGAGCTATCACCTTCATCTTTATCTAGTTCTTTGGTCATGAGGCATAGACATGCTTTTTCATTGTCTGAGCTGTCTTCTTCATCACTGTTATCTGAGTTATTATCAGATGATTCTTCATTCTTTTCACTGCTAGATTCAACCTTGAGTGCTTTCTTGCCTTTCCTCTTTTCAGATGCTTTGTATTTCTTCTTTTCATCATCTTTATCATTTTCTTCAGGACAATCAGCCTTGAAGTGACCTTTCTTATTGCAGTTGAAACATCTGTATTCATCATCTTTATTTTTCATGTCTTTGTTTGAGCTTGACCTCTTGTTTGATGATGAATTTCCTTTGAATGACTTCTTTTTTGCTAAACTCACAAAACGTTTAACTAATAAAGCTACCGCTCTGTAAGTTCATGTGTCTCTTTGTTTGTTACAATCGGCAAAGTTACTTTCTTTGGGTGCAATCGGTCACGGTGGCTTTTTGTGTCTCTGCCGGAGCACCATCTTCACCGTTCAGTTCGAATTCATGAGCTTTAAGTTGGGACATCAGTGTTAGAGTGTCAGTGCTTGTAAGGTTTGTGGTTCCTCCGATTCACGATGTTATGATCTTCCATCTTTCGTAAGCCTCTCAAGATCTTTAAGCATACTTCTTTACGGGGATATGTGTGTCCAAGCCATTTGCAGTTCAATCGATGATGCTGGAGAATCAGTTGTCTATTTGATCAATGGATTCACCAGTCTTTATTTTGAAATTTTCAAATTTCTGGTTTGCAACAGATAATTTGTTTTCTTTAAAGGCTTCAGATCCTTCATTTATCAATGCTAGTTTGTCCCACATCTCCTTTGCTGTTTTGCAATCTTTGATTCTCATGAACATGTTGCTATCTAGAGTCTTCAAAATCAAGTCTTTTGCAACAAAGTCTACATTTGCTCTTCTCTTGTCATCCTTGGTCCAATCTTTCTTAGGTTTGTCTATCTCCTTTCCTTGATCTGCTCCTGTGGATACCACAATCATGATCATGATTGGTCCATCATTGATTACGTCCAGCATCTCCTCATGAGTTGCTGAAAGATGAGATATCATTCTTATTTTATATTCATCAAAATTATTAACATTGAAAACAGGTACTTTTGACATAAAGTTTGAGGAATCCATAAGCACAGGTAATAGGTTTATATGTGAATGAATAGAAAACTCAGATTTGAAAACTACTTTGGAAGTATGTGATCTCCTTGTTACCAGAAATTAGATCCTCAATGTGTTCGATACTAGGAACACTTTGCTCCGATACCAATTGTTGGTCCCGGAGAAGGGTAAAACTATAGTCGGGAAGGGGGTGAATTACTATAGTGGAGTTTCAAAAAAATTTCTTTTGTTTAAAAGCTTTTGGGCAGCGGATAAGTCCCTTCTTACTAAGTTGTTTCAAAGAAGTTTAAACAGTCACATATATAGATTATAATCTAGGTAATTTAAATGAATTCAGTAAAGTAAATTTCAGAAAGTAAATTGACACAAGGCTTATAGTGGTTCAGGGTGGTGTAATCCCTTAATCCACTCTTCTCCTGTGATGATTGGAGGAATTCACTATTGTTTTCACAGATACAATAGTATGATTGTCCTTGACTTCCCAAGCTTCACAATCTACAAGACTATCACTCCTTGACTCGCAAATGTACCTTCAATGATTCAAATGCTTTTCCCGCTCCTTGAGATCAAATCCTTCAGCAGCTATCACAAGCACAACTCCTTCTCAGATGGCTTCTGATTCAGTTGCTTCAGTTTATTGTGAATAAGATTCACAAACTTGATTGATCAATCTCAGTGCTGAATATGAAATTGTAGTTCTGATGTCTGAGTTGATCTCTAGATAAATATTTGTAAGTTCAGAGAGAAGGCTTTTCAATTTGACAGAGTTTCTACTTGATTTTCTTTTTCTGATCGTTGTTTTTCTCTGTCTGTCAATGCCTTCTATTTATAGCCTTGAGTATCCTTGATTTGAAATTCCGTCCGTTGGCTATATTTATGAGGGGAATAATCCTTGATTTTATAATTGATTCCCCCTTAATTATATTCTCCTTGATTTCAGTGATCGGATTTTTCCTTCAAATGTATAGCAGAAAATCCGTCCTAGATTGATCCTCTATTGATTGTGCATTAAATGCATGATCCTCTGAATCTTCATCATTTTTCAATTTAGTTCTGATAAGGATTACTTCGCCGTTCTTTGAACGGTCGAGTGATCCATCTGACTTTGCTGTTTAGGTCTTTCTTCACCGTTATTGACTTCACTTTGCCGAAAGTTAGTTTACTCTGCCGATTCACTGTTTCTTCATCACTTCAGTTTTAAGGAGAATCTTTGTACTTCATTGATCATTGATTTGGGTGAGATCAGTGTACACCATATTTGAACATTGAATTTCATCACTTGAAACATACTTAGACTTATCCAAGGTCATCACAGACTTCCTTGGTTATAAGTCATACCATTAAATCTTCACTGCTTTTCTGCCGAATGTCTGTTTTACTGTGCCGTCCTACCAACTAGTACAATACTTGTCTGACTTAACTTATACAATATGTCAGACTCTAAGTAAAGACTTATACAGAGAATTTCTAACTTATTTCAGGCTTGCTATAACAGCTAGTATGGCCATCATCAAAACATAATAAAATGTTCCTAACATCCGCATATACTGATTATTGTATAAGCATTCAATGATATTCCATCTTTTTATATATACATTATAAAATTTGATGAAATAATGTTTTCCTAAGATTTTGGGGAGTTATTACCTGGTTTCCCTCCCTTCTTCACCATCTCTATCTTGAGTTGATCAAGCTAGGTCTCCATTGTTGATGGTATGAAGCTTTGAACGTTCCTTTTTGTCTTCAATATGGTAGATCTGTTTTTATTTACATGTTTTAGTTAAACTGCATGTTTAACGACCCCATAATTCACTTAGATTAATCAAAACTGAGCAATGTAGATCTAGAATTAAGAAAAGCTGACCCCGGTAAACCGCCGGTCTATACCGGTTTACCGAGGCAAAATTTAGGAAACTTAATCTGGAGGATTCGCGTCAGCTACGTTGATCGACATAAATAACTAACATGAGTAATAGGTCTGGCCAATCTAGTATTCGTAATTCATAAATTAACATAAAGTACTGATAGTGAAGTGTTAGTTAGGACATTGTCTCGATGGACCCTAGAACGCGTCTTGTCAAAGGTGTCGGCAATTGCTCTAGCGGGTTAAGCGGTATGAGTTAGCACTCGATACCGGCAATTTTAGTTCTTTATGCGTATGGGCTATTACGGACCAATTAAGAATGATAGCTGGCTTATAGATTATCTACTACCATGGTCGAAGTAGATAGGGTTAGGTGTTGCACCCGTAGCTTAAAACTAAATTAAAAGCTCGCTCGATTAGTATAAGGAAATTTTGTGGGGAAGTAAACGTAAGGATTAACTAATCCAAGTTAGCAGATCGGTGGGAAGAGGGGAATGAATACCATGTCTCTTTTCTGTTTATTGTTTGTCAATGACCACCTATATGTGTCTTCTTAGTTAGGTTAGAATCGTTTATACTCAAAGTTGCATTGTCTCTGTAGGATCGACCTTGACTTGCACTTACTATAATACGATGGACCTAGTATTCTTGCTAGTAATATTGACGTTAGTGACTTACATGCGATCACATAACTCTGTAGAGTTCTTCTATCTGCTTGTACCACAACTCCTTCTCCGTTTCCTCTTCCGTTGATACCGTTTTGTCCATTCTGCGCCATGTTGTTTTCTGTATCCTCCAAAGGTGGAATTTCTTCCTCCTTCTCGTTGTGATCTCCTTCATGTGAACTCACGTCATCCACCAGCCTAACTGTATTCTCTCGAGCTTTCTTTCTCTTTTGTCTAGCTAACTTTTCGATCTCAGGTATGAATATCTCGAGTTTGGCTGCTGAACTTCGTGTAGTGTAATACAAGACACAAAAAAGAAAAATAAAAAGTTAGTGACTTGCCTCGCGGCTGTTACACTCACCTGGCAGACTCAAAAATACAGACTCTGACTACTGACTCGATGCTGAACTTTCAGAACCGATTTTGCCAAATTTGGGAGCCTCGATTTACCGCGGTTAACCCTCGATAAACAGGATGCAATTTTTTTTTCCAAATTTAAACAGAACTGACTCTGTACGACACCAATATAAACAGACTATAAAATGACTCAGTAAATAGACTCGAATATATAAAGACACTCAAACTCAAATAAAAAGTATTCTTGATACGAGTCCCCGGCAACGGCGCCACAAAATCTTGATCGCGTGAAAATCACTTACTAGCAATAATTCTAGGTCTATCATAGTATAGTACTGGCGAGTCAAGGTCGATCCCATAGAGAACGTAAGAATTCAATTTATCGGGATTGATATTGTCACGACAACGGTCCACGACCAACTATAATCTAGACAGTAGTAAATTTGGTAACAATAAACTAGCAAGATTATGCAAGTTCAAACGGAGCAACAAGAGTTTATAATGTATTAGTCTAATTTTGAGTGATTAGTTATTCCCCTACACAAGAAATAGTCCTCCCCGTTGGTAAATTTTAATTCATTGTCAGCTATGGGTGCAGCTTCTAACCCTATCTACTTCCACTGTAAGGACAACAGACAATCTATATGCAACTAACCTCCTTCGTTGGTTGTATTAGTTCATACACAATAAGTTCTAGAGTTTCCGGTTCAAGACCGAAAACCTTCCTAAGCAGCTATCGACTATGTCTAGCACGTTCCTAGGGATCCATCAAAACAATGTCCAAATTAACACTTCACTAACAGTCCTTCATGCTAATTTACGATGACATGCAAATAGTTGATTAAGATACTAACATGTAAATTAAATTTGTTGATCAACGTATTCAAAGGGTATACTCCTGAATGATAATTTCAATCCAAACTCAAAGACAAGATTGGTTATTTTTTGAGAATCCAGATGTGTCATATAAAAAAAAGAATTTGAGAAAGTTTTTTGTATTGAACGTGTTCATTCATTTTTACTACTTCTTGTAGTGTACAACCCCTTTATGAAACCAATCGAAAGAAGCCTTTAGTACTTAAGTAGTGGTGGGTTGGAACCCTTGAAACTATGATAGAAAGCCGTTTGCTTGTTGCCACCTTTCTATCATGAACTAGTAATTTACTAAGTATTCAGATTTAGCGATATAGCAAATCTGAAAAACACAATCACTACTTCATGAATTCTTCACGCAATCACTACTTCATGAATTCTTCACCATTCCGGATTTGTCCGCAATGCTCAGCCCAATATCTCATTTCCTGAAAATAATCAAATAACGCACGAAATAATATCAAAATAGGAAAAATAAATGTTAAGTACAAAATACTCGACTCACGAACCCGACATATCATATTCAACTCAAACGGATCACATTTATAGGTTGAAACAACTATTTTTAGCTCGTAATGGACATAATGTTGATGCCGTAGGATAGACTATTTTAAGCGTCATCATAAGAGTGTGAGAATCTTAGAAAGGAAAATAAAAGACTAAAAAGAGATCTGGATATGCAAAAATCTCACTCAGCCTGTAAAGAAGTTCACTTACGTGCTCAACAAACAGCAAGTGCTCAGTCATTTGATGTTGAAAAACCAGTTAAGGAAACAACTCTACCAGTAGAGAAGATTTCCGCACCATCTGAGGCAATTAAAGCACCGGCTTACAAACCCCCAGCAAGTTTTGGATCTAGATCCGGTCTTGGCTACAATAGTCAAGATGAGGAAAGACAAAATGGTCAACACAGATCTGAATTATGGACCAAAACTGGACCTAAATTCAGGAAATGACGGATCATTATGTCAACTACTCATCTTGTACCAGTGAAATCAAAAACCAGTGCAGTGAAATAGCTAAGTAAATCATCTTACCTCCAGCCTACTAAAGGCAAAGGCATACTGAAATGTAAGGACAAACTTTACCCTTCAAAAGATGATTGGAATGTTCCACCTCCAACATATAAGAGAAGACCAGCTCATAAACTGTCAAATGTGTTTAGGAAACACCAGCAAAAGCCTGGCCCTAGATACAAGAGACAGTATGAAATTAGGTCACCTTCTACTTATTGGAGAGTAAAACAAAATGCACAAATACCAAAAAGTAAGAAAGTATATCAGAATACTTTTAGTAATGCAATTAAAAGTTATTCTGTCATGCCTTTTACATATGAGGTTGATGATTTCAATCCTCCAAGAAAAAGATCCTTTGGATATACACTTGGGGTAGGAGGCATGACTGCTAATAGGTATGGACCCAAACAATGTTGGGTACCTAAAAATGCTTAATTTGTTTTGTAAGATGTCTGGTACATAGATAGTGGATGTTCCAGACCCATGACTGGTAACAAGGATTGGTTGACTGATTTCAAAGCTTTTGATAGCCCTAAAGTCGCCTTTGGAGGCAAAGAAAAACCTGACAAGATTAAGGGGGAAGGCACAATGTTGAAGAACCACTTGAAGATTCATAATATGGTATATGACAAGGGATTTAGCTTCAATCTTTTGAGCATTAGCCAATTCCGTGACAAAGGCTACAATGTGCATTTAAGCAAAGAAAGTTGCAAAGTGATTCACAAACAAACCAACACAGTTGTACTTGTAGGAAAAAAGAGAAGACAACATGTATGTAGCGGATTGGAAGACATCAAAAGCAGAAACATGTTTGCTAGTCAAACAGAAACTATGACCAAGCTATATTTGGCACAGAAGACTCAATCATATGAATTTCAAGACAATCAACAAACTTGCAAAGTGCAAACTTGTGGATGGCCTACTAGAGATCACATTGAAGAAAGAAATCTTATGTGATGCTTTCCAGAATGGAAAATAGATCAAGAGCTCATTCAAATCAAAGCCACGCCAGTCATCTGAAAGAATATTGAAACTTCTACACATGGATCTATTTGGATCAGTCACACCAGTAAGTGTAAGTGGCAAGAAGTACACTCTGTTGGTGGTTGATGACTTTTCCAAATATACATAGACTATATGCATGAACAAGAAGAAAGAAACACTCAAGAAACTACCCGATCTACTCAAAAGACTGCAAAATGAGAAAGAGCTCAAGATCATCAAGATCGACGATATTGAGGAACATAATTTCTAAATGAAGTAATAAGAAATTACTGTGAGGAAAATGGAGTGATGCATCAACTATCAGCAGCAGGTACTCCACAGCAAAATGAAGTAGCTGAAAGAAGAAATAGAACTCTAAAAGAAGATGTCAGAACAATGATAGCAGAAGTAGGCTTACCCAAAAGCTTTTAGGCAGAAGCAACAAACACAGTATGCTAAGCACATAATAGATCAATCATCAACAAACATCATGGAAACACACCTTATGAAGTGTGGAATGGAAGAAGACCTAAAATATCTCACTTACACATGTTTGGAGCTAAATGTTTTGTCTTAAACCAGAATCAATTACACACTTTTGATGAAAAAGCCGATGAAGAAATTTTTATAGGATACTCTGACACCAACAAAGCTTTCAGGGTACTAAACAAGAGAACCTTGGTGATTGAAGAATCAATTCATGTAGTGTTTGATGAACTTAACACTAGCTATGGAGATTTACACACTCAAGAAAAAGTAGAGACAAAAAAAACAAGATTCTGGCCTAGCTTATATAAAAGCAGAGACACCAACTGCACTACTGGATGAAGCAACTGATGAAAACTAAGAAGAACCAGCTATTACTCCAGCAGAGGAAACAACATAGACACAACTTCAACATGATATTAACTGGCTCATAGATCATCTAGCTGAGCAAGTCATTAAAGATGTAAACATAAGTGTCAGAACCATAAGGTAATTGGAAAGAATGATAACTTGTTTTCTATCACAGGTTGAACCTAAAACCATAGATGATGCAATTCAAGATGCTGATTGGATAACAACGATGCAAGAAGAACTCAATTAATTTGAAAGAAATGAAGTTTGGGAACCAAGCTGATGATCGATCTAGCAAACAAAATTGGAACCAAATGGGTGTTCAAAACAAGATGGATGAACAAAGAGCAATTTTCGTAAACAAGGCAAGACTGTAGCAAAGGGTTATTCACAAGCAGAAGGCATAGACTATGATGAAACATTTGCACCAGTGGCAAGATTAAAAGCAATCAGACTGTTCATGGCATTTGCAGCTCACAAATGTTGAATAGGTGTCCTAAACCCAATCGGGTTGGACCGGATCCGACCGGGTCGGGTCATTTACAATCTATTTTAGTTCATGTAATAACTTTATTATGATTAATAAAAGCACTTTGTTATTATATATTGTTTATCTTCATGTTAATGATTGTATATATATAGTAACATCCCTAGTGTCGAACTGTGATAGAGAAACCATGGTAGTGATTATGGTTGATGAGATCTTTAATCACTTTAATGAGTTTGATACTCAAAGGTATCTAGTCGCATGTACTGTCAAATGAAACATTGATAGTATGATTAGGCTAGCACGTATTGTATGTCTTCTATCTTAGTGAAGATATGGATAGATCTTGTCTATCAAGTGTAGAGACACTTGGACTATATGTGGACGTGTATTAGAGAATGCGTGACGTTAGATTGACCCACTTACATTAAGTGTCGCACTATGTGGTAGTTGTGTAATTATCCTTAAAGACCGAGTCTTCATGGCATCACGGTGTGGATTGTCATGCTTTGACACTATTGAGATTTCCCTATCCACGGGCGATCATTCAAAGAGTGATTGGGTGTGATATCAAGCATGTAGAGTATACATGTTAGTTCATCCCGAATCGCGTATCCTATGATTGGGATTGAATATCCAAAATGGCCTTCTTATAAGGAATGTCTAGCTCTCGTGAATCTTTGCAAAGTAGGAGTAAATGTGTTATTCCGAGAGAGCATGATATCCAGACTATAAGATACGATCGTTAATGTATTGACACTCGAGATACGATCGTATGGATATTATTATTGTGATAGGATTGTAATTTACACGGTAACTGTTTCACATGAAATGTAGTAGTCATTTCATTTCACTCTTCCGATGATTGGAGGTCACGGTGTGTTGCTAGATGCTATCCCGTGATCGTTAGGCATTAAGAGCATTTTCATAATTTGGACTTTATGTCTATGCCCAACATATTCGGAAGCCTATCGGGTCACGCACATATGAACATCGAGTCGGATTAAAATGCGGTTATAGTTGATAACCAAATAAGGAAAGTTTATCCTTAGACTGTAAATGTTATAGCGGTAAATTAATATTGTGTTATATATTTATTATGAATAAATAAAATACAAGATATTAAATATACATAAATTATATTAATTTAAGAATATTCCGGATGCCAAATATTGGCAATTTGGGGCGCCACATTCAAGGGTATAAGATACACTTGGATTGTGCACTTTAATTAATAGATTGCCATAATATTAATATTTTATATTAATTGATTTTGAGATAATAGATTTATGGTAACAAGATAAATATAATCAATATACGATATTGGAAAATTTATTATAATAAAAGAGATAAATCAATTAAAGCAATTTTCCGTATTTCATTGGGAAAAGGTTTTTCTCTTTCATCTATCTTCTAGGATGCTTCTCCTAATCGACAGGAGACACAAGGCGCCTCACCCTATATAAGAATGGTGTTGGCTAGCTTTTTGTACATTATAATTCCAAAAGCTAATAATTTTGGAGTAAAATAGAGAGTTTCTAGTAGAGAGTTAGAGATAGAGAAAAATGCCGGTCTAGCAGCCCAATTTTTCTGATAGCAATCCAAGGAGGATTCCGGCAGGGAGTTCATGTGGATTATCGATAGAGGCCAGACGTGTGGACGGCTTATGCACTGTACTACTCTCCTTGACGGTCAAAGCGACGATTTTGTAGAGCATCCAAGGTATATTCCATCAAACTACTTAACATGTTTATTGTATTAAACAAAGACGATCTTGTAAAAGGAAATAAAAATTTTAAATTCACTGCTAAACTAGTGATTTCCTAACAGTGGTATCAGAGACAAACTTTGAGCGTAAGCAATAAGCACTAATTAATTGCGTAGTAATTAATCGATAGATGCAAGATCTAGATTCACGAAACATTAAAACAAAAAACAAAAACAAAAGGCCGCGCATCGGCGGCGGCTCTCTGAGCTTCCTGCATCGGCCGGGTTTCCCAAAGAGGAAGATCAATTCGTTTTTCATTTTGTGATATTTATTGTGCATTGATATATCCTTTGTTTATTTATGTCATGTGGCTGACCAATGATTCAAATAGTTTGGGCAATTGGGAAACCATTGTGGCATATTAACAAAATACTGGCCTTTCCAAATTTTGTTTGGAATAGGCCTAGGCCCTTTTCAAATATTTGATTTGGTAAATGCCTTAAGTTTGTGCCACTTTCAAAATTTTGATTTTGAAAAATGGCCATGCATCAACCAAATTTGGTTTGGAAAGATGCCTTTTGGTTTAGAAACTAAAGGCATCCCTTTGGTTAAGAACCAAAATGAAAGGAAACAAAAGAGACCTTTTAATTTTAATTTTAATTTTGAATAGTTCCAAATTAATAAAATTGAAATTAGAATCGATTTAAAATTAATGTTAATTTTACTTTCGATTAAGTCACTTAATTAATTAAAAGTTAATAAATTATTTGATGTGATAAAATAAGACGCATAAGTAGTTAAATTTTAATTTGATCTTTTTCATAAGATGTAATTGTATGGATTAGATGTGTAGATATAATGTGATTATATGGACCCCGATTGATCATTGACTCGACCAATACGATAGATGAAAATGTTTTACTTTATGTTGGTTTTTTAAATTGTCCTAGGCCGTTATGAAGAACGTGACTTAGTTTACTTTTTTCATTTATCCCTTTCCCGTTAGCCCTCTCTCGCACGCAAGCGGGGCGGGTGTAATGATTTATTAGATAGATTATTATTTAACAAGAATGGAGCAAGAAGAAGAAGACAAAAAGAGATAAAGAACCCATTGGCGTGACATCAATAAAGATCCTATTGGCGGTTGCAATACTACCTCTTAGATTGTGACCCGCGGTTTTGTCGGGCTTGTATTCAAACCGCACTCTAGGAAAAATCCATGATCATACCGGTTATTTTTTGTGCGGAATGTTGTGTATGTTTTACTTTATATGATGTAGTAGTAATATGCACAAAGTAAAGAGACCGTAATTAATTAAAATTAATTAAGTGAATTAATTAAAATTACTCCCACCTCAAAAGAATCAAGTCGAAATTGCCTCCCCATATTATAACGACGGTGAAGAGCCCTTGTTCGGATCCAACTCATCAGCCAAAGCAGGGGGTTGACCTACCTCGGGATATCGTCGTTATCGTCATATGATCATAAGAGATCACACGAATACTGGGGTTATGACTTGACTAAGAATTCTCTCGGGCACCAGCCAAAGCGGGGTCATTTGGATTTTAGAGGCAAGGGTTTGACTATTTCATGAGATGAAAAATTGTCAAAGAGTTGACTAGTCAAACAACAAGAGTCGTATAAGATACGATCGACAAATTGTTGTCTACCTATTGGATTATTTTTGGCCATCAGCCAAAGCAGGGGGTCGAGGTGATTTAATGGGATCTTGTCCACTAAAGGAATTAATTTTTCTTTGAAAGCCAATTGGGAGTAGTTGGCTAGTGGGAGCAAAACCTAATTAAAATTTTAAGTGCAATTTTAGGGTTTTGATACATGAATTATTACTTATTCTATCTTTATTTATTATTGTAGAAAATGTCAAACAAATTGAACCTTCATTTTATCATCGAAAATAAGCTTGACAAAACCAACTTTCTCGACTGGGAAAGAAGCCTCAAAATCGTTTTGAGGCACGAGAAGATTGGCTATGTCTGGACGAAGCCCTACCGGAAAAGCCCGTAGAGGTCTCGGCTGCAGATGCTTTCATGAAGTATAACAAGAACTGTTCTGACAGTACTGATGCTACATGTGTCTTGCTTGCTTCTATGACACCTGAACTGCAGAAATAGCATGAGTCTATGGACGCCTACTCAATCATGGTTCACCTAAAGGAACTCTATGATTCTCAGTCTTGCATTGAGAGGAACGAGGTCTTGAAGGCCCTATTTGGTTGTAAGGTGGGATCCGGGACTGCTGTGGGGTCGCACGTGCTTAAGATGATTAGGTACATAGAGAGGCTTGGGAAGCTGGGCCACAATTTGGAATGAGAGTTGAGTATTGAATTGATTTTGCAATCTCTACCTGATTCATACTCGTAGTTCGTGATGAATTATCACATGAACAAGATAGATTGCTCCCTTGCAGAGTTATTGAATAGGTTGAAAACTGTTGAGGGCACTGTGGGGAAGGGAAAGCAAGTGTTGCTGGTCACTTCAAGAAAGGGCAAGGCAAAATCCCAAAAGAAGTCCAAGAAGGCGAAGGCTGCAATTAAGCCAACGCCTAAGATAGCTAAAGACAAATCCAAGGATGCTTGCTTCCATTGCGGTGAGACCGGACATTGGAGGAGAAACTGTAAAGGCTTCTTGAGTACCAAGAAGAAGCATTGTGATGTTTCGACTTCAGGTATGTTTATGATTGAGATCAATATTGCTTCTTCTAAGTCTAACCACTGGGTATTAGATACTGGTTGTGGTTCTCATATTTGTACGAATATGCAGGCACTAAGAAGAACTAGAGAACTGAGGAAAGGAGAGGTGGACCTAAGCGTTGGGAATGGAGCAAGTGTTGCTGCACTAGCCGTAGGAGTTTATTTTCTTTCATTTCCCAGTGAGCTAGTACTAGAACTCAATAATCATTAATTTGTTCCCGCGCCTACGAAGAGCATTATTTCTATTTCTCGCATTAGATGTTGAAGGATTTTTTTTATGTTCAAGAATAAATATTGTTCTTTTTCACGTGATGAAATTTTTTATGGTACTGGCTTGCTTAGCAAAGGTCTTTACATATTAGATATGAATGTCGACGTACTTAATATAAACAACAAGAAAGCCAAAATAAATGACTTGAATGAATCCTACTTATGGCATTGTAGACTTGGCCATATAAATAAGAATCGCATTTCAAAACTCCATAAAGTTGGAATATTGGATCAATTCGACACTTAATCATTTGATACATGCAAAGCTTGTTTACTTGGCAAGATGACAAAGTCACCTTTTAGTGGCAAAGATATTTGATCCAGTGAGTTACTTGAGCTCATACATACAGATGTGTGCGGTCCAATGTCAATTCAAGCCAAGGGAGGATACTCTTATTTTATCACCTTCACTGATGACCATTCTCGATATGGCTATATACCCTTAATGAAGTATAAGTCGAAAGCCTTGGAAAAGTATAAGGAATTCAGAAGTGAAGTGGAGAAACAGCACGGTAAAGAAATCAAAACACTTCAATCCGATCGAGGTGGAGAATACCTAGATGGAGAGTTTCAAGATTACTTAAAGGCTATGTTGCACGGACACGGACACCGACACGCCGCACGACACGACACGGACACGGCAACACAACTAATTCTAAAATTTAAGGACACGACACGGCCCCGACACGTTACATATAATATATATATATATACACACACACATATTGTTGGACTTATTTTTATGTTTTAGTGATGAGTGCCAGACTAGCTGTTATAGAGCAAAGGCAAAAAGATGTCTAGATCAAATGTATAGTTTATTAGAGGTTGATCTTGTATAGGTTTGATCAAACAAACATCAGAAAAGGTCACCGACTTACATCAAAGAGACTAGTCTAGATCAAGAGGGTAGCCGAGCCGTGACTGATCAGAACCCCGCCAAGACCGGAAGGTCGAGGCTCAAACTCGCTTATTGAAGGCTATGGGATCAAACATAGTAATTAAAGTCAAGGATATGGAATCGAATTTAGTGAAGTTTGTGATGACTCTAAACTGATTACATATACCTTGTGTACAAGGTCTAAGTTCCACAAATTAAGTGGTGATTGGAACTTAGTTATATGCAAAAAGGTGTAATCTAACTTCATAAAGAAAAGTTAGATAAAAGACAATAAGCTGAAGTGTTTTTAAACACAACATAATAAGGATAAACTTACTGATGTGTATATCAGCAGACTTATGTTCTCAGGAACCCCTGCTGGACACATATTTCGATTTAATCAGAGGCTACATTGAAAGATTACAAGAAAGGGACAGCTAACAACCTCTGATTTTATCAAACAAATCAATGGCTAAGATCAAATGGACGTTGGAAAGATACAGTGGATTATCCAATGGATACAAGTCAAAGGTGGATGATCAGAATCACAAAAAGCAAATTGATTGTGTCAAGATTTATGAACAAAGGATGTAAAGCAAGTCAAATGGGACAAAATCTGAAACAATATGTTTTGAATTTCAAACATAAGTCACAAGGATTCCTACCTATAAATAGAGGACTCCTAATTCGTATACAAGTGATGAAAATTGATGAACATTAAGAGATAAATCCTGAGCTTCTATTTCGATCAAGAAAAAGACCTCACGAATTACCGAGATTTAATCTAATGATCCGTAAATATTCTTCAAGTGTAATCAGATTCAAGCCGCATCAAGTTTACATACTTGAAGACATCAAGTCACTGATCATATCATCCTCGATCAAGTCACCAAAGTCGAATCACTTACTTGATTCAATCTTTCTTTTACAAGAAATCTATCAAGACAAGTGAAGCATCCTTGGGTGTGAAAGATCGTTGTTTGTGGTGGAGTCGTGAAGAGGCAATTCTACCTTCAAGGACCATTGGAAGACTTTGGAGCAAAGAATCTTACCTGCTCCAAGTGTTCAGCCAGAAGCCATAGTTATTGGTGAAGGACAAGCAACATAGGATATTTGTAATAGCTACATCAAAGATCTCTAGTTAATTACCTCCAACATCACAGAGAAGAGTGGACTGATAGGATTACACCACCCGGAACCACTATAAAATCTGCTACTTACTTTCTCGCATTTATATTCTCGCACTTAGTTCATCTAACACATCAATCTATCAATCTAGCAACCGAATCACACACATACACTACTGAGTATCTAATACTTGGTATTATATTTAACAACAAGTAATAAGGCTTAATTTTTGATATAATTCCGCTGCACAAATTCACTAAACTCAACAGTCAGCAGACTACCGAGTGTCAACAGACTATCAAGTATCAAGAAGTCACTGGTTGCCGAGTTTGTTAACTCCAAAAGTTTTAAGTGTTAAGTTTATTCACCCCCTCTAAACTTAACCAAAGCTTTTCAAGGACCAACAATTGGTATCGAGCAAAGGCTTCATTATGAAGTAATCCCGCTTGTTGTGCTTGTGAAAATACTTTGAAAACTTTTTCAAGTTATCGATTTTCAAAGCTTTGCATCATGGATAACAACCAAAGATGCTGTAACAATGTTGATGTGTTCTTTAGATCTTTTGATGAATATAAACGCCGATGCAAAGCTTATCTAGCTGCAACACATGACGAAATGATGGATGTGTCGATCGAGGACCACCGAGATTACCAAATCAAGAATAAAGGGGAGATAAGACACAAGACATTCCAAAGCCAAAAAGAGAATGGAATGTCAAGATAGAAAGAGAGAAAATCTTAACAATATTGCTATTGATATCATATACGTAACTCGATAACAATATGTATATGAAGGTGAAAGTGTTAGGTGTAGTGTCCGAAAGACAATTTGTGTAATTGTTTTTAATAATGAATACAAGAACTTATCTCACCTTATTACTTGCTTGGTGCTTGTAAAGTAATACACCACCGCAAACCCTTAGTATATCTCAGATGTAACCACTTAACTCAAGGTATGGATTACACGTGAGGATTGAGTTAGTGGAGATATGCTTAAATCATTAGTCCGTGGTGAACTTAATCGAGTTTAGGGTCTCTTGATTAAAACACCAATAATGCGCCTGCAACACCTTAAGGTGTGATAGTCTTATCTCGACTGCCGGTGAGGGTACCTACGTGGGGCATTTATATATGATGGCATTCATATAGATCGACCGATTTAATCAGTATTTCTCGATATAATTCCGTAATCGAGGAATCTTATTAAATCATTAGATGATCATATATGAATCAAACTTAATCCTGAGGTGATCACAGGTGTCGCTTGTCCCGGGTAGTGTTTGATGTGTTAGTTACGGTTCACTTAAATATGTGTTCCAAGCCACTTCTCATTGGCACTATCTCCGTATTTGAGTGAGTAGTTCCGATTTTCACAGCATATGGAATCCATTCCTTCCTCGGGAAGTAGAAAGACAAATTCCTTATTTGTTAGCCCTAAGAAAGTGATCAATCCCGGAGTTCACATTTGACTAATTGATCACTAGTCGATATGTGAACTAATTGATCATCGTGGGTTAATGGTAAATAAGGATAAGATATTCTCGAGTCGGTTCACGGAGACTTCCCACCGTAATGGACAAATCTATGGAGGGTTAATCCGTGATGTAGTGATTATATCAATGGATGCTTATTCACTCTATGGGTTGAGTATAAGTATACATCTATAATCGGTAGAGTTCAGCTGGGGTTTATGGTGGCGTAATCCCGGAATTAATAATTAATGTACTTATTCTGCTTGATGAATAATTAATTATTGAGCTACCGGTTATAGTCCATGGTCCCCGATGTGGCTTCGTAATTGACTAATAATCTTGTTATTTGAGCTCTCAAAGATAATTAATTGGTCAAAATTAATTAATTGATATGCATGGATATTATTTAATTGCTTAAATATTATAATATACACGTAAAGTTATATTTTCATGGCTCAGTGGGCTTAGTGTGGCGCCAATATGTCTTGGATTTTTCAAGAAATTAGTTTTCTTGGATAATGACATATTGTGTAATTAGTTATTTATTTGTTAAATAATTAATTGGATAAATAAAAGAAAATAATTTATTTATTATTTATCTCTTAACTATAAGGATAATTATATTTTCTTATTATAAGATTATAATTATCTCTTATTTTTATTGGATAATAATAATTAGAATTATCTCTTTTATTTTGTTAAACCGATTAGTTATAGGTTTTCTCTCTTGATTTTGCCTATAAAAGAGAGTTCTCCTTGTTCCTAGGGGTGATGAAAGCCACGAAATTCATAAAGAAAAAGGCTAAGGAGTTCGATCCTTAGCTCCACTCGGCTGGAGAAAAAACTTAGGGTTTTTCTCGGTTGCATATGAAGGAGGTTCCAATTCCAAGAATCGGTGTCCACCAACCACCGCTTGGAGAACACATTGGAAGATCAAGGCTTCTCATCCTAAGATCTTGGCTTCTCTTCATACTATTGGTAACTTGATCTTAACCCCTTGTAGTAGTTTAAGTCCTTTAACTATGTATTGTGATATATAAGTCGTGATCCATCATGGCCGCTGCCAGTAGATCTAACTCCTCGCTTAGATCTAAGAACCTGCATCCTTCATGTGGTATCAGAGACAGGTTCCACGATTTATATAGTCATAATCATAATTAAACGATTTAAAGGAGTGGAATTGCTTGTAGGTAAATTTTATTTATTGTTTTATGCATTGATAATGATTAATTGCTATGGTTGAAGAGATGGATTGGGGTTGGCATCAAGTACCCGTTAGATCTATTGTAAACTCATATAAACGATGAAAATTCGCTCATATGAGTATAGGAAATTATGTAATTTATTTTTATTGCAATTTTAATTTCCGTAAAATAGATCTGTTTAGTAGCTGTTTAGTTATTTCGTTTCTACCGCTGATCGAGCCGTTGAAACGACGATCCTCCTCCGGTCAGAATCAAGATTGGAAGATGATGAACAATTCCACAAAATATTGCGCCGATCGGAGTCCGCTTTTGATATCCGCTTCGCTGCTTCAAATAAGCTGCTGTAACAGAAAACGCAGGATTCACAGAAACCCTATCTGTGACTTCCTCGAATTTCTGGGAGAGTTTGGACCGTTGAAACGCAAATCCAATTGATCAGATCAAAAATTATGGAGTTTTTGACGTGTGTTAAAAATTTCAGGTCGATCGGGATTCATCTCGATTCCCAATCTGCCTAGGGAAGTCATTGATGTGCTGCTGTAAAAGTCAGATTCAGCAGCAAGTTGGACGGCTCACTGGAGAAGATTGACAAGTCAAAGCTCCGATCCAACCGTCCATAATGAAACCTAAGGAGTGAGGAACAGATCTGGAAAGTTTCGCCGCGATCCGAGTTCGCTTGGTTTGCCGATCGCCGAACATTTTAAACAGCTGCAGATTATGTTAGAAAGAAGTAAACCCTAGTTATGGTTTTGGTTATTTATTTTTAATAGATTAGCTACGGGGTGCCAACGGTCCATCTCGGTGTTTATTTTCCGCACTAGTAGACATGTTTAGATTGTATGTGTAGAACTGAAAATTGCCATGACATGCATCATATCATGAATTTACTCCATATGCATACATGTAGAAATTAATTCGAGGAATTAGTTAGACATGTATATTAACACACACAATTAGTTTTAATTAATTGTTTGATATTAATTAGAAACTAATTAGGTAACAACCGAGGAACACGGGTTTTTTCAATCGTCAAGGTTGGGTGATGGATTCTCGTGAATCCCACTCACGAAAGCAAAAGGAGTAAAATCCCAAACCTCCTGGTTAAGGTGTTGGATTCTCGTGAATTCCACCTTACCTGATTTAGATTACGCTTTTGTTCCGTAGTGTCTACGTGAAAGTTTGATGTTTAAGGATTGATAATCACGGGCAAACATGGTTTGAAAGTGGTTTAACTATGGTTGGGTGGTCACCAAAGAGCTACGGCTCGATCGACTTCACCTCCACGCGTGGCGCTTGCATCGGGTCTCGCAAGGTCGAGCCATCCAAGAGCCACTATGGCTCAACGGAGCTCCCTAGTCTTGACCCGTCCGACGGCCACATATGTTCCAACGACAGGTCGGGTGGGCTAGCCCACGGACCGACAACATTCGGGCCTATGATTTATTGTTCCTTAATGTAACATCAAGTCCAACAACGTTATCGAGAAACCCACCACTTTTTCAAAATATTGAGCGGAGCGGAGAGGCGACAAACCGACCCCACGGCCTCTATCAAGTGACACAAGCAACGTGAGAGAATTGTGACGCCGTGTCGGCTTTTGATTTCGCCCCTAAGGAAGGCCTTCACCGCTATCAAAATTCAAGGCTTGGTCTCCGAAAGGATATGATTTTGGTACTTGCTGGGTCACCGACCGACCCTAAGGCGGCATACTCGGGTCTACGTAAAATATGAAACAAGAGGTCACACTCATAAAGGGTATTTTGGTAATACCTTGGCTGAAAAAAGGAAAGGTGATTGACGATCACAAATGAGATGTTCGATTCTCAATCGATCTTCAATATTAATCGAAACCTCTTTGACCTACCCTAAGGCGGCACTCGAGGCATTAGATTAAATCCTTGGAACGGTAGGATAGACTATAAGTACTTAGTTTATGTTCCTAAAATTTATTAGTAGTGTATGATTTGGATTTATTTTCTCCACAATTTTATTTACAACTATTTATATATCTCTCTAGGTGCTAGACTCACTAGTGTAAAATTGACTAGTAATGACTTCTTAAAAAGTGGCAAGTAACTGTAACGTTGTACTTATTGATCTAACATGCGATTAATTTTTCGTAAGACAATTTGTGTAATTTGTGCCCGAAAGACAATTTGTGTAATTGTTTTTAATAATGAATGACGTAACTTATCCGACCTTATTACTTGCTTGGTGCTTGTTAAGTAATACACTCGCTACAAACCCTAAGTATATCTCAGATGTAACTACTTAACTTGCAGTGTATGGATTACACGTGAGGATTGAGTTAGTGGAGATATGCTTAAATCGTTAGTTCGTGGGTGAACTTAATCAAAGTTTAGGGGTCTCTTGATTAAAACACCAATAATGCGCCTGTAACACCTTAGGGTGTGATAGTCTTATCCGGACTGCCGGTAGAGGGTACCTATGTGGGGCATTTATATATGATGGCATTCACATAGATCGACCGATTTAATCAGATTTATCGATATAATTCCATAATCGAGGAATCTTATTAAATCATTAGATGATCATATATGAATCAACCTTAATCCCGAGGTGATCACAGTGTGCCGCTTGTCCCGGGTAGTGTTTGATGTGTTAGTTACGGTTCACTTAAATATGTGTTCCAAGCCACTTCTCATTGGCACTATCTCCGCATTTGAGTGAGAAGTTCTGATTTTCACAGCACATGGAATCCATTCCTTCCTCAAGGAAGTAGAGAGAGACAAGACTTTATTTGTTAGCCCCGAGAAAGTGATCGATCCCGGAGTTCACATTTGACTAATTGATCACTAGTCGATATGTGAACTAATTGATCATTGTGGGTTAATGGTAAATAAGGATAAGATATTCTCGAGTCGGGTTCACCGAGACTTCCCACCGTAATGGACAATGGAGGGTTAATCCGTATGTAGTGATTATATCAATGGACACTTATTCACTCTATGGGTTGAGTATAAGTATACATCTATAATCGGTAGAGTTCGGGCCTGTGTTTATGGTATGCGTAATCCCGGAATTAATAATTAATGTACTTATTCTCGCTTGATGAATAATTAATTATTGAGCTACTGGTTATAGGTCCATGGTCCCCGATGTGGCTTCGTAATTCGGACAAATAATCTTGTTATTTGAGTCTCATGATAATTAATTGGTCGGGCTAATTAATTGATATGCATGGATATTATTTAGTTGGGCTTAAATAATATAATACACGTGTAAGACATTTTCTCATGGGCTCTGTGGCTTAGTGTATGCCAATATGTTCTTGGATTTTCCAAGAAATTAGTTTTCTGGATAATGACATATTGTATAATTAGTTATTTATTTGTTAAATAATTAATTGGATAAATAAAACAAAATAATTTACTTATTATTTATCTCTTAACTATAAGGATAATTATATTTTCTTATTATAAGATTATAATTATCTCTTATTTTTATTGATAATAATAATTAGAATTATCTCTTTTATTTTGTTAAACCGATTGGGTATATGTTTTCTTTTTTTTTTTTGCCTATAAAAAGAGAGTTCTCCCCTTGAGCCCTGGGGTGATGAAAGCCACGAAATTCATAAAGAAAAAAAGTCTAAGGAGTTCGATCCTTAGCTCCACTCTCGCTTGGAGAAAAACTTAGGTTTTTCTCGTTCCATATGAAGGAGGTTCCAATTCCAAGAATCGGTGTCCACCAACCACCGCTTGGAGAACACATTGAAGATCAAGGCTTCTCATCCTAAGATCTTGGCTTCTCTTCCTACTATTGGTAACTTGATCTTAACCCCTTGTAGTAGTTTAAGTCCTTTAACTATGTATTGTGATATATAAGTCGTGATCCATCCACAACGCGTAGATCTAACTCATTTAGATCTAAGAACCTCGTGATCCTTCGTAAAGATTGCAAGATTGCAAAGGAAGTTAATCTGTGAAGGCACCGATGCAATTAAGAAGAACAAAATCACAGGGCAAAAGAGGTTTCAAAAGTTCAAAATGCAACCAAATGAAACCATTTAGCAAAAGGAATCAAGATTCAATGCAATCCTCGATGAACTCACCTTATCGAGTGTAAGCTACTCAAAAGAAGAAATCAACTCAAAAATCTTGGAAGCATTACTTGAAAAAGAAGTTTGGGAGATGAAGGTTATCGCCATGAAGAAATGAGAAAACTACATGAAGAGGATACCTTCAAATTATTCTCGATCTTAAAGCTTATGAATTCAAATGTAAATTGGCACCTACCAATCGAAAAGGAAGAACCAAAGACCACCGTGATTGGCTGCCAAACATCATGAAGAAACATCGGGAGCTCAAGATGATCTACCTGGATGAGATGCAAGAGCAGATTGCACTATTGAGCAAGAAAATCAGGATGATGAAAATCGAAAGGGTTCTCCAAGGAATTTCACTAAGAAATTCAAAGAAAAGAAGAAGGATGATTCCAGAAAGACAATGATTACTTGTGCTTTCAATGCAAGAAACCAGACACTTTAAACTCCGACTCTCCCGAAGTTAAAACAAAGTAAGGAACATGATTATCTTTGCTTCACCGCAAAAAGCCTGACATTTCGCACTGATTGTCCGCACTCATCAAGACCAAAAGTCAACAAAGAAGACATGACAAGAAGGCTATGGTTGTCAAGATGAATCAGTGACATGAAGTAGAATCAGAAAAGGGAAATGAATCTGATGATACTGAACTTGTTGCTGAGATGAAAGATTATGCTTTAATGGCTAATATTGTTGGAAATATTATTTGTGTTTTGATGATGATTCATCACGTAATTAGACAAATCACTTACAACCCATGATGATGAAGTCATAACTAACTGTTATAGTGCATAATGAAAGAAGAAGCAGGAAATGGTCTAGAGATAAAGTGTATAAGTTCTATCTAGAGTCTGAACCTTGTATCGGTTGTTTCAGACAAGCATTGTAATAGAATAAGAACTAGGCGAACAGCTGAGTCACAACAAGAAAACTGAGTATGCACATGAAGAACTGAGGGTTCAAAATCAGTAATGCAAGAACTGAAGAAGATAAGTTCGCTGAGGGTCACAAACTAAGTTGGCTTATCTAGAAGACTGAAGAACTGAGGACACACAGACTCAAGCATGAAGATCAAGAACCGAGGTAGCAAACTCAAGTAAGTCGATTAAGTCGTGACTATAAGTCGATTCGTGCAAGTCTGCAGGTGACTGAATCGAACTATAGATCATATAAAATCGAATAATCTTAAGGACAAAGATTATCTCATACCAAGAAAAGAAGAAATCGAATGGTGTACTGACTTAGTCAATTAAAGTCGATGTCAAGATACAAGGTACTCGGCTTTGAAGAATAGTAGAAAACCGAGTTAAGGCCTTGCTCGAATTTAAACCGACAATACAACAAAGATCGCATATATGAACGTTATTAAACGACAAGTGTAACGGCTACAAGAGCTAGTGACCGCTACATCACCCTATAAATACACAAGATAATCACTTAAAGGAGAGAGAGAAGAGGATCGTAAAAGAGCTTTGAAGATTTCAAAGAAAGATCCAAAGAATCCATTAAGGTGGAAATAAGGCATCTTGGAGCTACAAAGTCACATACAAAAGAATCAGATAAATCATTGAATTAATCTCTTGATTAATTCTAAACCTAACCTTTGTGAAAAAGGGTTGGTGTGTATAGTTTGAAGAGAGCAATTCCACCTTTCTTCATACAGCTTGTAACTTGGTTGCTACAATCACAGCAACCATGGACTGTGTTTGTGTTAGTGGTGAGTCGGGTGAAGGAGCAATTCCACCTCCGAAAGATCACAGCAGCAGAGTGAAGGGAGCAATCTCACCTTTCTTCATTTTGTGTAGACAAGTGAAACTAGGGTGTCGTGGAAGGACCACATAGTGCTAGGATTTTGTAATGGTTATCTCAAATTCTAGTGATACCTCCTACACCACAGAGAAGGGGAGACGACGGGATTACACCACCTAACTTCCATAAACAAATCTTGTGTTGATTTACTTTATGCACTTATGTTTGTTTTATTTGTTGCATTACCACTCAAAGAAACACTGTATTAATCGAGTCAAAGACAGTAACTCGATACATAGAAGGTCTAGATTCTTATTGACACATCTATTGCACTAAAGGCTAATTTATATCCGCTGCCAGTTAACAAGACAAAATGTAAGTCAGTATTGACTTATACTCAGTTAAGTTAGCTGAACTCCACACATGTTAAAGGACATGAACAAAACTGAGCTGAGTATCAGTTTGAGTTTGGCAAAAACTCAGTTCCTGGGGCTTTTCCAGTTCTGTAAAAGTTTTGGGTGACAAGTTTATTCACCCCCCTCTAAACTTGTGTTAGCCTTTCCAAGGGACCAACAATTGGTATCGGAGCAGTGCTTCTGTTACGAAGAGATCCAGAACTGTGCATCAGTTATTTCCGATATTTTTTTTAAACCGGTTGTTGAAGACCCCTCACTGTATCAGTTGCAAAACATAATTTGATTTCAATGACTACATCAAGAATTAAGAGTTGGCTTATTCACCCCCTAACTAATTGCTTGCAAAATGTATCTGATTTTTAGGATCAATTATCAGAGAGGTTTAATGAGACAAACTTGAATAAAAATCCAGAACTTCAACTCAATGATGATGTGGATACAAAAATTAATGATTATATAGACAAATGCAGAGGAGTCCCATCACAAAGAGTTCTCTCTAAGAAAAAGAAAAGAAGTCATGTTGTAAGTTACTACCAAGATTCATTAGAGCAACAAAAGGATGTACACTTAGATCTTAAAACTATATCAAACCATCATGAAAAGGTACATTCTTCAACTCGCTTATCATTTGTTGAACTTAGTCGAAAAACTCGATCTTGTCAAGTTAATCAAAACTTACGCTTGAAACCAAATTAAAAGACAGAGAACTTGACAAAGAAAAAGATTGGAATGATTTTCTTGAAACCGAGATGTCAAATCAATGAAAAAGATTAATGTCTAGTAAATTTTACAAAATCAATGATAATCCCCACCCCTACCCAAAGATTGAGATTTCAAAGAATGGAAATTCGACATCAAATTATCGAAGACCTAGTGGATTACACAAGGAAACTAAGAATGATAAATCTAAAAGAATCCTTGTGAAATCAACTAAGATTGAACGTAATGGTTTATCTAGAAAGGAGATGAGAAAGCTTAATTCTCTCATCGAAGAAATCAAAATAATACTTCAAGAATTAATCCAAACGACCTAAAAGATATGGGTACCAAGAAAACTTAAAACTGCTTTATGTGTGAGTCCGCTTCTCAATGCCGAATCCTGAAAAATCGACCTTCAAACAAAAGTCGATGAAGGACAAAATGGTCAAAACTAAAGACTTTCCAGCTACCATCCGACGCCTGGCCGACATGACAAATCACTCAAGCCACGCGGTCAATCGTGGAGAAAAAGTAGATGTACATCCCTACAAAATCCCATTGATTGTGACACGACTTTATTTGAAAACGATTGCAAAACAAAATCTTGACGAAATCCTCGCCATCCAAATTGAAAGCATTCAAGATTTTCAAAAAGAATCCCTAACTCAAAAATCATGGATCGATACAACATCGACGGGCGGAATCACCACAAGCCTGGATAATTTCACAAAGATTTTCACACTCCACTCTCTCAACTCGAATTGTTAGCAAAATCAAAAGATTCGGGACTCAAAACTTGGTTGATACAAAGATCGATGCTTTATGCCCATAAACCATCGTGAGACTTCTACAAGAATGTAGTAATCACCAATGAGGGAAAAAGCTTCAGACAACTGCTCAAGATAAAAGCTTCACCGTTGATGAACAATTGCTTTCCTGGTGTTTGGTCTAAACATACCTGGAGGCTATTCATCCTCACCTTTGAAAATAAAGAAAAGAACAAACTTTGGGACGCCACCGCAATCAACAAGAATGAGAAGAACCTTAGTGGATCAATCTATCGCTAGAACGAAATTTGCATTTTTGATTTATCCTTCCACCAAAAATGTCATTGGTCATGCTCGAATTTCTACACTCTTTCAACAGATATAAACTAAAGTTGATCTATGCTATTTGGTTTGAGGAGAGATTGATTAGAACAAGTTTGTTCTCAATCAATTGATAAAGCAAATCACATTTGAAGGAGAGAGCCAAAGAAAGAAACGCTTACTCGAGAAAAGCTTTTATTGAAAAGTGGATTCACTTATCTAGTTCAAAGGATACTAGATCATTTCTCCATTTCAAAATCCACACAAATGTATGGGAACACAAGCCAAAGGTCCACAGGAGTGAAGAAAAGGAAGATTATTGTAGAAGAATCAAGTGATATCTCAGATTCTAGTTCTAGTGAGACTGAAAGATTGGATGACAGAACTCTGAGAAGACAGAAAAAGATGTGTAACAAGTTTCATGCAAAGAAAACTGAAACTGAGAATGCAATTCAAATTGAGGATGAAACTGAAGAGAGTGAATAGAATGAAAATGAGGAAAGTGAAACTGAAGAAAGTGAAGGAAGCAAGACTGATGAATCTGAAGAAAGTGAACGTGAAGAAACTGAAGAGAGTGAATTTCCAATTGAGACGTTTGAAGAGTACACTGAAGAGAAAAGAGAAGCTGTGGAGGACACTGAATTTTGCAAAGCTGAGTATGAAAAGGAACTGACAAGTCATGATGTTCATTTTTATTATCCTATGGCCAGTTCCTCATCTCAAGTTCATGAAGCATCTACAAGTAGATCATCAACTGAAGGATCGCAACATCAAGAAACTGAAGATAAACTGAAAGGTTGGGAAGAGATCATTGAAAGTGTGATGCAAACTCTACAGCAGCAGCTCTTTAACTTACATGATTTCATTGGAAGAACACATTACTCAGGCCTATACCAATATTCCAACATCATCACCTTACTCAAATTATTTGAAGAAAGCTTTCGCATATCTTCAATTAAGGGGGAAGAGAAAATTGAAGGTGATGCTGGCAATGAAGAGAAAATCGAAGGTGATGCTGGTAAAGCTGACAAAGAGAAAGCTGAAGAGGCCTATGCCAAACGTCTAATTGAAGAACAAGATGAACAAATAGATACCGATCTACTGCACTATTGATCTAACGATATTCAACGGAATGAAGAAGCAATTGACATTCGATCGAGGAGTTGATTAAAGAAGAGACCTTCACGTAAACGAATCCTAAAAGGATGAAGAAACCTCGCTTAAAGTTGTGCCGAAGTTTCAGAAGAAACTTGCAACTGCGGTCGATTGAAAACTTCTAAAAGCAAAGAAAAGATGGATGGACAAGAACCGAGGGGAAAGACTAAAGGGAAGGAATCTAGTCTTATTTCGTGAGGAAGAAGAGAAGGTGATGAGTGAAGAAATCAAAGAGATCTTGGTAAAGTTTAAAGTCGGGTAACAAATGAAGAGGCAAATCAATTGCTAAATGAATATTTAGAGATCAAGCCTGTAGATGGTGAAACAGATAAGAAGAAGGAAGGCAAGAAGACTCCTGAGACAAAAAGGAGTATCTTTGTTGGAGAAAATTGTTGAATTTGGAAAAAGAAAATCAGAATCTTTTGTGTAACTCACTTTATTGTGACGTAATCTTTTAATGAATTCATCTGTTCTAGTTTGTTATCCTAACTTGATTTGTTATGATTTCTTGCATTATTCTTCTATTACTGCTTTTAGGGAGGGTTATGATACATCATCAAAAAGGGGGAAATTGTTGGAAATATTATTTGTTTTTTGATGATGATTCGTCACGTAATTAGACAAATCACTTACAACCCATGATGATGAAGTCATACCTAATCAAGTATAGTGCATAATGAAAGAAGAAGCAAGAAATGGTCTAGAGATAAAGTGTATAAGTTCTATCTGAGTCCAAACCTTGTATAGGTCAAGCTTTTGCATAAGCATTGCAATAGAATAAGAACTAGGCGAACAGCTGAGTCACAACAAGAAAACTGAGTATGCACATGAAGAACTGAGGGTTCAAACTTAGTAATGCAAGAACTGAAGAAGATTAGTTTGCTGAGGGTCACAAACTCAGTTGGCTTATCTAGAAGACTGAAGAACTGAGGGACACAGACTCAGTTACATAAGATTGAAGAATTGAGGTAGCAAACTCAGTTAGAAGCTGATTAAGTCGTGACTATAAGTCGATTCAGCAAGTCTGCAGTGACTCGAATCAACTATAGATCATGTAAAATCGAATAATCTTAAGGACAAAGATTATCGCTACCAAGAAAAGAAGAAATCGAATGGTGTACTGACTTTGTCAATTAAAGTCATATGTCAAGTATACAAGGTACTCGCTTTAAGAAGAGTAAAAAATCGAAAGTTAAGGCCTTGCTGAATTTAAATCGACAATACGACAAAAGATCGTACATATGAACGCGCTCGCTAAACGACAAGTGTAATGGCTACAAGAGCTAGTGACCGCTACATCACCCTATAAATACACAAGAGAATCACTTAAAGGAGAGAGAGAAGAGGATCAAAGAAAAGAGCTTTTCAAGCACATATCCAAAGATCCAGATCCGTAAAATCGATCATATATATCTAGAAAAGGGAAGCCAACGGAATTGCCTTGAAGATTTCAAAGAAAGATCCAAAGAATCCATTAAGGGGGGAAAGAAGGCATCTTGGAGCTACAAAGTCACATACGTAAGAATCAGACAGCCTCATTGAATTAATCTCTTGATTAATTCTAAACCTAACCTTTTTGAAAAAGTGGTCAATGTGCATAGTTTGAAGAGAGCAATTCCACCTTTCTTCATACAAATTGCTGGTGTATCATGGATCTGTTTGTGTTAGTGGTGAGTGGTGAATGAGCAATTCCACCTCCGAAAGATTTGTGTGCAGAGTGAAGGGAGCAATCTCACCTATCTTCATTTTGTGTAGATAAAGGAAACTAGGGTGTCGTGAAGGATTGTCATAGTGCTAGGATTTTGTAACGGTTATCTCAAATTCTAGTGATACCTCCTACACCACAAGAGAGAAGGGGAGACATACGGGATTACACCACCCGGAACTTCCATAAACAAATCTTGTGTTGATTTCCTTTATGCACTTATGTTTGTTTTATTTGTTGCATTACCACTCAAAGAAACACCGCATATTGAGTCAAAGACAAAACCGATACATAGAAGGTCTAGATTCTTATTGACACATCTATTGCACTAAAGGCTAATTTATATCACCGCCAGCTAACAAGACCAAATGTAATTCAAAGATTGACTTATACTCGCTAAGTTAATCACTCCGCACAAGTTAAAGGACAGAACAAAACTGAAATGAGTATCGCTTGAGTTTGGCAAAACTCGCCTGGGGCTTTTCCATTCGGGTAAAAGTTTTTGGTGACAAGTTTATTCACCCCCTTTTAAACTTGTGTTAGTCTTTCCAAGGGACCAAAAATATGGATGAAACAGAGGAGGTATACAATTGTAGATCCATATACACTCCTGGGAAGTGATTGTGAATCAACTTGTGGTTTATATCCTAAAAATTCTCGACAATGAAGAAACTTTGGATGCCATCCTTTATCAACTAAGGATAATACAAATTGTTATGAGATTGTGAAGGTTAAAAAGAAGCTTTTCAATCGTGTTTGAAAGATTAAATTCTCAATTAAGAATCCTCAAAGGAAAGGAAAAGAAGTTAGAAAGAATCAACATAAGCCTCTGACATTCAAAGAGTCAGCTGAGTCTCAATGAACCATCTTGTTCTTCCACCGCATTCTAACTGGAAAGCCTTATGGTGATAGAACAGTGGCTTGGATTTGGAACTCAACAATCCAATAAGAGTGGATCCAAGAAGGTCACCGAACCTAGTACTGTGATTGGTCATAAGTTTGTGCCTCGCACAAGATCCAACTCCCCAAAAGTGGTTGCCGAGGCAAAGAAGCCTACCGAGAATGCTTCAAAAGGCAAAATCGTAAGTCTAAAAGGACATTAGTACCTAACAAAAAGTGGTAAACCTAAAGGTAGGATCAGCTGACCTTCTAGACTCACCGATAAGCGCACTCCGCTACCAAGTCTCATTGACCATAAAAAGGAAAACCAGAAATATTCCAAGGATAAGAATCCTAAACCCAAAAATGTTAATCATTCTAGTGATACTTATCTTAGGGAGAAAGGTTGACTGCTCTCACCGATGATGATCGAATATTCCCGCCCCACCGCTAGAAACAACAAGTATAACCATGCCGCTAGGGTAAAATCCTAAGCAATGGAATCAATCAGAGGACTCATCGAGGACTTATACAAGACCTCAACAGGACCTCAAAGAGACTCATATTATAGAGCTGCTCCTAACAGATGTAAATCCAATGGTTATGCTAATGATTCTAACAACAGTAAATCACTTCAAACAAAGATTACATACCAAAAGGCCGAAAGACATATGAATCCTACACAACCAATTGTTAGACCTTATGGATGTGTAGAATACATGTATGAACCAAAGTATGACACTTTTTAGAGAAGGCCTTATGGAAACATGCTAGGGGTCATGCTTACTATTGACTATTATGGACCCAAATAGTTTTGGGTACCTAAAATGCATTAACTTTGTTTTGTGGTGTCCGGGTATTTTGACAAAGGATGTTCCGTATATAATGATGAAGAATAAGCACCGCTTGTCAAGTTATGTGGCAAAGGATGGTCCAAGGGTAAATTTTGGTAACAAGAATACACCGGATACACAAGAGGATATGGCACACTTGTGAGAAATGGATTAACAATCGTGAATGTTGCATATGTGGAAGGACTGGACTACAACCTACTGAGCACTCGGCAATTTCGTGACATGGGATACAAGGTCACTTTTGACAAAAACACTTGCAATCGTCATTAGTGAGAGAGGTGATCAAGTTGTGTTGGTGGAAGAAGACAACAAAACATGTATGTTGTGGATTGGTCTATTGTCGCCCAAACATGCCCGATTGTGCATACCAAGTCGAACTCAATTGGTTATGGCATAAGAAGTTGAATCATCTAAATTTTGATGATATCAATCACCAGGTGAAGAAGAAACGGTGATTGGTTTACCTCGATATCACATTCAAGAAGGATGCTATATGTGATGCATGTCGCCAAGGTAAACAGAGAAAGTCAAGCTTCAAGTCAAAGACTATATAGTCAACAAAAAGAGTTTTGGAACATGCATACATGGATCTATTTGGACCAAAGAACACCAACAAGTGTAAAAGGAAAGAAATACACCTTGGTGGTTGTGGATGATTATTCAAGGTACACTTGAGTGATATTTATGAACAAGAAAAGTGAAACACTTCAAAAGATGCCCGAACTTTTGAAGAGATTGCAAACCGTGAAAAGTTTGGCAAAGAGTAAAATCAAATCATATAAGGGTACCGAATTTCTCAATAAAGTTATAAGAGAATATTGTGAATGTAATGGTGTACTACATCAACTTGTCAGTCATTGGTACACCTCAAAGAATAATGGGTTGGCTCAAAGAATAAATAGAACTCTAAAAGAAGAAGGAAGAACTATGATTTGTGAAGCATTGCTACCGAAAGATATTGGGATGAAGCAGCTTAATACAACATTCTATACACAAAATGTAACCTCTCAATGAACAAGAAGTCAAGACACCTTTATGAGATTTGGAATGGAAGAAAACCTAACATATCTTATTTCCATCCATTTGGAAGCAAATGTTTTATCCTAAATCATAAGAACAATTGAAGACATTCCAACCAAAATCGATGAAGGAATTTTCTTGGGATACTCTTACATCGCTAGAAGGCATTCAGATAATCGAACAAAAGGTCATCAAACACGAGAGAGACAATCCATGTTGTGTTTGATGAACCTAAGTTCACTGGTATGGAAGATGAAGCTTGTGAACTCGCCGAGAATCTTCAAATCACCGATCCAGATTGTGTTGATGTTTTGGAAAGGTTTAATGACTTAAAGGTTTTGATTCTCGCCTCACTAACACCCCCGGCCGTACTACTATCGATGCAACAACCGAGGCGGCTTCAAGGATCTCACCAAACCCTGTTGAAGAAACACAGACTCCCATCAAGATGAGGTTCCCCGAGAATCAATCTAACCAGAATCCACAATGGTTAAGGGATCACCTCACCGAACATGTTATTGGCAATATACAACAATATGTGAGGACTATAAGACAATTAAAAGCAATGTTTACTTGATTCCTATCTCAAGTGGAACCTAAAGCTGTTGAAGAAGCAATTTTAGATCCAGATTGATAATTGCTATGCAAGAAGAATTCAATGAATTTGAAAGAAATCATGTTTGGACACTAGTTGAAAGGCCTAATCATGCAAATATAATTGGTACAAAATTGGTATACAGAAATAAACTTGATGAATCTGGTACCATTGTGAGAAATAAGGCCAGACTAGTGGCAAAAGGATATTCTCAAGCAGAAGGAATAGATTTTGATGAGACTTATGCCCTGCTGCAAGATTGGAAGCTATCGATTATTCCTGGCACATGCCGCTTATAAAACTTCAAAGTATATCAGATGGATGTCAAGAGTGCATTCTTGAATGGCATTCTGGAAGAGGAGGTGTATGTTCAACAACCTCCTGGTTTTGAAGTTAAAGATCAAGAAGATAAAGTGTACAGACTCAATAAAGCACTTTATGGTTTGAAACAAGCACCAAGAGCATGGTATGAGACTTTATCTCAATTCTTGGTAGACAATGGTTTTACAAAAGGGACCATTATTAAGACTCTTTTCAGAATCAATGAAGGGGACAACACCCTGCTGGTACAGATTTATGTTGATGACATAATCTTTGGTTCTGAAAATGAATTGCTATGCGAAAAGTTTGCAAATCTAATGAAGAGTAAATTCCAAATGAGTATGATAGGAGAAATGAACTACTTTTTGGGTTTACAAGTCAAACAATTGAAAGGTGGAGTCTTCATTCATCAAACCAAGTATACCAAGGAGTTACTGAAGAAGTTTGGTATGGAAAACAGCACCAAGGTATCAACTCCTATGAGTACAAACATTAGATTGGATGAAGACAAAGAAGGCAAAGATGTTGATCAGACTTTATACGGAAGGATGATAGGCGCCATCAGCACCTTACTTCCAAAGAGTCTGATATATCCTTGTTGTAGGTGTTTGTGCAAGATTCCAATCAAAACCTAAAGAAATTCATTTAGGTGCAGTCAAAAGAGTTCTCAAGTATCTAAAAGAGACTTTGGGAGTAGGGATATGGTATTCAAAAGATGGAAGCTTCAAAGATATATCCTACTCAAATTCTGATTATACTGGTTGCAAGATTGATAGAAAAAGCACCACAGGAACCTGTCAGTTAATGGGAAACAGACTGGTTTCCTGGTTTAGCAAGAAACAGAATTCTATATCAACTTCCACTGCTGAAGCTGAGTATATCGCTGCTGGAAGCTGTTGTACACAAATACTTTGGTTAAGACAACAATTAAGGGATTATGGAATTGAAGAAAGAGAAATTCCAATTATGTGTGACCACACAAGTGCAATTGCATTCACAAAAAATCCTGTTTTGCACTCAAGAACCAAGCATATTGATATGAGACATCATTTTATAAGAGATCATGTTAAAAAGAAAGATGTGGTGGTTCTTTATATCCCTAACGAAGATCAACTTGTTGATATTTTCACTAAACCCTTGGATAGTGAAAGATTTGCTAAACTAAGGATCGAACTTGGAATTATAAAAGTTGACTGATATATTTTTACTCAAAGAGTGTACTAGAATTCACCAAGGGATTAGTCTTTGCTATGTTGGGTGAGCTCACATAGCAGATTAGTCATTGGTATCAACAATTCCATGTACTTATGTTTGGACAATTGAGCAAATGAAGTTGCCAAGAGATTGGTCTTTGTCATGTTGGGTGAGCTCATTTGATGATCGATCATTGGTATTAAACTTCATCTTGTATTATCAGTTGGACAATACAAAAGGAATTAAACATCAAACAGAGTGGCTCTATCAAGAGAGCTTTGAGACTTCTCTCAAGCCAATTCAGCCGAGCCAAGCTCACTGATAACAAGGCTACCAAGGAAACATTACATAGTCAAACTTATTAAAGTCAAAAAGCAATTGGCGGGATATTTATCTTATCCTTTTAACCGCAGTTAACACGATCAAACGGTTACAAAACGTTATGGAAAAGTAATGGGCCATGTGTCAAGACAACATTCACTCAAATTTAATCGTGGTTAATGTGCGGTACATGTTCGATAGTTTCAAACCATATCATGTCATATATATATACAGTATTCTATTTACAGAGGCTACTCACAAAATCTCAGATTGATTTTCTCTGCAGATACACCGTGTGAACATAGATTTGAGAGCTATCTTCTTCATATTTTTCTTACAAAAATGTCACGGAAGGATGAGGTTCATATTGGAACCAATGAGTGTAAGAGGATATGTTATCGATCAAATCCCAATGTTAGCCATTAATATTGTACGAAGAATCGAGGCGGTTTTCGGGCTAGAAGGTGTTATAAATGTAAGATTGGAACGAATTTCCTATGTCAATGTGTTGGAATTCTCGAAGAAGAACATTGTCATACATTGTTGGTCCCTTGAAAAGGCTTTGGTTAAGTTTAGGGGGGTGAATAAACTTAACACTTAAAACTTTGGAGTTAACAAATTGCAACTTCAAGACTTCTTGATACTTCAGAGTCTGCTGAGACCTCGTGAGCCCTGGCCGATAAATGATGAGTCTCATCGACAGCTTTAGTTTGCTTGAATTTGTGCAAATGAATTATATCAAAATTAAGCCTTAGTACTTGTTGTTAAATATGATACTAAGTATTAGATACTCGATGAGTGCAAGTGTGTGATTTCATTTGCTAGATTCAAGTAGGTTGATGAATGAAATAAACAAAGTGCAGAAAAGTAAATGCCGAAAGTAAGTAGGCGATTTTATAGTGGTTCCGGTGGTGTAATCTGTCGACCCACTCTTCTCTCCGTGATGTTGGAGGAAATTCACTGAGATCTTTGATGTAGCCATTACAAAGATTCCTAAGTTGTTTGTCCTTCACCAATAACTATGGCTTCACAAATCTAAAAAGAGGAATGGTAGGATTGTCGCTCCCGAGTCTTCCACTGTCCTTGAAGGGTAGGATTGCCTCTTCACCACTCTCCACCACAAACAATGATCTTTCACACCCAACAGATGCTTCATTTGCTTTCAAAGAGTTTCTTTATGAAATAAAGATTGAATCAAGTAAATGATTCATTCAAGAAAGCAGCTTGATTAGGATGATGTAATCAAGACTTGCGCCTTCAAGTGTGTAGTCTTGATGCGGCTTGAATACACGTAATGCACTTGAAGAAATTTACTAGATCAAGAACTTTATGCTCAAAGAAGTTCAAGCAGGTGTTTTTCATTTCAGATTATTAACACTTAAAGTTTTTCCAAAATTCATCATCTTTTTACGAGTTGAAAGTCTTCTATTTATAGGCAAGAATGCATGTGACTTGTATTTGAATTTCAAATGTAACTGCCTCCTTGTTTTTGTCCCATCCGATTTGCATTCATCACTATTCATAGGATCGACATCTTTGCTGAAATTCCTTTTGACAAAGCGGTATGTCCACCTTTGACTTGTGTCCATTGGATAAAGTCCTGAATCATCCTAACGTTCTTTTGATCTCTAACCACTCGATTTGTTTGATCAAATCGTAGGTAGTTAGTCTGTCCTTATCCATGTAATCTTCAAAAATAATCTTGAATTAATCGAGGTATATATCAATGAGTTCATCGATCTGTTGAAGTTTCAATCGATCTGATCATGATATTTCGTGTACAAAATACAATGCAAATGATTCCTTTTATCTAACTTTTAATTGTGAAGTTAGATTACACCATTTTAAATATAACTAAGTTCCAAACATCATCCAACTTATGGAACTTAGACCTTTCTACACAAGGTATATGTAATCGCTTTAGGTCATCACAGACTTGCCAAATTCCGATTCCATATCCTTGACTTAAATTACTAAGTTTGATCCTTTAGCCTTCAGAATTCAAGTTTGAACCTCAGCCTTCGGGTCTTGATCTTGGCAAGAGTTCAAGACTAGTCTATCGACTCTATATACCCTACTGACTTAGACCATCATTGATATCAATCAAAGAGCCTTTCAAATGCTTGTTTGATCAAACCTATTTATGAATCAAACTCTAATAAACCTATACATTTGATCTAGACATTTTTTTGCCTTTGCACTATAACAAAATAGTATGGCACTCATCATCAAAACTAAGAAATAAGTCCAACAATTTCCCTTTTTGGTGATGATGCCACTACCCTCACCTAATCGACAAAGCAAAAGATAAAACACAAGAACATAACAAGTATTCATCTTTCATTAAAATCATTTGTTCAAGGCTATTACAAACTAGATACAACAGAAGATAAAGAATGATAAGTATCTTTGATCTATTGTCTCTTCTCTCTTCTTGTCTAGCCTTCTCAAATTGTTCTTGATAGACTCGATTTGTTCTATCATATCCCTCATCCATTAATTTTCAATCAAATGTAAAATCAATGTAGGATTGACTTGCTTCCACTGGCTTCCATGCTTGAGGCAGATAAGATTGATGTCATTCACTCTGAATCCAAACTTCATGTACAGCCTCTTGAATTCATCAAGTGAGTCCTTTGCTTTTGTGATAGGTAAGGTCCTATCACCTCACGCCACTTCTTCCACCTTTTCCACCTCTGCCTCCTCTATAAGTTGCCGCCAGAAGGCTCGACTCTTGCTTCCCAAAATTTTAATCCCAAGAAAGAGTTAAGACCTTCATGAAACCCCATGTCATGATAAAGGTCTCTCCTTTGTAATACTCTTTCTTGTCTTGTCTAAGAAGATCATCGATAAGTTGAACTCGCCAGTGCGGAGTTGCCTGAAAGCGTTGGTTTCATCAGTCCATCTTTTGTGCAAAGAGTCTTGCAGCCTCCTTTCTTTGTCGCAAAATGATTGGCCCTCTTCCCCTTAGTGACATCATCAACAAAAGCGGGATATAAGGCAATGAATACCCTCCCGTGATACTATCACTCTATTCAATTGACATTCCATAGTTCCAGTTCTAGTATCAATAGCAGTGATCCCGGATTGCAATGTCTCCTCCAATTGTTGATCCTTTCGATAAGTTTGGGATCGAGCACAAGAGAGTTGTTGTGCGGCGGCCGATTTCGATGGGATTCAAAGTGTTGCGTTACAAAGGTTGTCAAGTTTCTGATGGATAGAAAGAAGTTGGTCTTTCAAAAACTTATCTTTCAAAGTATTCCCTTGCTTGATTCCTCTGACATCTAGCATCATATCATTGACAGCATTTTGAGTGGATGCAAAATTTGAAGCAAGCTATGTCAAGAGATTATCTGTTTTTCATTTACCATCTTCATCGATTCTTCAAATCTCTGTTCTTACTGTCGATTGAGTTCTTAACTGTTGCATATCATTTCGGCGATTCTTAACTCATTGAAAACTTCAACTTGGCACTCCACTGGTCATTCTACTATCGATGAGTCCATCAAGAGCTCGTCAACTCTATATTGTGCTGTTGTCTGGCCGATGACCATTGCCTTACTCATATCTCTCCCGGCCAGGAGGTCCTTCCTCAACCATAGCACCAAGAATATCTTCCATGACTGGATCTTGTGCGAGTTCTTGACAGCCTTCTTCTTCTCCAAAAATTTGAAACTCGTCATCACTTCAAGTCATAGTCCAGATGTTTGTTCTTCTTGATTAACAACAACGACCTGGCGACTATCCTTCCTCTACTGATGGCCTTGGCTCAAACAGGCTCCACTACAAACAGCCTCTTCAACAACAGGTTCCTCCAAACCCAAATCAGGTTCCAACCTTTGTCCAGGTGCTGTTTGAGACTCAGCAGCCTGTATCTCCTGTTCCAACCTTTGTGCAGGTGCTGTTTGTACTCCAGCAACCTATACCTCCTCTTCAGCTCTCTGTGGATTGAATGTAGCCTCATTATCCACTTGAAACCTTCTGCATGACCAATTTTGTGCGAGGATGATGACAGTTTTAGTAAGAATGCCCTCAAAGTCAAAACCATCTTGATATTCAATGGATTCTTCCGAAATGGCACTAGGTTGATGAAATCGATAACCTTTTCTCCATCAAAATCCTCACTCTGTTCAAGAGATCGCCAGCGATAGGCTCTACAACATGGAATGTACTTGGTTCATCGGCCCGACCCTACCAAAGACTCGAGTAATGCCTTCATTGATCAATGCCTCCAAATCATCCATGGTGAGATCCTGTAGATCCTCATCCATCTCTCCCGATCTACTGGCCTCAGCCAGACTTACGAAAGATCGATGGATCACATGCGGGTTGTTCTATGATTACTGCGGTTCCACTTTAGGTTTGTCCTGGTCGGAGGAAATCTCATATAGAATCGATGATGAGGAAGAATCATCATCTCCATCTCTTGGATCCCTAAACTTGATACCTTCTTCTTTCTGTTGCTCATCAAATGGGATCCATTAATCTTGATTGCGACAAGCTAGTATCAATCGAGATCCGGCAGGTTTTCCACTCCCGGCTTTTCAAAAGCCCATTCTTCAAGATCTGTCATTGGTTCAGCAGCTGGCTTTTGCCTCTTGTAGAAACCAAACTTCCACTGAAAATAGTCAGCATTTGCTGAAGTTTGGGATCTACATACTCCTCTGTTTTCTTTCTTTGTTTCACATGCCTTTCAAATGGCATAAAGGATCTCCTGAGAGCATCTCCAGCACCTTGTTGACCTCCAAAGGTTCCAACAAGTAGGTTCATGGTTTCTTCAACGGATGTTTGAAAGTCGGTGAGTTCTTTGAGATTGTACATTTGTGCCTACTACTTCCATCCGTACCACACTTGGTTCCCCACGACTTACATGCTCATCATCGTGTCAAGCAGTGTGACTGCTCTTCCCACGAGTTCTTGCCACACTTGTAGGGTCTTCAACCAAGTCTTCAATTACCTTTTCAACTACCACAAAGCCGAGTTCGATTCGGTGGTTTCTTTGTGGTTCCTCGGTAGATACTCTGACGGGCTCGGGTCGTATGTGAGGCTGCTATATATCTTCAGCAGTTGCTCAACAACAACTTTGTCCAAAGCATCAGTGGACTTGACACCCTCTCCAGGTGAGGAGTCGATGAATCTCCACAGCTCGATTATAGTCAAGGGCTCAGCCTCAACGACCTCTTCTTACCTTCTCTGGTGCTTCCTCTTGGATTAGTTGAGCTTCCAAGTTTCTTAATTCTTTTCCTTTCCATGTTTCTTCTTTTGCAATCTCCTTCATTCTTTTGGAGAGGGATTCATCACCATCTTTTCCAGTGATTTTCTCTTTCTACTAGCTTCATACCGTTGTTCCTCAAAATATCAACAACGTTTTTCTTACAGACTCACAGCAGAGGTCGATAACCTCTACTTGACCCTCGTGAGACTTCGGCTGATCAGTCTTTGTTTGCTTCTTTGTTCTTTTTGGCTTTAAGATTTACGTAATCTTTCTAACATCGCACTCTTTCTCTTATCGACTTTCTTTCAGTGCGGCCAGGTTTGATAGATATCTTCTTAGTTTTTCGAACTTTGCTCACCACCAAAGCATCACCATCATCTCCATCATTATCATCACCGAGCAGCCTCTCCAAAGCCTGCTCTTCATCATCATCTAGACCAGAATAGCATAATCAATTTCCTTCTTGTATCTAGGCGATTTATCTTCTCAGATTCAAGATCAGAACTTTCAAATGATTAAAAGTGGTCTGAATCATCAATCTAAGGTAAGGCCTTTGATTTCCTTTTCCTACTTTCTCCTCCTTGGCTACTTTCTTCATATAATGAATGAAATAACCACCCCAATCAAACTTCTTGCTCCTGCGAGATGATTATCATCGGCTCTATCTTGGGTCACGATAGAGTATCCATACACGCCAACTAGTCCAAGTATGTTCTTTTTTGCAATGAGCTTGCTCGTGGACTCGTACTCATTTCCAATATGTCACGTAGTTGATGCAGTGCGGATTTGGTGGCTGCATTTGTTTAATCTAATCAACAAACGCCAATTTGTCCAATCCCATTGCTTGTGGATTGGTTTGAACCATCTACCACTTCTTCAAATCAAACACTTCCCTCCAGTAGACTAGAGGAGATTACAAGCTCCTCGGCATTCTGATTGTCTTGAATGCTTGAGTTCCTTCTTCCACAACCATATTCTTCCAGGAAATCAATAACATTGGTGTATGAGATTGTTTCTAACTGATATTGAGTTTGTTCTCCAAGCACTGCCAAACCTCCTTATTCTTGACCTATATTAATAGCCAACTCTGTTTGGTTTGCATCAACAACATAGCCTCTAACACTTTGGCTTGATTCGATTTGAACTTCAATCCTTTCCGCCATTGAAATAAGAAAAAGATGAAGAAGAATTTCTCTCAAATCTGTGTTCACACAATGTAGGATTTGCGAGAGATAAAGCGAAAAATTGCAAGTAGAGAATCGTGTAACAGTGATCGATTATATAGGCGAGTGGGTAGTTGAAACTGTCATTGCACATACATTGAGGTAACCACGATTAAATTGATTAAGTTCTGTCTTGACACGTGGCCCATTACTCCTCCATAACGTTTGTAACCGTTGGATGGTCTAACTATGGTAATAAAGGATAGAATAAATATCCCGCCAATATGCTTTTTGACTTTGATAACTTTGGCTGAGTAACGTTCCATCCAGCAGGGTGATCCTCAGTAGGGTGGGCTCAGCCCGATCACATTGATAAATAAAGCCTGACCTGGCCGACATATGTACTCTGCTTGATCCTTATTTTCTTCTTGTTTTGTTTAATTGATAATACAAGATGAAGTTTAATACCAATGATCGATCATCAAGTGAGCTCACCCAAAATGACAAAGACCAATCCCGCTTGGCAACCTCATTTGCTCAATTGTCCAAACATAAGTACATAGAATTGTTGATACCAATGACTAATCTACTAAGTGAGCTCACCCAACATAGCAAAGACTAATCCCGCTTTGGTGAATTCAGGTACATTGCTAAATATCAGATCCAACTTTAATAATTCCAAGTTCGAGTCCTTAGTTTAGCAAATCTTTCACTATCAAGTGGTTTAGTGAAGATATCGACAAGTTGATCTTCGATGAGGATGTATAGAACCACCACATCTTTCTTTTCAACATGATCTCTTATAAAATGATGTCTCACATCAATGTGCTTAGTTCTTGAGTGCAAAATAGGATTTTCTGTGATTGCAATTGCACTTGTGTTATCACACATAATTGGAATTTCCTTTCTTCAATTCCATAATCCCTTAATTGTTGTCTTAGGCATAGTACTTGTGCACTGACAACTTCCAGCTGACAATGTATTCGACTTATTTGAGTGGAAGTTGATATAAATTCTATTTCTTGCTAAACCAGAAACCAGTCTATTTCCCGTCAAGCTCGACGAGGTTCACTGAGGTGCTTTTATCAATCTTGCATCCAAAGCATAATCGGGAATCTGAGTAGGATATAACTTTGAAGCTTCCTTCCTTGGAATACCATATCCCTACTCCCAAAGTTTCTTTTAGATACTTGAGAACTCTCTTTACTGCACCTAAATGACTTTCTTTAGGTTTAGATTGAAATCTTGCACAAACACCTACTGACAAAGGATATATCGGTCTGCTTTGGCGTTAGAGTGCAATGATTGCCTATCATCATACAGTATAAGATGCGGTCAACATCTTTGCCTTCTTTATCTTCATCAATCTGATGTTTGTACTCATAGGAGTTGAATTCTTAGTGTTGTTTTCCATACCAAAATTTTTGACAACTCCTTGGTGTGCTTGGTTTGATGAATGAAGATTCCATCTTTCATCTGTTTAACTTGCAATCCCAAAAGTAGTTCATTTCTCCCATCATACTCATTTGGAATTTACTCTTCATTAGATTTGCAAACTTTTCACAAAGTAAATCATTTTGAGCCAAATATTATGTCATCCACATAAATTTGTACCAGCCGAGTCTTTGTCCTTCAACGATTACGAAAAGTGTCTTGTCAATGGTGCCTTTTGTAAAACCATTGTCCACAAAAATTGAGATAAGTCTCATACCATGCTCTTGGTGCTTGTTTCAGTCCATAAAGTGCTTTGTTGAGTCTATACACTTTATCTTCTTGATCTTTAACTTCAAATCCGGAGGTTCTTTGAACATACACTTCCTCATACAGAATGCCATTCAAAAATTCACTCTTGACATCCATTTGATATACTTTGAAGTTCTTATATCAGCATGTGCCAAGAATAATCGATAGCTTCCAATCTTGCAGCAGTGCATAAGTTTCATCAAAATCTATTCCTTGACTTGAGAATAGCCTTTTGCAACTAGTCGGCCTTATTCCTCACAATGGTACCAGTTCATCAAGTTTATTTACGTATACCCACTTAGTACCAATGATATTTGCATGATTTGGCCTATCAACTAGTGTCCAAACTTGATTTCTTTCAAATTCATTTTAATTCCTCTTGCATAGCAATTATCAATCACGGATGAAATTGCTTCTTCACAACTATTAGGTTCCATTTGAGATAGAAAACAAGTAAACATAGCTTCCGGTTGTCTTCTAGTCCTCACACCCTTCTTTACATTGCCAATAACTTGTTCATCGGGTGATTCCTTAACCATTGTGGATTTTGGTTATTTTGATTTTGAGGAACATCATCTTGATGGTGCGATGTACGATGTATCTTCTAACAGAGGGGTTGTGAGATCCTTGAAGCCCCTTCGATTGTTGCATCGATAACATTGCTCGAGGTGTTAATGTGAAGCGATGTCGAAGAAACTTTCAAGTCATTGAATCTTTCCAAAACTTCAACACAATGCTGGATCAGTGACTTGTTGATTCTCGTGAGTCCACAATCTTCATCTTAATACCCGGTAAATTTAGGTTCATCAAACACAACATGGATTGTTTCTTCATGTTTTGATGACCTCTTGTTCGATTACCACGAATGCTTTCTTGGCCGAAGAATATCCCAGGAAAATTCCTTCATCGATTTTTGGTTGGAATGTTTTCAAAATGAACTTTATGATTTAGAATAAAACATTTGCTTCCAAATGGATGGAAGTAAGATATGTTGGGTTTCGCTTCCATTCCAAACCTCGTAAAGTATCTTGGCTGACTTCTTGTTTCTTGATGTTCTGTTTTGTGTATAGCATCTTTTTGTATTCTGACTTGACCCAATATATCTTTCAGGTAGAAATGCTTCACAAATCATTGTTCTTCTGCTTCCTTTAAAGTTCTGTTTCTTCTTTCCGGCAACCCCATTTCTTTGAGGTGTACCAGCGGCACAAGTTGATGTAGTACACCATTACATTCACAATATTCTCTTATAACTTTGTTGAGAAATTAGATGCCACGATCGATCTTATCTTTTATTCTTGTTAAACTTTTTCTCATTTTGTAATCTCTTCAAAAGATTAGGCATGCTTTGAAGTGTTTCACTTTTCTTATTCATAAATATCACCCAGTAGTGTACTAGAGTAATCATCCACAACCACTAAGGTGTACTTCTTTCTGTTATACTTTTCTAGTGCTAATACTAGCCCTTAACCGATGCCTTCTTGGTATCGGGTCAAATCAGAGTGCTAGTATGGTGAGTCGAGTATCGTATCCTCGGGAACTTAGTAATTCTTCTAAGTGTGGTTAAACACCAAAGAGCAGTTATTAACTCGATCTAAATCTCATTTTTATAACATAGATCACTACTATTTTACTTAACATAAAATAAATGCATAATTTAAAATTTATTCTAATATAATAGATATAGATATATAAATATATATAGATATGCATAAGTTGCAATATATATATATATATAAATATCATATAGATGCCAAATATATTATTAGAGAACTAGCCAAAGTTTATATAATTGATTTATACGATCTTTTCAGTGAATGGAATGTGCTCGATCTTTCCTTTTATATTAGGTTCAATTGAGTAAATGAAACGGTGCACTCCTGAGGTTAACAATTCCTCCTCACACGAGCGTACGAAATTGTCATATGTCCATTGTCATCAGTCCAAGATCCACAACTGTTACGGTTTTTCTGAACAGGTCCCGAGTACGATTCTACCTTTGAATAAAAAGGAGTCATTCCGTTCGTCAAACGGTCAATTTTATTTAAAGGCTCCGGTTGTCAAGGCCGGGCGATTCAACTTTCCGGTTTAAGTTTCAATTAAACTGATGATTTAACATTATTACGATCTCGAGTACAAATTTCAATAAGATTCATCTTTTTAGGACAAATCTGCCCCCGGGTAGGAAACTGGGTTCCGTTGTCACGCTATTCACTCGGCCAATTTTACCCTCGGTTTTTCTATTAACGAGTTCATAACCTAACTATCGAGCGCCAATTCATAATTAGATTATGAATTCTTTCGAATCAAACTTTATCAATAGAAAAGATTCAATTAACTCAATTTTAGTCAATTTTACTTAGACAACATTCATTTACCGAAAAGATCGAAATAAAACGATTACATAACTTTGGCTAGTTATTAGATTTAGCCTACTAACATTATACGAAAATAAAAACAAACATAACAAACATAAATACTTTAGAAATTTTACCCGATTACAACAATTGAATCGTAAGTCGTATTCTTCCTGGATGCTACAACGCCTTCAACAACATTGATCTTCCGATAATTTCTCTAGCATTATAACGATACTACTTTTTATTTATGGCATAAGGCCTATATACATACCTACTACTAATAAAAAGAGGTAAAGAAAATATATTTGGTACCCCTTTATGTGCCTCGCAATCTTTGCTTCTATTTATAGGCAGATTTCTCAAGCGGATCGATCCGAGAAAGGGCCGGATCGATCCGGGAATAAAAATCTTATGCCCTGGATTTTTCTCTGCAGGCCACATGCTTTGGTAATCATCATGTCTCTTCGGATCGATCCGAGGTAATTCCGGATCGATCCGGATAGATTTTTCCAAACTTGATCTCAAACTTGATAAAATCATAACTTGAGCTCTGGATCTCCAAATGACATAATTCAAGATGCGTTGGAAAGCTCTTGAGAAGATCTACAACTTCCCTGAAGGACTTTTCTTCAGAAAATGCCCTTTGATGGGCCATTTATTCGTCTTAAAATATAACTTGATACGGTGTCACGAACCATTGATCCACTTGAACTTTAAAACTCGTGGCACTTCCTTAATTCCTTCAAAAGATATGATTTTACTCCAAAAGTGTCGCCACTCGGGTCTTGGTTTACCTAAGATCTGTAAATAAAATACCAAAAATACCCACGTGAATCGACACGACACTCCGGTTATTAACCCGGTACAAAATTTATAACTTTTATCATTTTTACTTGATTTTTATAGTATTTAGATTTATTCATAACTATTAATATTTTTAAGATTATCGTTATAATTACTTATATTTTATATAAAAAGAGTCGATAATGTATATAAAACATCGTAATTTTTATCATATAAATGTTATACATCAACTACTCCCCACTTAACTCTTTGATCGTCCTCGAGAAAAATAAGCGGTAATATATATAAAAATGACGATAAAAATAATATTCGTGGTAGATTATATTTCAAATTAGTAAAATATCATTTCAATATTATAAACATATTAATTATATCTTTCTTAGAAATTAACAAGATAAAAAAGTGTAGATAACTTTGATAAATTATTTATCAACTATTATTCAAATGAAATTTCACAAAATCTACTCAATAAATATAATTAAAATTCTAGAATTATTTTCCTATCTCAACTTGTATGAAATATTTGGAATCAAAGACTAAGTCAAGTAATTGACAAAATGGCTTATACTTTTAGGATGGGACATTGGTTAATCGAAAAGATAGAAAAGAAATCAAAAAAAAAAGAGGCAAGTCGTGACGTCATTTCTTTTACACCTTCACGCTTGATCAAAACAATCTCGATTAATAATATCCTCTTATTCCAACTATTTTTCAGATTTTCTCTCTTCTTTTCAATATTAAGAACTAAAAGCGTGAGTGTGTGTAGAAAAATCAAATTTACAAGCATTGCTTCATCAAGATTGATCGGAGTAATACTCTTTCGATCTAAAATTACGAGTCCGGTTTCTTTAAACTCGTAATCATTCTTGAGATCTTATGATTCGAATTTTATCGGGAGCTTTATACCTCATAGTGATATAGGACGTTTCTAGATAACACCCTACTGCACTCAAATCATTGGAAGCTGCTACCGATTTTTGTAATTGTCGATCAAAGATAAGGAAGATACCTGGTATTCGATTACTTCAAGTAAATATGGTGCTTCGTTCTTATATATATCTTTTCTTTTTTTTTTTTTTTTTTTTTTTTTTTTTTTCTTTTCACCTCAAAGATACACCATTCTTAGCTTCTGTTCCATCATCTCCTTTCATAAGACGGACAAACTCGTGGGGATTTTTAGGAAATGTAAACCAAAATAAACCAAGGGTCGGTTATAATCAAAAATGGCTATTTCGAGTGAGGTCTTAATCACTCTAATCAAGGCTGAGGTAATTTTTGTGGTGTCAAAAATCTCATCATTCCTAATCCGATTCCATATTCATATTTCGTTTTGCAAAGAAAATTATTCTAAAAAATTCATTATAAATATAAGTATTTTAGTTAAATTTCATATGAAATTTACTTGATAATATTTATGTATAGTTACATATACTTAAAATCTTATAAAAATCTAAAATTGACATATATAATATAATTATAATATATCAAATTTACTTTACTTAATTAAAATCTATTCTTACCAAATTATACTATTTTTATTCATATTAATTATATATTATCTAGTTATTTTGATCCAAGACAAATTAAACTAAGTATTAAGCAATCAAGTATAACTTTATATAAGAAAATTTTAATTTGTATTTACTAACTTACCTCTACTCCCCACTTACGAAATGGCATCGTCCCGATGTTCAGTGAGTAAATAAAAGTAGTTTGAAAATAAAATTAAAATTTTACACAATTTTGATTTTTTATTATTTTATTATTTTTTATTTTTTATTATTATTTTTTTAACAAACATATATTATTTTGATTAAAGTAAATGACATATATATTAAACATTAAGGAAACTATTACAAACTAAAAAAAACGATTAAACGATCAACTTAAACGACTATCACATAAAAACATAAACTTCTAACTGATTATCAAACCGTAGATGAACATCCGGGAGTATCCACCGGAAGTAATCCTAACTGAGAATCATGAGATGGAAAAATCTCGTCAGTAGTAAACTCAGGCACGTGATTCAGTTGGACACAAAGATGAGAGATAACCTGGCAAACGGTAACGGTCTTCCCCTATTACGCCTCTCTATCGCAAAATTAATTGCGCTTTAAACATCAAAACTCCCCAATCAATGTATGCTCCGATGGTTAGTGCATACAACAAAGAAAGATTTCATCATCCCTAACCCCATAAAAATCTCTAGTTGGATAGATCCGAGAATTAATGAAGCGTTTCCACGCCCTTAAATGAGGGGGTAAGGCCAGAGTTGAAGAATCATAGTTATGATCAAACAACGGAAATACAAACTGAAAGGCTTCTGCAGTACGATTTACAACATTATACGCATCTCCAAGTTCCCAAAGAAACTCGAAGTGTGGGTTTCGATCAAAAGTACATGGTGGGATTTGATAGATTTGATTTATGATGACTGTGAAAATGAAATAACGATTCCCTAATCGTAATAAGTTGAGACGAGGCTACCGACGTTATCTCAAATGAGAGACGATAAAAATCTCTCGACAATCGAAATGTTTATTCTACCTCCTGGAGTCCTAATCAACTTTTTCCATCCGCAACCTCGGATTAGATTTCATTCCCACCGATCAATTTTTTTCTCAGGTTTAAGCCTTTCTCCATCGTAATAGAGAACGGACGAAACTTAGATGTCTCGGGACTTCATTATGAAAACAAGAGGCATGCCTTCGGGAACCACACCATCAAAGCGTATGTGGTTCGTAAATTATTAACCGAAGGAGAGGAGCGGTTAGACATTTCTCGACACGTAGATTTAAAAACTAAGCTAGATAGAGGAAAGAAGAAATGAGCAAAGGTCAAGGTTGTCACGCTCCTTCCTTCTATAGAAATAAATCTATCAAGCAAAAGTAGAAAAGATCTCTTGTTTTGGCGTTTTGTACTTGCCGGATTGATCCGAGAAAGGGCCGGATCGATCCGGCCTCTCGAACTAGTAATCCCGCTGTGTCGGTACACTCAGTCGGATCGATCCGGTAAAGACCGGATCGATCCGGAACACTCCGCTCACGGACGAGTTGATTTTGCTTGTAAAATGCCTAGATTTTTCTAGATGACACGCTTTCTCCTATCTTTGGTTCATTTTCATTGTGTTATAACCATAAATTTTACTACACGATGCGTAATACCATAATATGTAACTAAAACATGAAGATCGTATTAAAATAAAATCCTACCAAAATCAAAATAACCTAAAATTTTACTTAAAACGAAATTGTATGAAAAATAAAATGTTTCAATGTCAAAAATCATAGAATGTTTAAAATTACTCCTCTTCATCACTCATCTCGACGTGGCTTGAACTTGGCATAGCTTGATAACGGGTCGATTCTTGGGATGGATCTTGAAAATAAGTTGACCTCCGCATCGAGCTATCTAGTCCCATCGAGCTCATTTCTCTCGTAATATCGTAAAAGTGCTTCCTCATCCCGTCGTGGTATGGCCAAATGATCCAGATCCAAATTTATTCGGATGTCGCACCGCCCGTAGTACATGTCGAAAAATCCCCTACACCACTAGTTTGAAATCCAAAAGAATGTGGCATTTGTTGAAAGTCTGAGTTAGGTGGCATCGGTGGAATGAAATCGGGCAAGGTATAAGGCTGGGTTTGGCAATGCGAATATCCATCTCGGCATAGGTAGGGTTTTGCAAGAAATTCATTTGATATAAACCTCGCATGCCTTGGACGTAAATCTTCGCACCATAATCTATTCCTTTCCGCAAAACAGCCATATTGGCATTAGCACGATGAACATCATAGGCCATGGATTGAAACATGTCGTAAGTGATGGTATTCGGAAGTTGAGTTTGAGTTTGACCGATGAAGGAGGACAAAGAGTGGATGGAGTAGGCCGAGGTCGCCGACGGTTGGGGTCCAAAATCTATTCTTCCCGCCGCCTAAGTGGTAAACTAGACCTATAAGTGTGTCATCCACCATCATCAAATTATCACTTGGGAGCTCACGGACACCTATCTCGGCGACACAAGGAAGAAATAAAACATGGAAAAGGCATGTGATCGCTGGTTTAGCAATGGGCAAATTCCTTGGCCCTTCTACACATTACTCGCCACATCCACAGTGTATATTATTAACTATAGCCCAAGCAATACACAAATCCTCTTACCAAAAGATGTAAAATGTCGAGTAGGGTAAAAGAGTGTGACTAATAAAACGCTTTAATGGCTCTCATATCCCGTGATACATTTTCCATAAGAAAACTCGCTTTTCATGCCAGACGGCAGTGGGATCTAACTCATTCTGGGCTAGTGAAACAATATAATCAAAGTCTGCAGGCTCATCCAAATTCCAAATTGTATAATAATCCTCATTCTCTGGTACATCAGGAATACCATAAATAGCATTTATAATGTGAGGAGTAAACGGCACTGTCCTAGTTCTTAGGTTGACAGAAGTTAACTCACCATCTTCTCAGAGCATTGTGAGTTGCTACCAAAGAATAAAATTCAAATTACTAAGGTGGTGTTAACTTCTCCCGACCTTAAACCAAGCTAATTCCATCCACTGTCGCCTTTTGAAAATCTCTTTTACCTCCCTTCCCAAATCCGTGAAATCCAAACCCCTCTCTATTGCAACTAAACACTTTCCAAATTTATTTTTCAATGCCTTCTTAGCTGCAGCAGACGCGGTTCTTTCAAAACTAACAGCCAATTCCTCTTCTGTTAAAGGCCTAGTTTCTATAACTGGGATTTGGGTAGGGATATGCGGCTTACGTTTTTTACTGGCTTTTGATGATTCGGCCATTCTACGATAGTGACACAATAACAAAACAACAACAAAACAACAAAAAAAAAAAAACACAAAACAACACAAATGAGTAACAAAATAGTTGAAATTAAAATAAAAAGTTGCTAAAAACGAAATTGACAAAATAAGGGACTACAATGTTACCTTCCAAAGCTTAAAAGGTTGAAATTTGGCCGGAAAAGATGAAAATTCGCCGGAATAAAAGTTGAAGCTTCCCTTGAAAAATTCTTCAATTTAAACAAAAATTTGAAGAGAGTAGAGGCAAATGAGAGAAGTTTAAGAGTTGGGGTAGTTTAATGGTGATGTTGTGTGACGATTTGAAGAAAAAAAATTCGAATTGGGGGAAGAGGGGAGGGGCGGCTGTTTGAGAAAAATAAAAGAAGAAGAAGAAGGAGGGACCCCGTCCCTTTTTTTAGGTTTTTCAGGTTCCGGATCGATCCGGGGTTAGGTCGGATCGATCCGACCACTTTTTTTTTTTTTTTTTTTTAACTTAATAAAACTTCTACAAAATAATAATAAAAAAAAACTTTTTATAAAAACTTTATAAAACTTTTAAGTAATTTCATAAAGATCCTATTTATAAAATTTTCAAAAGTTATATAAAAATTTTATAAATATTACAAAATTTCTTGAGGGTCCTAATTCCAATACTTCTAAATCTTCCAGAGTTCGATTAACGCTCTATCAACCTAACCTTAAGAAATGAGGCGCTCGAATTTTCCCTTTGATCTCCATCGGGATTTTCGGATAACTACCTAATCGTTCCCTTCTTAACAACATTCAAACACTCATCCTGGGATTTGGTTGTGCTCACTTTGCCCTTCTCTTTATCGAACTTCTCGACTTTCCATTACATACTTCTCTCAATCTGATCTCTTTCAACAATTGCTCGCTTTTCTCAAAACCAAGCTTCTATTTTAAACGCGACATCTTTATCCAAGCCTAATTTCAAAAGCAACATAAAAATTCCTATTCTATCTAAAAGACATCCAGTTCTTTTACGTCTATCCGGTAAAAGACGAAACTAATTTAAACATAAATAAAAACACATAAAAGTAGAGTAAAGATAGATAGCACCTGGTATTCGGCTGAATTTAGTTCCTCTACTTTTCAGTTTCTTGGTTTCTCTGCTTTTTACTTTGTCGGAGGATCGCTTAGTAGCATTATTTCTTCTTTTAGTGCGGTTCCTTCTCCTTCCACAAATAAATTTACTCTATGGCCATTGGCTATAAAAGTTGTATTTCCATCAGTTAGTTCAACAGCTCCAGATTTGTAAACCCTTGTTACTTTAAATGGACCTGTCCATCTTGATTTAAGCTTTCCTGGAAATAACTTTAAACGTGAATTGTACAAGAGTACTCGATCACCTACATGGAACTCACGCCATAGATTCTCTTATCGTGAAAAGATTTCGTATGCCTTTGTAGATTCGAAATGCTTTCATAAGAATCGAGACGGAATTCTTCTAGTTCTCATCATTTGAAGCAATCTATGATCACCGACAAATTTAGGATCGAAATTGTAAATTTAATAGCCCGTAAGGCTCGGTGTTCTAACTCAACCGAGATGACAAGACTTACCGTAAACTAACTTATAGGAGAACAACCAATTGGTGTTTTAAAAGTCGCTTCTATACGCCCATAATGCATCGTCTAGCTTAATCGCCCAGCTTTTTCGGTTTGAATCCACCTGCTCTTTTCTACAATTCTTTTGATCTCTCTATTAGACACCTCTACCCGACCACCGGTTTGCGGATGATAGGCGTGCTCAACTTATGCTACACCATATTTTTCAATTATCTTGGTAAATGGTCTATTACAAAAGTGTGAACCTCTATCACTAATGATAGCCCTCGGAATGCCATAACGTGTAAATATATTCTTTTAAGGAATCGATGACAACTTTGGTATCATTAGTGGGAAGAGCTTCACTTTCTACCCATTTCAAACATAATCTACCATTACTAGAATAAATCTTTTTCCAAAAGATATGTGAATGGTCCCATGAAATCTATACCCCAAACATCAAATAACTCACATTCTAAAATAGGTTGCATAGGCATTTCATGTTTTTAGATACATTTCCCCATTTTTGACAAGACTCACAAGATTTAACATACTTATAAGCATCTCTATATAGTGTAGGCCAATAAAAACCACATTGTAAAACTTTAAAAGCAGCTTTTCCAACCTCCATGATGACCTCCTCGCCTCACGATCATGACAAAATGATAAAATACTTAAAATTTCATTATCAGCACACACTTTCTCGATTATCCTATCCGAACATTTACGGAAAAGGTCCGGTTCCTCCCAAAATAAAATTTTAAGTCATAAAAGAATTTCTTCTTCTCGCAGCCTAAGTCCAATGAGACGGAATATAATCACAGTTAAGTAATTAATGATATCTCCAAACCAGGTGACATTTCCTTAGAAGGAATTCTATTCTTTAATAACCGCATGGTCGAAGGAGTATCTATTCTAAAATGAGTTGTTCATCGAGAAATGAATCTTTAATTTCTATTCCTTTCTCAACATCATTTTCCATTCTACTTAGATGATCTCGCTACTACATTCTCACTTCCTTTTTATCTTTAATTTCAATATCAAATTCTTGAAGTAAGAGAATCCATCTAAGAAGACGTGGTTTCGCATCCTTCTTACTTAGTAAATACTTCAAAGTCGAATGGTCTCAGATAAATTATTACCTTAGAACCAACAATATACGATCCGAACTTATCTAAGGCAAAAATTACAATAACAGCTTCTTTTCAGTAGTTGTATAGTTCATTGAGTCATGAGCTTAATGTATGAGATGCATAGTAAATAGCTTTGAGAATTTTGTTATATCTTTGACCTAAAACTCGCTCCTACAAATAAATCACCGGCATCACACATAATCTCAAATGGCAAATTCCAATCTGGTGCTACTAGCACTGTGCGATGAGTCAATCTCGCTTTTAAGGTATGAAAAGCTTCCTTACATTTACCATCAAAGTTAAAAGGTACTTCCTTTTTAAGCAAATGACTTAGGGGCTTTGCTATCTTTGAAAAATCGGCAATAAATCTCCTATAAAATCCTGCATGTCCAAGAAATCCTCTTGTAGTCCTTAGATTAACTGGTGGTGGTAATTTTTCAATCACTTCCACCTTGGCTTTATCAACTTCAATTCTATTTCGTAGATTCTATGGCCTAGGACAATTCCTTTTGATACCATTAAATGACATTTTTCCCAATTTAAAACTAAATTGGTATCCTCACAAATACAGTAACACTTTTTCTAAGTGCGACAAACATTTACCAAAAGAATCTCCGTAAACACTAAAGTCGCCCATAAAATTTCTAAGAATTTCTCAACCATATCGGAAAATATAGCCATCATGCATCTTTGAAACGTAGCAGAGAGCATTACATAAACCAAACGGCATTCTTTTATACGCAAAAGTTCCATAAGGACAAGTGAAAGTAGTCTTTTCCCTATCTCCTGCAATGAAAATCAGAAAATAACTTTGAATAACCATCTAAGAAAAACAAGAATATTTATGACCACTTAAACGCTCCAACATTTGAACTATGAATGGAAGTGGATGATGATCTTTCTTAGTATGATCATTTAGTTTCCTAAAATCAATGCACATTCGATAACCTCGTAATTTCTCTTGTTGGAATCCATTCATTCCTATCATTCTCTTTCACTCAAACCTCCTTTCTTTGGTACCACTTGAGTTGGACTTACCCATTCACTATCTGATATGGGGAAAATTATTTCCATTTCTAATAGCTTAATGACCTCTTTTTTAACAATTAGCTGCAAATTTGGGTTGAGGCGCGTTGCGGTTGAATACAAGGCTTAGCATCTTCCTTCGAATTATCTTATGAACGCAAATCTCAGGGCTAATACCTCGAATATCGGGCAATCGTCCATCCAAAAGCTTTCTTATGCTTTTTCAACATTCTAAGCGCTTGATCTTCTTGTTGCTCGCTTAAAGTCGATGAAATAATAATCGGTAATAGATTATCGCCTTCAAGAAAAGCATATTTCAGATTTAAAGGTAACGGTTTCAATTCCGTGTTCTTTGGCGGATCTTCTATTGACGATTTAAGAATTGGTCCTTCTAGTTCTAATTCCAAATACTTATGCCATGGTGGCTTAAAGGTAAAAATTTCTGTATCTAAAGAAAGAATTATCTCTTTCATTTCAATGTCTTCATCATCTTCTTTATAGATAGACAGAGTTAAGCATTCTTCTAATCTGTCTTCAAAAGTTGGTAATCGATTATCGTAGATGTAATGAATATCTTCTATAAAAGAACACGATTCGATGATGGATGATTCATAGCTTTGAAAATATTGAAAGCAACTTCATCTTCATTGACTCTCAAAATTAATTCTCCTTTCCGAACATCGATTAAAGTTCTTCCTGTAGCTAGAAATGGACGACCTAGAATAAGAGGTGCTTTGAATAACCATCTTCCATTTCCATAACTACAAAGTCTCTTGGAAAATAGAATTTGTCTACTTTAACCAATACGTCCTTAATAATTCCTTTAGGGTACTTAATCGATCTATCTCGCCTTTTGCAGAGTCATTTCACTCTTAGTAAGCTTTCTATGCCTAGCTTTTTATAATCCTCATAAGACATTAGATTTATACTTGCTCCTAGATCACATAAGACCTTCTTAAACAAAATCCTCCAATTTCACACGGAATGGTAAAACTACCAGATCTTTCAGCTTAGGTGGTAACTTATGTTTAAAATCTATGAACATTCTTCATTTAGGCATATATTCTCATATTCCTCTAATTTTTTCTTGTTTGTGAATTTCTTTCATAAATTTTCCATAGGCGGTATATTAATCGAGCTTCAATAATGTGGGATATTAACTTGAATATGACGAAAAGTGTCAAGGAAACGAGCATACTTCTTATCGCTTTTGCCTTTTGATTTGATCTTTAGGAGGGTAAGGTAAAGATTCTAAATCTATGACCTTTGGCTCCTTTGTCGGTTTCTCTTTTCCTTTTCCTTAAACCTTCGAGTATTACTCGGTTGCCATGTTTCGTGTTCTTGAATTTTTCTTTTAAATTGTTCCCTAATCAATCTCTACTTTAGATTCCTTCATTTCTTCCTGCTTCTCATCCTTGTTTTCATTATCTTCCATTCTAACATGTTCCTTAAATAAAGTCCTTAAATCTTTATCCATGGGATCTTTCGTAATCCTAGGGATTTTACCCAATTTTCTCTTTCACTTTCAGTTCGAACTTTTATTTCTTTTCAAGAAATTTTCTATAATTTCTTCTTCCTCATCTCAGAAATTCAAGTTCATCTTTAGTTTTATCATTCTTACCATCTAAGTCATCTTCTACTTCATTATTCCCAAAGTTTTCAACTCCATTACTTCCATCGAAGCTTCCTACTTCGTCAGAATTCTACAACATTTACCTCTCTTGGGTTCCTTTCGGTGTTACTTGGTAATCCTCCCGAGGGTCTCTTTGTTATTACGCTCACCTTCCCTACTCAAATGATCTTCCATATTCCTTAATGAGGCTTCTATCGTTCTCATCCTGGTATCATGTCCACTCATAGATGTTTTCATTGAACTCATGTCCTCAATGACTTGTACTCAATAAAGTCACCATCGCTTTCTATATTTTTAGCTTGAGTAGATACTACACCCATCATATTTTCCATTAGTTTTTCCCATTTTTCAACTCCTTCTCAGCCGAGTTGAACTTTGAGTTACCGTATACTTTGAGTGGTATGTTGAGGATAGGATCTAGGTAATGATTGTAAATTCTCGATTAGACGTGTTTTCTTGATAAACTTGATTATTATTCATGTTCCTATATGGAACCGAATACGGCGATTGTCCTTGCATACTAGGGTTTTCGGACCATCGATAAGTAGGGTGATCTCTTCTAATAGCATTAAACGAGTTTGAGTAAGCATTGTTTAAATTCCTATGCAGCTGAAGAAAACTCACCTCCTCTCTTGAGTATCCTGTTGGTTCTTCGATCCCTAGTGGCATTTTATCCTGAATTGAGTATTCAGTTGGCGTACTATTTTCTGAACTTTGGTTTTTGCTCGATTGTAGGTCATCAAATTTCCTACTTAAATTTTCTAAATGTGCTAGAACTTCCGTATTATACGTAAATTCTCCCCGCAAAAGCTACTTTTCCGTGCTAGAACCGGTTTCCCACATTCTCGTTATTTTTGAAAATCTTTTCTATAGCATCGTAAACTAATTGAGCTTCACTCATCATTAAAGAACCACCACATGCATGATCTACATCAGCACGTGAATCTTTTCTTAATTTACGACAAAAAAGTTGAATTTGCATATCTAAGGAATAACCATGGTCGGGACAAGCTCTTAACAATTTTTAAATCTTTCCTGCATTCCCGAGCGTTTCTTCGATCCTTGTCTAAAGTTAGCAACCTCGACTTTTAATTCCAAATTCCGTCCAAGAGTGAAATATTGTTTGAAATTCATTTGAATCTCCTCCCAACTTGTAAGTGAATGATGTGGAAGAGACATAAACCAATCTCGGCCTCAAATCCTTTTAGAGAAAAAAGGAAACATAGTCATCTTTGTTAATTCCTTGTGAGCACCTTGACTTTTGGTCAGTATTGCACGATTCTTCAAAAGATAGAGATGATGATGCGGATCTTCATCATCTTCTCCTAGAATTGGGCTATTCACGTCAATTAAACCAAAAGATGAGATTTAATCTCGAAATTATTCGCTCCTTCATTAGGTAAAAGTATGGGATTATTAGTCCGATTTCTTCTTATGGTTTGGTCACGATAGGCCTTGGGTTTACTGGGTTGTTACGATTATTCTGGTTCCGATTTTGATTATTTCTATTATTATTATTATTTTGATTATTAAGGTTAACAGGGTTTTGTCCATGCCCTAGAGCATGTTCCAGCCCTTGTTCAGGTGTTTCATCACTGATTTCAGCCATTCTCGTATTTCGCTTTGAAGATGATTCGTCAGATTTCAATGACTAGTATGACCACGCTTTCTCTACTCTTAACGCCTTTCGTAAGTGTTTATGTCAGGCTTGTAGGGTGAGTGAGCTGGGCCTACCACTTCGGTCATCAACTAACTAAAATAGAAAATAACACGAAATTAATAGTAGTAAAATGGTAACTTACCTATAAGGTAAGTACCGACGAAAATAAAAATAGAAATGAGATAAGAAAAGTGTTGACTTATTCTCGAGAATTTTGAGCTAATACAAGTAGTAACCATAGACACAAAAAGAAGTTAGCGTCGTTCCTCGGCAACGGCGCCGTAAAAAGTCGACGTTGGCCTTTTCTAGTGCTAATACTACCCTTAACCGACGATTGTATCGGGTCAAACTCAGTAGTGCTAGTATGGTGAGTCGAGTATCGTATCCTCAGGGAACTTAGTAATTCTTCTAAGTGTGGTTAAACACCAAAGAGCTGTTATTAACTCGATCTAAATCTCATTTTTATAACATAGATCACTACTATTTTACTTAACATAAAATAAATGCATAATTTAAAATTTATTCTAATATAATAGATATAGATATATAAATATATATAGATATGCATAAGTTGCGAATATATATATAGATATAAATATACTGATGCCAAATATATTATTAGAGAACTAGCCAAAGTTTATATAATTGATTTATACGATCTTTTCAAAGGAATGGAATGTGCTCGATCTTTCCTTTTATATTAGGTTCAATTGAGTAAATGAAACGGTGCACTCCTCGAGGTTAACAATTCCTCCTCACACGAAGTGCATTTAAATTGTCATATGTCCATTGTCATCACCCAAGATCCACAATCATTACGGTTTTACGAATGGGTCCCGAGTACGATTCTACCTTTGAATAAAAGGAGTCATTCCGTTCACAAACGGTCAATATTATTTAAAGGCTCCGGTTGTCAAGGCCGGGCGATTCAACTTTCCGGTTTAAGTTTCAATTAAACTGATGATTTAACATTATTACGATCTCGAGTACAAATTTCAATAAGATTCATCTTTTAGGACAAATCGCCCCGGGTAGAAATCGGGTTCCGTTGTCACGTTATTCACTCGCCAATTTTACCCTCCGGTTTTTCTATTAACGAGTTCATAACCTAACTAACGAAAGGCCAATTCATAATTAGAATATGAATTCTTTCGAATCTAACTTTATCAATAGAAAAGGATTCAATTAACTCAATTTTAGTCAATTTTACTTAGACAACATTCCTTTACCGAAAAGATCGAAATAATACGATTACATAACTTTGGCTAGTTATTAGATTTAGCTTACTAACATTATACGAAAATAAAAACAAACATAACAAACATAAATACTTTAGAAATTTTACCCGATTACAACAATTGAATCAGAAGCTGTATTCTTCCGGATGCTACAACGCTCTTCAACAACATTGATCTTCCGATAATTTCTCGAGCATTATAACGATACTACTTTATTTATGGCATAAGGCCTATATACATACCTACTACTAATAAAAAGAGGTAAAGAAAATATATTTGGTACCCCTTATGTGCTGCAATGCTTGCTTCTGTTATAGCGCGATTTTCCAAGCCGGATCGATCCGAGAAAGGGCCGGATCGATCCGGGAATAAAAATCTTATCCCCTGGATTTTTCTCTACAGGCCACATCTTTGGGTAATCATCATGTCTCTTCGGATCGATCCGAGGTAATTCCGGATCGATCCGGATAGATTTTTTCCAAACTTGATCTGAAACTTGATAAAATCATAACTTGAGCTCTGGATCTCCAAATGACATAATTCAAGATGCGTTGGAAAGCTCTTGAGAAGATCTACAACTTCCCTGCAGGACTTTTCTTCAGAAAATGCCTTTTTGATGGGCCATTTATTCGTCGAAAATATAACTTGATACGGTGTCACGAACCATTGATCCACTTGAACTTTAAAACTCGTGGCACTTCCTTAATTCCTTCAAAAGATATGATTTTACTCCAAAAGTGTCGCCACTCGGGGTCTTGGTTTACCTAAGATCTGTAAATAAAATACCAAAAATACCCACGTGAATCTGACACGACACTCCGGTTATTAACCCGGTACAAAATTTATAACTTTTTTATCATTTTTACTTGATTTTTATAGTATTTAGATTTATTCATAACTATTAATATTTTATAAGATTATCGTTATAATTACTTATATTTTATATAAAAAGAGTCGATAATGTATATAAAACATCATAATTTTTATCATATAAATGTTATACATCAACTACCAAGCCCTAGGGGCTTGCTTGAGACCGTAAATAGCTTTATGCAAGAGGCAAACATGTGTGGGAAAATCAGAATCCTCAAAACCAGGTGGTTGAGTCATGTAAATGTCTTCAGCTAAAGAACCCTGCAAGAAATCATTATTAACATCAAGTCATGAAGGACCAACCGAGGAGACTGCAATGCTAAGGACCAGCCGGACAGTGGTGGGCTTAACCACCGGACTAAAAGTCACAAAATAATCGATGCCAGGATGCTGCGTAAAACCTTTTGCATAACAAGACGCGCTTTATAGCGCTCAATAGTACCATCTGGATTGCGCGCTGATACTTAAACACCCATTTGCACCCCACAACGTTGAGTGAAGGATCAGAGGGAACCAAAGACCAAGTACCATTACTGACAAGAGCGTCAAATTCAGCAGACATAGCCTGCCGCCAGTGAGAACTTTGTAAAGCTTGTTTAACGGTGGTGGGTTCAGTATCAGAGTATTGAGAATCTAACTGGGCAGTGAGGTTTAGGAGTTGGCGAGGTTTGAAAATATTATTGCGGGCACGGGTGACCATAGGATGAGGGGAGGGGGGAGAAGGGGAGGGAGAGGAGTCGGGTGAGTCGGATGAGTCAGTCGAAGAGGTAGAAGGCTCGGGGGACGTGGGCGAGGCAGCAGAAGTCGGGCGAGTAGGGGAAGGAGAGGAAGGAGGGGAGGGTGATGGAGGCAGATGAGGAGGGACGGATGAGGTTGGGGAAAGATCAGAAAAAAGCAAGTGATCCAGGGAAGGAAGAACATCAATAGGATGACTGGCAAAAGGAAAAATATCTTCTACAAACAGTACGTCGCGAGATGTATACAACCAAGCACCGGAAAGATCATAACAGAGATAGGCACTTTGGGTAAGAGAGTATCCGAGGAAGACACAGGGTAGAGACGAGGATTCCAACTGATGGTGATTTTAAGGTTTTATCCAGGGATAACAGAGACAACCAAACACGCATAGCTTGGAATAGTTGGGGGACGAGGAGTAGAGTTTTTCATAAGGAGAAAGCATGGAGAGGAGTTTCGTGGGCATGCGATTGATAAGATAAACAGCCGTGCCAACGGCGTAGGACCAATAAGTAATAGGCATAGATGCTTGTTTCAGTAGCGTAAGTGCAGTTTCAACTATATGTAGGTGGCGGCGTTCGGAAATACCATTGTGTTGGGGAGTGTGCGGAGGGGAAGTGTGGTGAGAGATACCGTGGGTTGAGAAGAAAGGACGTAAGGCGATGTACTCAGTGCCATTATCAGAATAAACTATTTTTATGGATGTAGAAAAAAGCTTTTCAACATACATTTTGAATTTTTCAAAGACCATGGGAACATCGATTTTCAGTAAAAGGAAAAAGCCGTAAATCGTATGAAGTGATCCACGAAAATAATGTAATACTTAAAACCATCAACAGAGTAAATAGGAGCTGTCCATACATCAGAGAAAACAATCTCAAGGGGATGGGTTGAACATAATGTAGAATCAGAAAATGGAAGCCGGTGGCTTTTATTGCGTAAACATTCATCACAAGGAAAAGAAATAACAGAAGACAATTCGAGATAATTATTTTTAGCTAAATGTTGAATAACAGGAAACGCAGGATGTCCACAACGGCGATGCCAGGTAGAGGTGGACGTCTTATTAGCAGAAAAGGCAAATAAAGAGCTAGAGGACCAGGCATAGACATCATCTTTAGCCTGTCCCTGGTGGAGGCAATTCCCTGTCGTCGAATCCTTCACCAAAAAGGAATCGGGTAAGAATTCAATTGTCACATTATTGTCCAAGCAAAACTTTGAAACAGATATCAAATTCTGAGAAAGCTGAGGGATGCACAAAACATTAGATAAACGAAAAGAGGAAACAAAGGAATCACCAATATAACTAATAGATAGAGTACGACCATCACCAATAATGATATTTTCCGAACCTGAACAGGGAGCATGCAGTGAGAGAAGACTGAGATCATGCGTCATGTGGTGAGAGGCACCACTATCAAGTAACCAGGAGGTGGAGGCTTGAGCAGGATGAGCACAGGGGCAAACGGTATTTAGGAGGATTGGAAGGAGGACGAGGGAGCTGCTGAAAAAATGGGTAGGTGGGGCATCTTTTGGCCGAGTGACCATGAACACCGCACAATTGGCACTTACCTAAATATGGACGAGGGGGGACGAGCATTGGGAGGATACTGAGGAGAAGCCGAGTGGGGAGGGGGAAGGGGGTACGAGGGAGGGGCTGCATTCGGGTAAGGGGCTGGGAGGGGGGGACGATTTGGAGAGGGAGAGCGAGGAGGAGTACCTGAGGGCGGACGGGGCTGAATGTAAGGACGAGAGGGGTATTGTGCCGCAAAAGCTGTGTATCCAGGGGCTGGCTGTGATGATAAAAGGCCAGCTTCAAAATTAAGCAACTTTTTGTGCAACTCTTCAAAGGGAATGAGCGTGTCACGAGCTTGTACCGCACGAGATAAATCCGCATATTCCGGCCCCAAATATTTAACACCAAATCAATCAAATCCTCTTTATCAACAGGAGCATCAAGTGCGCAAGTTCATCGATTTAGCTTTAATGGAGGACATGTATGCAGAGATAGAAAGGTTACCCTCGACAAGAGAGAAATGGAGGTGATGTTTAAGCCGCTTAATCCGACCTCGACTATGGCGGCCAAATGTGTCTTCTAGTGCAACCCACGCTCACGGCGATTTGGCATCTTTGGATAATAGGTGTTAAATCACCGACAAGGATCCAAGCGTAAGATTCACAATTAAAGCATCATGTCGGCCCCATAGCAAAAATTCGGGTTCGGGTTCGATTTTCCGTCGCCGTAATAAGAGGAGATGGAGCCCGTTTTGTGCCATTAATGAACCCAAGGAGATCATGACCGGATAATAGGCTGGTGATTTGCAATTTCCAGGCCTGATAATTCGAAGTCGTGAGTTTCAGCGGAGCATGAAGTGCCGGGTTGAGAGAAATGATAGAGGAGGCCGAATTGGAGATGGAGATGGCGGTAGAAGTGGAGGAGGAGTCCAATTGAGACATGATGCTGGGAATGGCTGAGTAGGCCGGATAGAGGACTGGAAAAAGAATAGAAAAAAAAAAGATGCTGGTTAACAGAGAAGAAAGGAGACAGACGATGAAAGGGAGGGAGGATCGGGAGAATTAAATTCTCAATTTCTCTGATACCATGACAGAATTTGTGTAATGTGTATTTTCATTGATTAAATTGATATGTATAATACACTATTTATATACAATTGGGGGAGCTATCTAGGGGATTCTAGAACCGTATACAATAAATACAGAATATTTGTATTAATTACAAAATATACACTCAATCTCCTAATAAAATCGATTCTGATAAAATTGTTTTACAATAGAGTTTGTTATTTTAGTCCTAGAAAAGCACCATGAGTTTGTTACCAACGAGGCTTGACGGTCAAAGGTGGACCCTAGATTTTGTTATTTGCTTATCATTTATATGTATGCGATTGAAACCTTGATCATTCTTTTCTGTAATATAAAAGGTATGTGAAATACCAACCATCACACATTCATTCATTCTCATTCCATACATAAGATTTAAGCTATGGGTGATTATATTGCAAAATCAAGAAACCTTGTTGTCATCTTGCTAATTTCAATTTCAACAGCCTGTCTAGCACAAGCCTCCGAATACGAGCCGACAGCTAACGAAAAATATCGAGTTCATATTGTCAATGAGATTCCATCAAGGAAAGAGCCTGTGCATGTTCATTGTTGGTCTTCAGATGATGATCTTGGGTCGCATGATCTTTACCCTAAAGATGATCTGCATTGGAGTTTCAAGGAGAATATTTGGTTTTCCACTAAATTCCAGTGTCATTTTGAGTGGAACCATAAAAAAGCGGATGTCAAGGTCTTTACGTCTAGATTAAGTCTAGGTCATTGCAGCAACAACATGGCTACAAATATTTGCTGGTGGGCGGTGAAAGAAGATGGGTTTTACCTTGCGAAGTACGAAAATCCTTCTCCAAAGGATCTCATTCAATTAGAAAATTGGAATTAATCCTGCTGTGTGATATGTATACATAAACCTCCATGCAACGATATTGTTCAAATCATAAAAATCCAAAAATATATATTCAACAAGAATTAATCCAATATTAATTTCATCTTGTTGTTTTCTCTTTGCCGTTGGGTACACTTAATTTTTTCTGCTCTTATTTGACCCTTATCTGTTGTTTGGTGTAGAAATTCTTTTATATAATAAAATCATCTATTGAAGCGACTTTGGATCGATTACGAATCTCTATAACTTAATAATGTATTAGAAAGCCTTCTGAAAAAAATGTATAATAAAGAATAAATCAATGTAATACCCCGGATCAAATTTTAGCGACTTTAATTTGGTGATACATAGTAATTTCGATTAGAGGTGGAATCAAGTTAACCGTCCCCGTAACCTTCTTATCCGTTTTTAGTTGGAAAGAATTCTGAAATTGAAAATTAAAGTGTATAAACAGAAGAACTCTCACATACCATTCAATATGTGCTAGTTTCAAACCATGCAAAGTCTTATTTGATTTGTACACTTTATCTTCTTTGCCTTTAATAAATATAGAAAATTGAAAAATTATAAATACAGTAATATACTAGTTAGAAGGTAATTAGTACCAATAAACTAGTGGGTGTTTAATTAAATATTCATTATTTCTTGTTTTCAGATTATTCAGGAATTCTAAAAATCCTAATAAAACTATCTATTTTTCAGAATAACAGGTAAGAGCGGGGAAATGACAACCAATCCCACGACCTCTCACAAGTTGACACAAGAACCATGAGAGAATGGTGACGCCTCGCTACTTTGACTTCAGCCCTTTCGGATGGCTTTCACCGTTATCAAAATTTAAGGTTTGGTCTTCAAAGAATAAGATTTTGAGCACGCGTCAAGTCACTAATCTACCTTTCGGCGGCTAAAGAAAATTAGAATGTGTGCAGAAACGTAAAGGCTCTGAACAGTTTGTTTATCGAATTGATATAAAATAAATACAATGCTTCTCTTTATATAGAAGAGAAATTATTATCTAATTATAAGATAAACTTAAAACAAACTACCAATATTTTATTTAAATTAAACTCAAATCTCTAGCAATCCAATCTCTTTTGGTATTTATCAATAGCAATTTTTTTTCTTTTGGCATTTATCCGCATCTTTCAAATTTTGTCATCTATCAGCGGCATACTCGTGAGTCTACCTAAAAATATGAAACAGTAGGTCACACTCGTAATGTTTTGGAAATATCTTGGCTGAAATGGAATGTAATCAACAATTAAACGAAGATGTTTGATTTTTAATAATTTAATTGTTTAAAGAGATTGTCTCTATCTAATCGTCATTATGTTGATACCGACTCTACGGTGGCAACATGATGTAAGATTAAATCATTGAAATGCTAGGATAAACCGCATGCATGACATCATATTTATTATTTCTAAAATCATTATTTGTTGTGGTGTATGATTAGAAAGAATAAATCAGTGTAATACTTTGGATGAAACTTTAGGTGATTTGATGGATCCGTGGATGTTTCATTTTATATTTGTTTTTGTTATAATTAACATGTATGTGTTTTTATCAAATTTATGTTATGTGGCATTCAAAAGCTCGTGTTAATTAGATTAGTTTGCATCATGGTTATATTGCATATAGTGCTTTATTATGACAATAGGTGTTGAAATATGTAAAATATTAATTATCTACTTTTCAATCACTTTAAGTTTTTTAAAAAGACGGTAGTTCAACAAAAGGTTATTTGGTTTTAAAAAAAAAAAGCAATAGGTGATTTGGTTAAAATGATCTTGGACATTATAGCAAACTGGAATGAAAATGGAATGAATTTTTAAGCATTTTTAACATTGGTTTTCTTCGCTTTGTGAGGCAAAGCATTGAATTGACAAGATTCTTGGTTTAGGTATGTTTAGTTAAATGATATAATGTGGTTGAGAATGTCACGACCCCATTTTCATTTTACCAAAATTTTTAGAATATTTAAATAAAAGGGAGAAGGGGCTACAACGACAAAAAATATAATAAATGGGTCTGGAAGTACAAAAGTAACATTTTCATTATTATAAAGGACAAAAATCACAATTGTTACTTTAATATTATTACTTCACGTGTTAATGTTACTTTGTGTTTCATAATTGTTACTTCATATTTACTTTATTCCACATTTGTTACTTCATATTTATTACTTTATAATTGTTACTTTTGTCCTTATTAAATTACAGTTTCCTTGTATCCCTATTTTTTGATAATTTTGTTCTTCTCGACAAAAATCTATAAATTAAAAAATAATAATAATAATAATAATAATAATTTAAAAAAAAAAAGAAATATCAAAGTTTGGGCGTTAACTACGATCAATGCGGAATATTTCCTCTTGGTACGTTTCATGAGTTAGCATTAACCTTCACTTAATGCCATAACTCCCTTATACTACATCATCCCACGTTTCATCACTTTGGATGATAGGATTTAATAATAATAATAATAATAATAATAATAATAATAATAATAATAATAATAATTCCCTTCATATACCTAACCAATCATTCTTTATTCACTTATCTATTTTCTTCCCAGAACAAAGTTCTTCCCTCTAGGAAATTTATTTGCCATAGGTGTTCTTGAGCCTTTTGATCAAAGGTAAACTTCAACATCTCTTTTCTTATTTTTCTAGTATAATTCCTAGCCAAATTATTTTAGGATAATGCTAATATAAGATATCACATCTGCAGGAAATTTCAATAGCTGGAGCTAGCCAATCCATAACTAAGTTAAAGGTAAAAAATTTAATATCAATTGTATTTGATTTTGCATTTTTTATCTATTATGTTTTTCAAACTCAGGAAATTATTGTTTAAAGGAAAATCTAAGAATCTTTTGTACTGGGCTCACTTTTAACCTATATTATAAATTATAATATAAAAATGATGATGGTTATATATATATATACACTACCAAGTTGTTATTTTTTTTTCAATAAAGGTGTTGCGTATTGTTTTTAAACAATTTGTATGATGCTTTAGGAAAAATAATAGTAATATTATATTTTTATTTTAAATTGTTCTTTACACGATTTTCATTTTAGTAACTTATATATATAAATGGATATTATATAAACAACAGAGTTGATATGATATAATTAGAGAAATAGAATAATATGTTATTCAGAAAATGGTACCGTTCTAGTCACTAATTCTAGTTTTACAAAGATCAATCTTCGAGAGGCCCTAAAGACTAAATTTCTACTCACGGGTAGTGGATGTGAGATTATTGCTGGAGCCGGTTAGTCCCCGTCCATAGGCAAGAATCATGGACATCCGGTCCGCACTAGTTCAATTATTATAAGTTTAGTCATAGTAACCGTATCATTAATCAGATTAGCATACGAGGGTTCAGTTCAATAGTAAATTTATGTTCAGTCAATTACTATATTACTTTTATTTCAACTCGGTAATAGGTTTTTCTTTTAAAGAAATTTCATTATTTCTAGAATAATAAAGTAAGGAGCTTCGGACGGCGCCCCTAGTTTCTTTTTGATAGTTTATTCTTTACGGGGCTCTCAAACTCACTCTTTATTTTATATTTAATTTTTTTTCAGATGATCATGGTAGCACCATCAGGGAAACAGTGACATCATTGCATATAACTTTAGTTGATTTTTTTTGTCTAAGTCTTGGAGTTATGGACATATATGTTCTTCAATGATGGTAAGACGATCTTTGTGTTCAGAGCAGAGACATTGGTGGACATAGAACTTGAAGAAGAATAAATTAATTATTTGGGATTTAGACTTATAATATTTTTCTTATGTAACAAATCGAGTTACCTCATAAGCAACTCTTATATATTTTTTTGCAATATATTTTTAGCTTCCGCAATTACTTTATTTCTTTATCTTTTAGTTTACAACAACGAGGCTTCGTGTTACGAATTTTTCTTCGTGACACGGCCGAACGATCCGCTTTCCAAGAAAATTTACGCTTTTTGAGAGAGGGTCGTTACATTTGGTATTAGAGAGAGGTTGGATAACTTTGGTCATTAAGAGATGAATTTTTCTAAGTACGGTCTTCTAAGTGTGAATCTCACCAATACATAAGTATTAATCTTAGATGTAAGATTTAAGGTTTGAAAATTTTATACTTTTGGTTATGATTTGTTATAAAAGCATGGATTAAGGAATTAATTTAAGATAGGATGGTTTCCCTGTGGATTGTTGAGTAGACCTTACAAATAAGAATTAGCGGTGGTTTACCTCGAAAAATACCCTTACAATGTTACCTTGGTTTTTACTCTTGGTGTTCTAGTCCCCAAAGGGGAACCCATGTGTTAAGGGTTGTGACTATACCCTTATATTGTTAGCTTATGTTTAACTAACTTAGTGAATGTCTTGTTAAGTACTATATGTCTGTGTGTTGTGTAAACCGTGTCATTGATATATATATATATATATATATATATATATATATATATTTGCAAATTTGTTTTGGTTGAAATTAATATTTACAAAACATGTTGCTACATTCTACTTTATAATTTTAGTTCTTAGCCAAAAGTATGTGAATATGAATAAATTTATTTTTTGATTGCATAACAACCGTATTTTCTGCATTACTACTTAATGTGATTTAAGTATTATTTTAGCTATCAATTCTTGAAAGCTACTTTTGATATTTTTTTCCATCACTATGTACATATTTTTTACATTGTCTTATTCTTTTTAGTACCGCTTTTAAAGGTTTATATAACGGTAAAGCCTTTTCAAACTCGTTACTATAAATATTTTTATACAGCTACATTGGCACGACTTTTAAATATTATATTTATATGAACATTTTTTTTTATTTTTTTTTAAAAAAACACTATTTTGGGTTCTTATGCAAGATAACGACACGATCTTTTATATTTTAAACTCGGCTTATTTTAACAATTATTTTTGGTCATCATCCCTAATAATGTTATTTTTTACCTCAATTGGGTGATTCATGAAATATCTATATCTCTATACTTGTGTATTATCTATTATGTTTTACCTAACTTTCTACACGTTTCAATAGTATCTTGTTTCTATATCTCTCCCAAAATATTTGAGTGTTTATTTTCTGAAAGAAGTTATTTTTGCAATTTTAAGATACCAAATTTCAGACTATATACCAATATTTTCAATAAATATTTTGGACATTTTGTAACGCCCATTCCCAGAATCTGTTCTATATCCTAAAAAGCGCGTTTGGCGCGTATAACATTAAATAAATCTAACATTATACGCGCAAAGCCTCATTACATCGTCAGATCAAATAAAAGCAAACTAAGCTAAAAAGACTCCGGTAAAAACAAAAATGCTACTAAGAATAGATACAACCATTAACCATACTAAAGATGGATAGTTAATTACAACGACGAAACAAAACCAAAGACTTACACAATACGAGATCTTAAAAGTACAAACCAAACTTACAAAAGTCTAGGAGTAAAAGGACAACAAGTCTAGTACAACCTTTACGAGGAAAAATAATCTAAAAGCATCTTCAAGGCATCAACGTCATCAAGTCGTCGACTACTCTTGGTCAACATGTTCGTCTTCTCATCCCACAATGCATACATAAGAAAATGCAAAGGAGGTAAGTACAAAATACTTAGTAAAAGTGAGAAGCTAATGAATAACTAAGCTCTACAACAAAAGGTTATTATTGTGATTATTATTAAATTATCTTTATGAGACCGACTCAATCTAGGGTTCACTTCATGTCCATCAACATCTCATGACTATACGTTTCTAGTTTAGCTTATCTTGGTTATGTCAGCACTCCAGGGCACTACGCGAGATGTTTCCACCACGAGATGGTGCCAACCGATAGTGACTTGCACTGTTGGTCCCGGGTATCCCCGGTATGCATAGACGTCCGGTGAAATCCCCCTGCCATTTGGCCGCTAGTCGGTCGCAGAGTTGTCCACCTAGCCGGACGAGTCACATAGCCTATATTGACATGTGCCTAACCAAAAGTGACATGACGTTTAAGGTTATTACTATGCAAGTATGTACTTATTATTTGTTATTAACTAACCACCTAAGTGTTTTCAAAGATAAATCTCACCTTAACAACTCTACTCCCTCACTTAGACAGCTAGACACCACAACCTATCAAGTACACAGACATTGATGAACTCTAGTTCATCAAAGCACAAACCCTTTCATGATATTCCGACGATCCCGAACATCAACTCCCTTGAAGAGTACATTCGGTGCCGGAACTAAATGCATCATAAGCTCAATCGAGGCTTGTTCATTTTCATATAGTGTTATTAGATCAAGAATTAACATCTAAAACTCATCTCATGGCTTAAACAAGCTAAACATCACGTAGCATCCACCACTTTAACTACAACATAAAACATGATTCCTTGCTACAACTAACACTCAACCTAAACATTGTAAAACTATAACTATTCGATAGGAAGAGCCTCTTACCTTAAATTCCAGCAAAAACAATCCAAAACCTTCAAGATACTGCTGATCATCTAAGCCTTCAACTCGGAACCTAATTGATCAACAGGTAACCCGAAATGAAAAAGTTCTTGAAAAAGAAAATTGCCTAGATTATTTCCTGTAAAAATATTTTTAAAACGATCTACGCTCCAAGAAGATCGTTTTGACTACTCATGGCTGCGAAACAGAGCTACGGATTGAAAGATATGAATTTTTGAAGAATCGAACTCGACGGTTACCAAAAAATAGGGCTAAACTGAAAACTTACGAATTAGGGAGATTTTGTTTTCCAAAGTTGCGTTACGTTGCGGTGATCGCTTCTCTCCACTGCAGCATCTTGAAACGATAAACGGATTGACCACACGGTTGAAGTCTTCGTTCCAGGCATCTCGTGCGTTGCTCTTCATGTTTGCCGTCGTTCTCCTCTCTTTTTTTTTCAAAACTGGCGTGATAAAAATTATAAGAGATTTTGGAATTATTTTCCTTAAATATCCAACAATTAATTCCATTAATTAATTAGCTAAATCCCTATTTCCCTTATAACTACTTTCCAAATTTTTTACTTAACTCCTTTTTAATTAAATAAAAGTCAAATATTAATTAGGTCGTAGTGAATACACCCAATTACAATTTTACCCTTTATGAAAAGTCGGGATGTTACACTCCTCCCCCCTTAAGAGGAGTTTCATCCTCGAAACTCGAATGTAACTGGGGTGTACTTGAACTCTGGACTTTGCGAAGCGTTTCGTCTTCTAACTCTCATGTCGTCTTTTCCGGTGTATGACTGCTTCACTGAACCAAAGCTAGTTGTACATCTTTTTTCTTAATTTTTCTTCATCTACTGCTCGAAAGTGCACTTGATTCTTCCGCGTAGGTCAAAGTCTCTTCAACCATTTGAGGTCAACGCTTGCTTCCACATCCAAGTTGGTTAAGCATTTCCGTATCACTGACACATAAGGGACGTCTTTAGATACACTTCATCTTCAGACTCTTCTGCTTGTCTTGAGCAATCTCGAGGTTGCGATGATCCACTTCAATCTTCTCGTTGGCCTGCTGTATCAACTCTGGTCTCGTATTCTGTCATCGCTTCACTTCATCTGGCGTTCTTCACTTTTCTCCACGTAGTGTTTCAAATGTTGACATATGGATGTTGGCGTGGTAATTACTGTAGTAGGCATCTCTTCTATCTCTATCTTCAAGAAAGACCGTCAGTAGCACTCTTCCAACTCTTGTACATCTTGGTTGCTCCTGCAGACCTATGTCTTGAAAGCTTGAGCTTCCTACCTGATCCACGCTTCTGACACACTTGACTTCTTTCGATCTCGACCTATATCATGACAACACAAGCTTGCCGTCAAACTGCAAGGATTCCAGCTGTAGGGTTTCTGAGACTTCTCGGGAAGGAGAACCATGCATCTGCCATACTTTTTCTCTGACGATCTTATCCAATCCTTATGCCAATAAGGGTTAGCTTGGGAAAAAAATTGAAAAGTGACAAGTTGGGTACCAGGATGGTATGTCAACTTGGCAAGCCGGAGAAAAGACAATAAGTTCTCAAAACAAGGGAGGTTGCATGGGTTACAAACAGACAAGATGATTCAGTGTTGAAGAAAGTTGAAGTTGGTTCTATGCTTAAAAGAATGGGGCATCGGTTTATAATACAAAGGATAGCCACCAAGAGGAAAAACAGAAGGACACCTTGCAAATGAGATTCTTTTAAGAGAGTGAAATTCTGCAAGATACGGTGGTCTGCAAAGAAACTCAGGCCGCTTGAAAGGAAGATAATGAGGTTTTGCATAAGCTCTCGAGGAGTGGGGGGGTGTTAAGAGAAACATCACATGATGTTCTTGGAAACATTCAATGCAAGAAAAATATTAATGGACTTGAGAGCTTTTGGCAAGTGACCTTAACCTTTAATGGTTCGATGAATAAAATGGTTGTTGGCGAAGTAAGGAGGTTCCCAATCCGGATGATTGTTGTATAGGACCCCCTAACAGAAAACAAAGCATAGTGCAAGGTCAAGCACTGAGTGGTTAAACAACAGGGAATTCAAGAATAGGGTAAGAATCTCAAATTGAAGGAGTTATGGAGACAAAACGAGCATGCCAAAAGGTCTCAAAATGAAAATAAAACTTGTTAAGAAAAAATCAATTTTTGCATTATTCAAGAAGGGTTGAATTATTTCAAGATGGAAATGAAGAATAGAAATTCCTCAAGGAATTTTAAGGGAAAACCAAAGGTCTGAATAAGTAAGCGGCAAACAAGATTTTAAGTGAAGAGGAAAAAGACACTTAAGAACTGTCGGATAAAGTTTGATTTCAGAGAATCAATCCAAACTTCCAAAAGAATGTGAATGATCATTGATGATCCAATTCAAGGGTTCAAAGTTGCAATACTCGAGAGAAATAGTACACGACCAAGGAATAAATTCTCAAGGTTATTCCCTATGGGGAAATGAAGGGGTTAAAACAAAATAGGCATTTCAACCGGTGTAACAAAATTGTAAAGAAACGCCAAAATAGAATAAGGAATGCTAAAAGGCGTGTCTGGCGGTTCATGGCTCTAATTGGCCTGAAGGAGATTTAAAACTGAGGGGTACGAGGCACATTCATCTGTATCGAAATTAGAAGTTTAGGAATTCAAATGTTGATTGGCTAGATATGTTTGGAAGGCATCTTGGAAAAGACTACCTTCTGCTTGAAACTGGTTTGACATAAATAGCTAGAATGTTAAGGGTAAGTAACTGAAAATGAATTTCATGGTTGGCTTAAAATTTGACTGGCAAAAGGAGATATGCATACCTTAAAAGAAAAGGCAGCATTAGGTGAAAAAGCTACAACATCGACACTACCCTTAGGAGGGGAGCTGAAAATGAACACAAGTAAGAAAAATGTTCTGACATCAGAAGGCTTAGTCAAATTTGAAATTGAAATGAAAGATTGAAGTGCAACAATGTAGAATTTCGAAGAAGACTTGTTTTCTTGATTTGAAAAGTAAGAAGGTAAGAACTTGTTTAGAAGAAATGTTTGTGGCGATATGTTTCTAAGGTAATTCATGACAACAAGCGGAGAGGATTTGTTGAGATTTAAAGATATCAAGTGAGGGTTTACTTGAGAAATAAATTATCAGAAAAGTTATAATTACAAAAGGGCTTGAAAATTGTCTGAACATCAAACATGACATGCAGAAGGATAGCATAATGGTCCTTGTTTATAAATGCAAAAGAAACACAATGTTAACTCTACCAACATCCTACAAGAGACCTATCCTGGGGAAATACCACTTCGGAAAAACTTCTTAGATATAACAATCGTAACTTATTACTCTCTTAGCCCAAACTCTAAGTCAAAGAGATGATGATTCCTTTTAGGCTATTGTATGATATCTACCATGGATCTAACATTATCATTTTGTACAGCCTAAAGGAAAAATAATTTGAGCATGATCCAAAGAGAAAATATTTAGATACTGGAGTTTTCCAGGTGATATAAAAATATTAGAATTTTTGAAATAGAGCAAGTCAGTCAAAAACATTTTTTTTATACGATTGCACAAACTGCAGAATTTCCAGATTAGTAAACACTGAGTTGCATTGTGAATCGAGATCAAACGAAAAGGAATATGAACTTAATTCTAGAAGGAAAGATGTAGATAAAAGTGTTTTCTACAACATATCAAAAATTCAGGTTGTTTGAAGGCGTTTAACCTATTCAAAACAAAAGAAGAAGTGAAAGTGTTGCTGCAGATTTTCTGGATAGAGTGGCATTAACATGAATTTTCTGAACAATGCATAATGATTATCGAGTTGATGTAAAAAGAGAAATTGTAGAAAACACAGTGGTCTATCTTGCTGAAAATTTTCAGAATTTTTGGATCACGGGAAATAGCTTTACATGAATGGAAAACACGGAAACATAAAGCATTCACTCGTGCTGGATAGAGCCAATCTCGGGGATGATAAAACTATGTGTCAAAGGAAGAAACCTTTAACACTAATAGTTGAAACGAGTGAGAAATACTTGGTAAATATACAATTATATATGGAGTTCGTGTGGAACCCATCTCGAGAAAAACAAGGTCAAGGAATTTTGGTAAACATAAACCAAGCAATAGTGAATAGAGAAAGTGTAGGGTTTGTAAAGTTGAATCTAATATAATTCTCTACAAAGTTAGGCCAGGCCGAAAGTAAGATTATATTTTCGAGGTGTAAAAGGACGTGAAGAGATTTCAATAGGGAAAGTAAGGAAATCAACCAAGAGAACCTCGACTTTAAGGTGTAGGCAGAAGACTCCGATCCCAAAGCTTTACTTAAAAGGGTTTCACTTAATTCAATGTGACAAGTTATGGTTTGTAAACTTCAAAGGAAGAGAGGGTTTCTCCTAAGGGTTCTAGAAGGAACAAAACCTAAGGGAATCACACACAAGATGTGAGTTAAGAACTCGACTCTATCTTCGTCTATGAAGACTCTTCACTTTGTCCTAATGCAACCTAACCACGGTTTAATGATTCTTAGTCTTACGGGGCTTTACCACCAAGATCAAGAGAAAGTAGGAAGGTTCTAAAAGGTCTAAATGAATCTTATCTTAGACGAAAAGAAGCCTAGGACGGAAACGACACTTCGCTCTGATACCAACTGTAACGCCCCGCTCCCGGATACCGAACTCTTATTCGGAAGAGAAACGTTCGGCGCGTATAGCATTATATAAATCTAACATATACGCAAGCCTCTACGTCGTCGTATCAAATAAAAGCAAACGGAAGCTAAAAGACTCGGGTAAAAACAAAAATGCTAAGAATAGATACAACCATGAACCATACTAAAGATGGATAGTTAATTACAATGACTAAACAAAACCAAAGACTTACACAGTACGAGATCTTAAAAGGACAGCAAGTCTAGTACAACCTTTACGAGGAAAAATAATCTAAAAGCATCTTCAAGGCATCAACGTCATCAAGTCATCGACTACTTTTGGTCAACCTGTTTGTCTTCTCACCCCACAATGCATACATAAGAAAATGCAAAGGAGGTAAGTACAAAATACTTAATAAAAGTGAGAAGCTAATGAATAACTAAGCTCTACAACAAAAGGTTATTATTGTGATTATTATGAAATTATCTTTATGAGACCGACTCAATCTAGGGTTCACTTCATGTCCATCAACATCTCATGACTATACGTTTCTAGCTTAGCTTATCTTGGTTACGTTAGCATTCAAGGGCACTACGCGAGATGTTTCCACCACGAGATGATGCCAACCGTCAGTGACTTGCACTGTGGGTCCCGGTTATCCCCGGTATGCATAGACGTCCGGTGAAGTCCCCCTGCCATTTGGCCGCTAGTCGGTCGCAGAGTTGTCCACCTAGCCGGACGAGTCACATAGCCGATATTGACATGTGCCTAACCAAAAGTGACATGACGTTTAAGGTTATTACTATGCAAGTATGTACTTATTATTTGTTATTAACTAGCCACCTAAGTGTTTTCAAAGATAAAGCTCACCTTAACAACTCTACTCCCTCACTTAGACAGCTAGACACCACAACCTATCAAGTACACAAACATTGATGAACTCTAATTCATCAAAGCACAAGCCCTTTCATGCTCTTCCGACGGTCCCGAACATCAACTCCCTTGAAGAGTACATTCGGTGCCGGAACTAAAAGCATCAGAAGCTCAATCGAGACTTGTTCATTTTCATATAGTGTTATTAGATCAAGAATTAACATCTAAAACTCATCTCGTGGATCAAAACAAGCTAAACATCACATAACATCCAACACTTTAACTACAACATAAAACATGATTCCTTGCTACAACTAACACTCAACCTAAACATTGTAAAACCATAACTATTCGTTAGGAAGTGCTTCTTACCTTAAATTCCAGCAAAAACAATCCAAAAGTTTCAAGATACTGTTGATCATCTAAGCCTCAACTCGGAACCTAATTGATCAACAGGTAACCCTAAAAACCCTATCTTTCTTGAAAATCCCGAAATGAAAAAGTGCTTGAAACAGAAAATTACATGGATTATTTCCTATAAAAATATTTTTAGAATGATTTACGCTCCAAGACGATCGTTTTGACTACTGATGGTTGCGAAACAGAGCTACGGATTGAAATATATGAATTTTTGAAGAATCGAACTCGACGGTTACTAAAAAGTAGGTCTAAACTGAAAACTTATGAATTAGGGAGATTTTGTTTTCCAAAGTTGCGTTACGTTGCGGTGATCGCTTCTCTCCACTACAGCATCTTGAAACGATAAACGGATTGACCACACGGTTGACAATGTCAAATAGTAATGTCACATAGTATAATAATGTCAAATGGTAGTGTTAAATAATATCACAATGTCAAATAGTAGTGTCAAATAGTAATGTCGCATATTATAACAATGTCAAATGGTAATGTCATATATATATATATATATATATATATATATATATATGGAAAATTAGGGATAAGGACAAAATTTGGAATATTTTTAAGTAACAGGACAACTACATATTTTTTATAGGAGAAGACAACAATGCATAATTTTTATAATGAGAAGACAAACAGTGAATCCTTAAAATCGGTGAATCTTCCCAAATAATCCCGAAATCAAATAATTTTGACAATGAATTTAAACAAATGAATCCCTTAAAATTAGTGAATTTAATGATGAATTTTGAAAATTAGTGAATTTAACGATGAATTTATTAAGAATGAATTTAAATAATGAATTTTAACACAAGTGAATTTCGACAATGAATAAATAGTTTTGTCATTTATGCAAAAAGTTTAAAAGATCATTCCCTTCTACTCAATTGATGAAATATTTCTTTCCTTTTCCTCATTCCCCATATATATATATATATATATATATATATATATATATATATATATATATATATATATATATTTTTAACGTGGGCATTGATGACAACTTCCCACTATTTTTTTTTCTAACATAACTTTCCACTAATTGTGATATAGTACATGGTCCTTTTAAAAAAAATTCAGTTTAGGGGTATTTTTGTAAAAGAATTGTTAGTGTCTTTTTTTGATAATTTTGACAATATTTTTATCATTTTCGATAAGTCTCACTAAATTTAAAGGTTATATAAAAGCACGTTAAGAAAAAGGAAAAAAAGGAAAAGCAAAATGAGAAAAGGAGAACAGAGTACGCACAGCTTCCCCTCAGCTCAGCGAAGAAGCCTAAATTAGGGCTGCAATGGATGGAAATGACTGAGCAGATTCTTCTTTACTTTATCCTTCATCAATGGATTCTACGGTTATTTCTTCTCACTCATTCGGTAATATCTTTCTATTACTTTAGGCTTGATTTTCATTTGCAAGAGCACTAATTTGGTTATTGATAGGATCAGCGATCTACCGGACTGTATATTGGGTCATATTCTGTCTTTTCTACCCACAAATAAGGCTGTAGCAACCTCCATTCTTTCAAAAAGATGGAAATTTGCATGGGTGACAGTCCATAGTCTTGATTTCTATAACTTTGTGGAAGAGAAAGAAGAAGATAACCGTAACAAAGAGAAAGAAGAAGAAATTGTGGAATTTGTCCGATTTGTTAACAGAGTTTTACTTCTAAATGATGGTGGATCGCTAATTAAGTTCAGTTTGACCTGCTGTCCTTTGTCTATTTCGCCCCAAATCATTTCATGGATCAACACTGCGATTACAAGAAATGTACATGAGCTCAATCTGTGTGTTGGAGATATTGATCTGCCTACAAGTCTTTTCAGTTGTGATTCACTACGATCTTTGGATTTGGATGGCTTCATTTCTATTTATGACACTACTACGGTTTGCCTTCCGAAGCTTGAAAGTTTAAAATTTGATCGTGTTTTTTTCAAGTCTGAAGAAGCTTGTGAAAAACTTATAAGCGGGTGCCCAATAGTACAATATCTGAACCTACATATCTTACAAATTGACGCCGATGATGATTTTACGTGTATAATATCTTCAGCTTCTTTGAGACGTCTTGAGATATTTTTTGAGTTTACAAGCAAACTGAAGCTAAAGGCTTCCTCACTTGAATACCTTCAGCTACATGGTTATATATCTGAGATTTTTGTGGAAAAAAGTCTAAGCTCTTTGGGTCAAGCTGACTTGGAGATTACGTTCGATAAACATCGTTTCCCTAGCAATTCAATCGTTGAAGCCGTTCGGGCATTTGATTGTGCAAAATTTCTAACTTTGTCAACCCATGTTATGCGGGTAAGCTACTCTGTACTTCAAAAGTGCTAATTTGTTATATCAATATTATACATCTATTCTTATGTTTGTGAATTTTGTTGCCTACTATGGATAAACGAATCAACATGGCACTTGATGATTACCTCATATGTTGTTCATGTTTTTTTTCTACCTGACATCATTCAAATTGTAGAATAACATTATAGTGTGGAAATACACGTTCACTAACATTTGATATTCTCAGGCACTTGGCCGAGCTACAATCACTTTGTCGACCGAGTTTAAGAGATTGGTAAAATTGGTTGCCAGAACTTTTAGTTGCTGTATACAAGATTTCATTCAAAACTCAGAAAATTTAGAAGATCTTATACTTATTCAGGTTAGCTAAAGACATTTGGAGAGTGTGAATGTGTGTATCAGAGAGAGTACAATTTTTGTTCATCAAACTTGTGTTTCTTGTTGTGCCAGAATTCATTTTGGCCGGTTACAAGCGATCTACATGATCACTCAAGATGGACAGCTCTTGTAGAAGTTCCGAAATGCTTGTCAAACAGCTTGAAAAGGGTTCGACTTGATGGCTATAAAGGTTTGGAGGATGAACGCGAAATGGTACATTATATGTTAGAGAATGGAAGTGTTCTTGAAGTTATGCAGATATGTTGCAGCAGTAAGGAGGATGGAGAAAAGTTAGAGTTGCTTCAAGAGATATGTGAATTCCCAAAAAAGTCTCCGGCTTGTAAAGTCCAATTCAGCGTGTGGCCAACAAAGAGAGAGTTCAAGCTGCTGCACTAATTCCCCACACGGCCAGTGATATGGTAAACATTTCCAAACAATTCCTTTGCGTTTAGCTAATATTGTAAATGTATTTTCAAGAGTGAGAGAGTAACTTGTCTGTTCTAGACTTATTTTGGTTGTGAACTTCAACAACTTAAAAAATACTACTATCAAGTTGAAGTATTTTGGAATCATTTGAAATCTATGTTATTTCTATTAATTGCAGAAACAGAAACTACATATGATATGCTAGTATGTAGCATTTACTCAGAATTGAAAAAGAGTACGTCGGATGGTACGTTTTTCCTCTTGCATTGAGTAATACATGTCAGCTTCCAAACATAATTTGTTCGAAAGCTTTTTCCATACATGCACGTTTCCTGTTATGTTCGATTCATAGCCCTCCCTATAAGTAATTTATGTGACATTCAAACCCTCCCCGACAAGTAAAATGATGCTTCGACTTAGCTAAGTTTTTTGGTCTATCATATTTATGTAGCAGCAAGATATAAAATTGGTTAGTCCGTGTGATGCACAGCCTGCACTTTGTGTTACTTGATCTGTTCTCTTATATTGTTTAAACGGCGCCTTTTTAGGCCTCGCAGATTGCAATTTAGGCACAGCAACGTCGTTTTAGTTTTTGCACATGTTCTGAACAACGTTAATCCTCTCCGTCAACCATTCTTTAAGCTGCAAACAAATGACCTTTTGGATGATAGATGTCATTTTAGGGCATTAAAAGTACTAAGAGCAGAGTTCTCCTTAGAACTCAAGGCCACAGAGGTACGAGCCTATAGAACAGATCTTGTCAAGTCAATGTTTTGCCTCAAAAAGCGAAGAAAACCAGTGTTAAAAATGCTCAAGATTCATTCTATAACAAAATCTTGTCGCAATAAAGCATTGTATGCAATACAAACTTATCTAACATGAGGTTTTAAATGCAACACATACTTGGAACTAACAACATAGCATGAAACATCATGCCAAGATGCTTAACCAAAACATGCAAGATATTGAAGCGGTTCACAACCCAACTAAGAAAGAAATTGTGCTAATTATCAAGTTGCATGGTGGTTCCATATATATTTAGTGCACGCAACAACATTCATACACGGAAGAAAGTCTAAAAATGGTATAAACTTCATTAATGCCGTTAAAGCATACAGTAGCTTATGCTCCTAACCCGCTGACAAACTAAGAGCTTTTGCACATTCAAATTTTGCGAACTACTTCAACGACTGAATTGCAAAGGTGGGCTTATGATAATTCATTTTCACGCATATCGACTAAAAACTCATATTAGGTCCCGCTCCCGGAAACCGAGTATTTATACGGAAAAAAACGCCTAGCATGCATATATATTTTTTATTTAAAGAAAAAGAGTATTTGGTGCATTTGGGGTTCCCCAATGCTGTTTTTCTTTTGTTTTATTAGTATAGTTGTATCCGGTAGTTGTCTGGTGGTTGTCCGGTGTTGTTCTAGAGGTTGTCTGGTTGTAATCTTTGTTTCGTTTATTATTATTAATATATCTTTTGTTTCGGAAAAAAACAAGTGATAAGACGCATTGTAACCATTGTTCTAAAAAGCGCAAAAAGCGATCGCCTAGGCGCGCCGCGAGCGTCTCGAACATAACCTAGGCAACCTCTGCTGGCCGATCGGGTCTTCTGGGCGGTTCTGGGCGGTGTTGGGCGGTCCTGGGCGCCGCCTGGGTGACCTAGGCGATTAGGGTTCCATCTGGGCGAACATCCAAGTTTCCCCAAGTGTTTAGACAAGAAAGAGGCATATAGAACACTCATACCTTGATAGTTGATACTGATGGGCAATAATGATGACGTAGTGTATCAATTTCCCACAATGAGCTCCCGGCACAAAAACATAACTGTTAAAAGCTTTGTAAACTAGAATTCTTCGGATCAAGTCATCCAAAGTAAGGATATTACACTCTAGAGTTTTCCCCCAAACTGTAAAAAGCTATTACTCTGAATGTTTGAACTTAAGAGACTTGTACTCCGACTAATGTAACCCCCTTAAAACCACTTAAAACCCTAAAACGGCCTAGGCGCCCAGTAGCGTACCGACTTCGCCTAGCGAGTTTTAGAACACCGATTGTAACAATCGCTCTAAAGTGTGCGATAATGTTCTTCGGTTCCATACTCTTTCCCTAACACCCGATTTTCCCACATTGGGTTTTTCGGACTTGGTTTTAAGGAAGTGAGACTGTATATTGATGGCGTCTTTTTTTAAGAAGGCCATGGATGGCAAAACCTTGGAATTTTCTTGCATATAAAATTACAAGTTTAAAAAAAACGTTCTTCAGTTCTCAATGTTTTTTCATCTATTAAATAAAATAATCTCACTAATCAAATGATGAAGTTGTTCAAGAGCGAATCGCAGAAGAACTAGAGCAGGATGAATTTGTTATGGATCTAGGGCAGGCTTCTCGACCGATTATGGCACAATAAAGGATATTAAGGAAGGCGATCGATATAAATTGCGTATGCAATCGATAGATGCTATCAAATTGACTCTAGATTCTCATTCAGAAGACATCAATAAACCGTTTCTGGAACACAATGTCGATTCGGGACAGAAGTACATAACTCGCTTTTTTTACTAAGGACATACAAGAGGCTGAAGATGATGCAGATGAGACCAGTGATGGTATGTCCATTTACAGGGGCTCGGAGGAGGATTAGAGTGATATTCCGCAGGGTACAAGAGATGAAGCAAAGCTTTTCAAAGTCTAGGTTTAGGGACCCTTGATACGATTTTTTTTTAAATTTTAATTTGACTCAGCACAGAACAACCGTACACTTTGCTCTTAAAATAATTTTCCTTTAGGGTTTTGGTGTTAAGATGTGTTAATGAGACGGTATTACATGCTGAGGTATCATGGAATTTATTAAGGCGGGTTGTACCGTCTTTTGTACTCCATCCGTTTTTTTTATATCTGTCGCATAGAGAAGATTCATATAGATTAAAAAAGTGATTAATGTGTCTGAAAAAGAGGGTAAAATGACTAAGTTGTCCTTTTCTTTTTTTTAATACATACACAACCAATAAATGGTGATTATCTCTTGTTAATTTGAGTAGTATTTTGAGAATGTATATATGAGTAATAGTGAAGCAATTTGACTTTAGCAGTTTTTACCATTGAGAACTTTTTTTTATTAGGGATATAAATCCTTTATTTATATATTATAAATTTTTTTTTTTTTGAGGGAAACCAACTACTTTTATTAAGGCATATCCGCAAGCGGAGATTATATCAAAAGGGGGATGAATGCCCCAAGAAGCAGTCCCCTCAGTCGCAACACCATATCTAGCTAGAATGTGTGCTGGGACATTACCAAAATGTTTAACGAAATAAAACTGACAAAAGCCAAAAGTAGATGAAGCAGTGAGACAGTCGCGAGCTAGGCAACCCAAAACGGACAGGTCTTCTGTTGAGCGAGATAAGGCCTGGATACATGATAAGCAGTCGCTCTCAACTATAACTGATGATAGTTGCAGCCGGGCAACCTCTACAAGAGCAAGGAGAATCGCACGCATCTCCAAAAGTTCCGGGGTATCGCCCGGGTCCATGTGAAAGGAGAAGGCTGCATATATTCTAACGCTGCTGCTGAAGAAGCCGAGACCACCCGAGAAACGTAGATAGAAGTATCCTAAAAAACCGCACTGCAGCACACCTTCCAGAGATTCCACAGAGAGGCCTGCGTGGGAAAAAAATAAATAAATGTTGAATTTGTAATATAAAATGCGAGATAAATAAAAATAAAACAAATCGTAGAAAGTAACGGTTATATTATTTCTAGCTTTTATAAATCAAAACATAGAACGTGTGAAAAATCCGAAACTAAGAAGAAAAAGAAGAAAACAAAAAAACGGTTAAACTCTAACCGAAATGGTCTCCATTCTCTGTCATACGGAATGAGTGGAGATGTTAATCAGCTAACCTAATGACTCAGCCCGTCCCTTTACGGGATTCGAACATCCACACTCTAGCTCCCCACCCAGCCGTCATTACAACACCAAAGCCCTTACCACTATGCCATGTCCCGAGGACGAAAAATAAAAATAAAAAATAAAAAAATAAAAATGAAAGGGGTGAAAAAGAAGAAAACAAAGCCAAAAGGAAAGGGGTGAAAGGGGTGTAATCGAATAGAATCAGTCGATCTTTCTCTGAGCTTCAATAATCACTTTCGACTTAAAAGTTTGGGCTCGAACTACAAACGAACTCGATCGAACCATAAAAATCAAGATCGAACTCGACTCGCTAAGTACTGATAAAGCTCGACTCGACTCGTGAGCTCGATTATTATCCTAGAATTCATTTAATTTTTAACGAAATATGGTAAATTCAAGCTCAAAACAAATCTAATACTTGACTCTGAATAATATTTTTTAATAATAAAAATAATATTTATAATAAATTTAATAAATTAAATTAATTAAATAATTATTTAATCAAGCTCGATTAAGCTCGCATGAAATTCTACTCGATTCTTATATTTTAAAACTCGAAATCAATTTCGTTAATTATTCGAAGAAATGACTTTAGAATTTCAAACTCGAAAAAAAGCCGAATCGAATGTCGATCTCTCACGCGAAATCGAAATACGAAATAACTCACGAAAGAAATTTCAAATCATTTACAAATTTCTAGTGAACAGAGAGACGCGGGTATGGTTCCAGGGTCATCAACCAAAGCTTAAAATTAGGGCTAGCTCCTATGAATGGAAATGGCTGATTTAGTTTCAATTCTTTATCCATCCAGCATCAAGTGAATCTACATCTGATTCGTCCCCAATTTTCGGTATTATCTTTCTATTAATTACTTTAGATTTATTTTCATTTGCAAGAGCTTGGTTCAGTCGCCGCGGTCTTCCTTCTGTCTTGGTGCTTGATAATCACTAGTTTCATTTGCCTCAAGTTAACTGATGGAGGGTAAAGAATCCATATTAAACAACAACACAGATTTTGTTGTTGATAGGATCAGCGATCTCCCGGACTCAATTTTGGGTCATATTTTGTCTTTTCTTCCCACAAATATGGCTGTAGCAACCTCCATTATTTCAAAAAGATGGAAATTTGCATGGGTTACAGTCCATAGTCTTGATTTCTATGACTATGGGGAAGAGAAAGAAGAAGAAGAAATTGTGGAATTTGTCCGATTTGTTAACAGAGTTTTGCTTCTAAATGACGGTGGATTGCTAATTAAGTTCAGTTTGCACTGCTGTCCTCTGTCTTATTCACCCGAAATCATTTCATGGACTAACACCGCGATTACAAGAAATGTACATGAGCTCAATCTATCTGTTGGAGATATTGATATTCCTGCAAGTCTTTTCAGTTGTGATTCACTACATTCTTTGGAATTGTATGGCTTCATTTCTATTTATGACACTAGTGCGGTTTGCCTTCCAAGACTTGAAAGTCTAAAAATTGATCGTGTTAGATTTGAGTCTGAAGAAGTTTGTGAAAAACTTATAAGCGGGTGCCCAATACTAGATTATCTGAACCTATATATTGAAGATTATGATGGTGATGCTGATGATGATATTACGTGTATAATATCTTCAGCTTCTTTGAGACGTCTTGAGATATTTTTTGAGGATACAAGCAAACTGAAGCTAAAGGCTTCCTCACTTGAATACCTTAGGCTACGTGGTTGTATATCTGAGATTTTTGTGGAAAAAAGTCTAAGCTCTTTGGTTCAAGCTGACTTCAAGATTACGTTCGATGAACGTAATTTGCCTAACAATTCAATCGTTGAAGCCGTTCGGGCATTTGATTGTGCGAAATTTCTAACTTTATCAACCTATGTTATGCGGGTAAGCTACTCTGTACTTCAGATGCGTTAAATCTGTTGCATATCAATATTATACATCTATTCTTATGTTTGTGAATTTTGTTGCCAACTATGGATAAAGGAATCAACATGGCGCTTGATGATTATATCATATGTTGTTCATGTTTTCTTTTTTCCTTTTTTTTAACATGTCATCATTCAAATTATAAAGATAACATTATATTGCGGAAATACATGACCACTAACATTTGATTTTCTTAGGCACTTAGCCGTGCCACAATCAGTTTGTCGACTGAGTTTAAGAGAATGGTAAAATTGGTGGCCGGAACTTATTGTTGCTCTGTACAAGATTTCATCCACAATTCAGAAAATTTAGAAGATCTTATAATTCATCAGGTTAGCTAAAGACATCTAGAAAGTGTGAATGTGTGTATCAGAGAGAGTACTATTTTTGTTCATTAAACATTGACAAGTAGTATAATTATAGATGTGTTTCTTGTTATGCCAGGATTTTTGGCGGCTAGGTACAATCGATCTTCATAATCACTGTAGATGGACAGCTCCTGTAGAAGTTCCGAGATGCTTGTCAAACAGCTTGAAAAAGGTTCAACTTGACGGATATAAAGGTTTGGAAGATGAGCGTGAAATGATATGTTATATGTTAAAGTATGGAAGTGCTCTTGAAGTTATGCATATCCATTGCCATAGTATGGGGGATGGAGAAAAATTAAAGTTGCTTCAGGAGATATGTGAGCTCCCAAGAGAGTCTCGGGTTTGTAAAGTACAATTCTCCGTGTAGCCTTCAAAGAGACTCTTCAAGCCGTAGTACTAATTCCCTACACGGCCAGTAACATAGTGAACATTTCCAAACATTTTCTTGCTTTTTAGCTAATATTGTCAATCTATTTCTAAGGGTGAAAATAACTTGCCTGTGTGCTAATCTTATTTTTATTGTCAAATTCAACAACTTAAAAAATATTCTAAAGTTGAAGTATTTTAGAACCAATGGAAATCGATGATATTTATGGATCCTTTTTCAAATCTATCTATATATTGTAGAAACGAAATTACTTCTTTTCTTATGCTAGTATGTAGCATATTACACTATATATTAAAAGAGATATTATGTCAGATAGTACATTTTTCTTGTTGCCTCGAATGATACGTGTGAGCTTTCAAACATTATTTATTTGAAAGCTTTTCCATTTTACATTTGAGAAACTGATGATTGTTGATTTTGTTGTACAAATCCGATGCATGTTCCATGTTATGTTCGTTTGAGATATGACGTGTAAATGTTCAATCAATAATATGTTATATGGCATTCATAGCCCTCCCTGATAAGTTTCATACGCGTTACGTTAAAGTCCGTCTATGATAGCAAACGCTCATAAGGTGATGGATTATTTGGTGGTGTTTTGTCTTTTTTGCCTCATTTTATGCAGGAAGTGATAAAAAAAAAATGAGTTAGATTTTTTTTTTCCGGCCTCTTACTTAGGTGCCTGGATATGAGGTGAGAGTTGTTTGGGTTGTTTTCGGTTTTTATTTCATTTAATTTTTATGATTGTTGTGTGAAAAATTACTAAAAATCCATGTTGTTGATTACTCTCTTTAAATTGAGATTATTTTTTTTAGGGTATAAATTGAGATTTAAAGTTACCAAGTTTTGCTTACACTTTCTACTATTGTAATGAGACCTTAAAGTATAAGGCATTGCTATGTATTGCATGCCTTGGACCAAAGCAAATAAAGTATAACTCTGGTTAAGGGATTGGACATCGATGTATTTGATGATAACAGAGATGTATTCGATCCGGATCTTCTTCCTTATGTTAATTTGGTGCAGTGATCTTGTGTTTTAGAATTGACAGTGACACATATACATATATTTACGTTGTAAATTTGATACACAGGTAATAGGCTATCATAATGATCATTGTATCAATTTTACAGGAGTGAATGACAGTGACACATGAAATCAAGATGAGTAGTAGTTACCACACATTCCATTTAACGAGGATATACTTTATCAATAAGATCTAGCCCTCTCGGACAAGTAAATTTGCTGCATAACGTGTAATGTTGTAGTTTGTATCATGTTAACTCATGCTTGTAAGTGTGTGTGTGTGTGTGTTATTGCCATTTTTATCCCCGTTTCAGCCCTTCTTTGGTTCTTAACAATTATGTGTTGCATTATTTGATGTTGTCTTGTCTTGTCATATTTGCCACTTATATATATATATATATGTAGCATTAATAAGATATCATGTTGTTGGCACTGTTTGCCTTCATGTTATCAAGGCATTGTATATCGATGTATTTGATGATTTAAAAAAAAAATGTTCGAAAAAGAAAACGAAACTCTGTAAACAAACTTTTCATACACTAAATGTTGCATGTGTGGCGTAAAATATGCTTCAAATATTTTGGATATCATCATATGATGTTCAAAGTAATAATGATAGATATTCATCTGAAAGTGTACTTTGGTCTTTTTATCTTTCTTTCTGTTCTTGCAGTTGTGTTGCACTTTGTTTTCCGTCTTCGTTTATGTTCTGGTCATCATGCAGACTGTTGTGAATTTTGGGGAGGATTTTAGGCTGTTAAGGCCACGTCTTTGTGTTTTTGTTTGTTTGTTTGTTTGTTTGAGTACTCTCGTGTCGTGTGATTCGAAGAACAATGGCCATCTTCTGTTATGCCCTGCACACAGTTGAAGGCTTGATGCTTGTTTGCTCCCTATGTTTTGCCATGTTCTCAAAAGTTTGTCCCTATGCAGTATATACAAAAAGATAAATACATAAACTACATTACTAAACAAATACATATTGTAGAATGCTTGAAAGAATAACATATGATGCACAATTGATACAAATTAGACAACAAATGTGGTCACCTTCTTTAGTCTCAATGATAAGCACACTGTTAAAACTCTCTCCTTAAAATAATTTGCTTTAGTATATGTAGTGCACTTATCTCAAAAGATACAATGGTTGTTCAATGTGGTGACACTTTGGATATTTAACAGAAGTTGAACTCTTTGGGTGTTTCAAATTTCCTCTTCAACTATGAGATATGACGTGTAAACGTTTCCTGTTATGTTCGATTGAGATATGACGTGTAATTGGAAAATCAGGCTTGTTCCCTCTTCCCACTTGGAAATAAAGTTTACATTTTTGACAAAATGCTTTTTTAGGTAACACGATGATAATAGTGGAGTAAAAAGACTTTTTACGACAATAATAATGTCGTAAAATCACTGATTTTACGACATTATTATTGTCGTAAAAAATCTTTTTACTCCACTATTATCGTCATAAAAAGTTTAACTCCACTATTATTGTCGTAAAATCTATTTAACTCAATTATTATTGTCGTAAAATCTGTTTAACTCCAATATTTTTTACTCCACTATTATCGTCATGTTACCTAAATACACATTATGTCAAAAGTGTAAATTTATTTCCAAGAGCGGGGGGTGGGGGGACAAAGCCTGATTTTCCAAAATCCCTTCGTAGACCTCCCTGACAAGTAAAATTATGCTTTGACTTAATTAGCTTGGTTTTTTGTTCTATCATATTAATGTATTTGACAAGCACCCTTCTCCTGTTGCATATATAAAATTGGTTAAGGCAATGAATTTGATGACAAAGTAGCTTTTCATAATACCCTTCTTCTTCTTCTTGCATGAGTGAACCTGCATATATTATGCTTCAAACTTTTTGGATGTCATGATCTCGCGTTTAAAACAATAGAAGAGATTATGATATCCTTAAAACTCGAGAAGAGTTTGTTTCAGAAAATCAACCGGCTCAGTTTGAAGCTTGGACATATTTAGTGAGCTTATTAATTACTTCATGATCATGATCAAGATGAACGGACGGACTAAAGCTTTGTGTTAATCGTCTTGCGTTCAAGCGTTTCTATAAGAAGTTAGGCTAGAATATTAATCTATATAGTATTTGAAACAAAATTGTTGTTGTATTGAAGTGACTTAATCCAAGTAACATTTAAGTACTATGTAAGGATATTTCAAGTGTGTAATCTTTTTGGGTCCGTTATGAGAAAACGATTTGGCCTATGGTTTCTACATGACCAGACTTCAAGAAGAGCGCAAGAACAAGCTAGTAAAGAAGCAATTGATACATAGAGGTGTTGTACAAGTAATGAAAACAATATTAGCTTTGTTCTCTTAGACATAGGTCGAACACCTTTGTCAAGAAGATCGTTAGGGATTGTTATTGTTAGTCTTCAGTTAATTATTATGGAAAATTAGGGATAAGGACACAATCTGAAATATTTTTAAGTAACAGGACAGATGCATATTTTTTATAGGGAGAAGAGACAATCGCATAATTTTTATAATGAGAAGACAAACAATGAATCCCGAAAATCGGTGAATCTCCTCAGTGAATCCCGAAATCGGTGAATTTTGACAATGAATTTCGATAGTGAATCCCAAAATTAGTGAATATCGACAATGAATTTTGAAAATTAGTGAATTTAAGCGAGTGAATTTTGGCAGTGAATTTAAATAAATGAATTTCGAACACAAGTGAATTTCGACAATTGAATAAATAGTTTTGTCTTTATGCAAAATTTTCAAAAGACTGTCCTTCTACTTAATTGATGAAATATTTATGTCCTTCTCCCTCATTCCCCCTAATTATTAAAGGCATTCAATCGATCTGTTTTTGAATATCTATTGTTACCGAATAACCCGAGAGAATTATTTTCAACAGGTTGCAAGGGACATGCTTCTTACCTTTATTTCATTTGTTTTATATTTTTTAAGTAACTTTTTTTTTTTATCATCATATGTTTTTGCAAACTTTGATGTTTTGTGGTTTAGGCTAATAAAAAGTGTCTTCTTTACGATGTCAGTAGGTATATCATACGATGAGAAACCAATTATAGGAAACCAATTGCTTATTGTAATAATAAGGCCGGATCATATGTCATCGATCATCACCTTAACTTCACATCAAATATATATGATTGATTGTATTGTACATACGTGACTTTCTTAAATTCAATTTTATTCTACTCTGCCGCTATTGCGGATTTGGTTTAATTTTTTTTTTTTAGGTTAAAGATTATGAAGGACAAAAGCTTTTTCACGTATCTAATACACGATACTTGCACATTACCACATAAAATACATGACATTTGCATATTTCCAACTAAAATACACGATACTTGCATATTTACTCGCAAAATAACCATACTTGCATATGTCCATAGGAAACCCTTGATACTTGCTCATTTCCACGCCAAATCCAAGACACATACACATCCCATAGAAAATCCACGACTCTTGGACATTTCCACAAAAATTTCACGACACTTGCACATTTCCATAGAAAATCCACGATACTTGCACATTTTCACGCAAAATACATGATACTTACACATTTCCACTCAAAATACAAAATACTTGCACATTTCCTTGCCAAATCCATGATACTTGCACATTCCAAAGAAAATGCACAATACTTGCACATTCCCAAAGAAAATCCACCATACTTGCACATTTCCATTGAAAATCCATGATACATGCATTTTTCCTCGCAAAATACATGATACTTGCACATTACAACATAAAATCCATGTTACTTGTACATTTCCTCACAAAATACACTATACTTGCGCATTTTCATAGAAAATCCAGCGTACTTGCACATTCCAAAGAAAATGCACAATACTTGCACATTCCCAAAGAAAATCCACCATACTTGCACATTTCCATTGAAAATCCATGATACATGCACTTTTCCTCGCAAAATACATGATACTTGCACATTACAACATAAAATCCATGTTACTTGCATATTTGCACGCAAAATACGTGATACTTGCACATTTCCTCACAAAATACACTATACTTGCGCATTTTCATAGAAAATCCAGCGTACTTGCATTTTTTCATAAAAAATCCATGATACTTGCACTTTTTCATGCAAAATACATGATACTTCCACATTACCACAAAAAATCCATGATACTTGCATATTTCCACCCAAGATACACGATATTTGCACATTTCCTTGCAAAATACACGTACATGCATATTTCCATAGGAAATACTTGATAGTTGCACATTTCCATGCCAAATCTACGACACATGCACATTCCATAGAAAATCCACAACTCTTGCACATTTCCATACAAAATCCACGATACTTGCACATTTCCTGCAAAATACACATTAGTTGCACATTCCCACGCAAAATACACGTACTTACACATTTCCGTTGACAACCCTTGATACTTGCACATTTCCTTGCGAAATCCATGATACTTGCACATTCCATAGAAAATCCACAATACTTGCACTTTTCCGAAGAAAATCAATGATACCTGCACATTGCCATAGAAAATCCATGATAATTTCACTTTTCCACGCAAAATACACGATACTTGCACATTACCTCGTAAAATCCACGATACTTGCACATTTTCAGGCAAATACGTGATACTTTCACATTTCCTCGCAAAATACACTATACTTGCCCATTTTTATTAAAAATCCACCATACTTGCACATTTCCATAGAAAAGTCCATGATACTTGCTCTTTTCCATGCAAAATACACGATAAGCCTTTTGTTTGGACATCACTTATACGCTTGGAGAATACAACGAAAGTTGGGAATAGATTTGGGCTGCTGAATGAACGGTCCAACCATCAAATATTAGATACAGATATAAAAATACTAATGGATTTTTTATTGTTGGGGCCCTAAAATTTTTGCATTTGGGGGAGGCCCTAGGCCTTTTCCTGGTAGGCCTCCCCACAGGGCGGGCCTGCCTGTACCTTCCTGATAAGCTACCACCGGTTTAAGTCATTCAAATCAGTTGAACCTTCACTTCAAATGGAGCAAAGAAAATCCAAAAGAAATGTCGATACTTCTTCTGGGAGACGACGGAAAAGCAACACTCTTGAATCGGTTGATAGGATCAGTGCTTTACCCGACTCCATTCTCGGTGTTATTTTGTCTTTACTTCCCACAAAGAATGTTTTTGCCACCTCCACTCTTTCAAAAAGATGGGAATTCCTGTGGAGGACAGCCCATAATCTCGATTTTTGTCATTGGGGTTCTGATGTAAAACGCCTTGAAGATGAAAATGAGAAATTCATTAGGATGCCGTGAACAGGATACTGAGGTACCTGAAGTCCACTCCTGGCCAAGGCTTACATTTCACCAAATCACGAGAGATCTATCAAGGTTTACAACGATTGATTGGGTGGTCATCACACGACGCAGAAAGATCTACTACAAAGCACTCTTGTTCTTATGTATGGGAAATCTTGTCACCTGGAGGAGCAAGAAACAACCTACTCGCTCTCTGAAAGCGATCTTGAAAAGTGAACTCAGGGCACTAGTGTTGGGTATCTGTGAAGCTCTATGGATAAAAAGTGGTCCTGGATCGAACTTCAACCCTCGACTTCAATCCTATCACACTCTTTGTGACAATAATTCACCTTATGCATGGCGAGAGGATCCAGCTTCATCATGATAAAACCAAACATGTTGATATTGACAGACATTTCCTTAAAGAGAAGATCGATGCCAAGATCATTCAACTTCGATATGTTCCTCAAAGAGACCAAAATGCCGATATTCTCACAAAGGCAATTCCACCGCTTATGTTCAAGTGATTTGAGTAGCAAACTTGGGTGTATTATTAATATACAACCCGATTTGAGGGGGTGTGGAAATATTATGGTTAATATTACATAATATTACATTGAACACGTTACATTGTAACATGTTACTTATGTATCAAAGAGACATATTAATTGTATTAAATAAACAATTAATATGTCCTAAAAATCATAAAGTAACTATCTTTTGTCCTATTATGTAATAGTTTATACATAGCCGACTCTAGCATTTACTCTAGCATTTATTCTAGCCGGCTCTAGTTACTTTTACTTTACTAGCTAGGATCCTCTCTTGTATCTATTTATACTCATTCTTCAACATGAATAAACAAGTTGAAGTTTACTCAAGTATAATTTACTTTCTCAAACTCTCTTCACTTTGTTTTGACAAGTGTTTATTGACATGGGCGGAGTAATTATTAATTTATTAGAGACAGGTACAATATTTCCCATTTATTTCTCAATTTAGAATTTCAAATTTGAAAATCTTTCACCAGTTTTTTTATTTTTATTTTTCCATTCTCTTTATCTTGAAACCACATTTACCATATTCCGATGTATTTATGAAAATCCGCTGTCGAAATTCACTGTTTTTCGGGATTCACTATCGAGATTCACCGAGTGAATTTCGACAGTGAATCTTACGAAAAGCGATGTAATTATATCAAACCAAGTATCAAAACGAAAAGCATGAAATAATAAAAAATCAATGAAGTTATCATCACGTTTGGAGATCCAGATAAAAAATTATGATTGTTTGAAAATGAAGGTGGAAAGAGAAAAGAAAATATAAAAACAGAAAAATGAAGCTGCAGGCGCGTCTGTTTTTTTTTTTTTGGTCCTTTAGCCTTTTTTTTTAATTTTAAAAATTATAGAAGTCGCCTTCTCCTTAAAAAAGTATGAGGAAATGATGGAGTATGACACCAATATTTCGGAAAATGATAGTTTTTTTGAACTTTTTGCATAAAGGATAAAATTATTTTATTTTATTTTCTGGCGCCTTTTTGTCAAAAAAAATAAATTAAGAAAAACACATTCTCTCATCCATCTTTTTTAAACACTCATGTCTCTCAATCTAGAATTCTAAATTTGAAAATTCTTTCACCAAATTTTTATTTTTTCTCATGCTCTTTATTTTGAAAACACATTCAACATATTCTAACGTGATTCCCGAAAATCCGCTATCGAAATTACCTATTGTTCGAAATTTATTGTCGAAATTCAATGATTTTCGGGATTCTTTAGGGAGATCCACTGAGTGAATTTCGACAGTGAATCTAATGAAAAACGATGTAATTATATCGAACCAAGTCTCAAAACGAAGAAAATTAAAAAAAAATAAAAAAATTCAGTGAAAGGTTTATCGCGTTTGGACATCTAGATCAAAAGATATGATCGTTTGAAAATTGGAGAGGAAAGAGAAAAAAAAAAGGAAATAAAAAAGAAGAAGAAGGTAGAAGCAGGTATTCCATCAGCGGGTATTCCACAATCTGAAATATTTTTAAGTAACATGACGGCTACATATTTTTTATATGGAGAAAGACAACTGCATAATTTTTATAGCGAGAAGGACAAACAGTGAATCCCGAAAATCAGTGAATCTCCCCAGTGAATCCCGAAATCAGTGAATTTCGACAGTGAATCCCAAAAATCAGTTAATTTCGACAATGAATTTTAAAAATTAGTGAATTTCGACAGTGGATAAATAGTTTTGTCCTTTATGCAAAAGTTTCAAAAGACTGTCATTTTACTCAATTGATGAAATATTTCTGTCATTCTCCCTCATTCCCCCTAAAAATTATGAGGTTATCCTGTTATTTCAAAATATTCAAAAGTTGTCCTTGTATCTGATTTTCCATAAAGATATTTGAGTGTCATTGACGATACCGAATATCGCACCTCTACGTGGCGTCACGAGATGTTCCTCCTGGACAAGAATAAGTGATAGCCCAAGGGTCGAAGTTACGAGTTGAGACATCGACAACCGACATGATCGTAGAAGTCGCGATCGGGCCTATCTCGATACCGCAAGTCGGAAAGCTCGGGATGGCCAAAGTCCACTCCACGTGTCGTCTATCGGTTAGTCCTCATATCATAAACATGTGTCAAGGCACGCATGTCAGCTCCTTGACTCGGTAGTACGACAGTCGACTTGGGGCGATGTAGACGCGAGAGATCCGGACTCGATCACCCCAAGTCGGGCAGGTCGGCGTCGAGGATAGAGTCCGCAACAACTACGACGGCCCATTGTCCATATGGTTATTTGCATAAGTGGGTAAAGCCCATATAAGCTAGTAAAAGCCCAAAGGGCTAATACGGTATTTTACCCAAACCGACATGGTTTAGGGTTAGGGTAATGAACTCCCTATAAATATACACTTCCAGGAACTACGCGTGACTTGATTCCTGGAGCATAACAGAGATCGTAGGCAACCCGAGAGAGACTCTCAGCTCGATCTAAAATCATCCCCAAAACCATCCTTGATTCAATCATCCTTAGATTAAACTACTCCGGATTTATTCATGTATTTCGAAATCCAAAGATCGTCATCATATTACTTAAAATTATTTTAAAATGTGTCATTTTACATAATTTTCTATTTTACTTGTGTATTCCCAATTGAGAGAACAATTATAACGAAAATTCAATAGAGAATAAAACGAATAAGATGTTATTTATATATTTCTACTTGAGTGAACAATCATAACAAATAAACCTTATGCGAACCGAAATTAACATATGAAAACAAATTATAAAGAACACAAATTGAAACAAGTGTAAAGTGTATGTAAACATTATCTCCTTAAGACAACTAGTTTCAGTATAATGCTCGCGGTGTTAACAATTGTTTCACAGATTATAATGGTTTTATCTATTCAACGTGCCTATTATTTCGGCATTTCGACTTATCTCTTCAATTATACTGTATGCTATGTGTTGTATGTGTGCAAATGCGCGCATGTTGCGTGTGTGTGTGTTTTTTTCTTTTCCTTTTTTTGGGTTTTTTTTTTTTTTTTTTTTTTTTTTTGTATCATGTTTTCCGTCGTAGGGGTCTTTATAAGTAGGATATCAAACTCCACTAAGGCTATGAACAAAACTAAGCCCACCAAACAAGAGATTATGGCCACTAAATCAAGAATTAATCGGTTTTTCCCAACAATGATGATCGTTTTACGCATAATATAAATCTCAACAACGATATGAGCGTAGTATAATATTGTGACATGATATATTATCCAATGATAATTATTGTTTGTAATTAGGCTATGTTCGAATTGAAGGGTATTTTAATTAAACAATTAGAATTCTCTACTATAACTTATGTAGAAAAAAAGCGCTTATTATTTTTTTTTTTTTTTTTTTTTTTTTTTTCGATTTAAAATTGTATTGTATTATTTTCATCGGTTTCTAGTCTTCTCCTTTCCTTCATTCATAAATATACAAGACCAAACAAATATACAAGACCAAACACGTACACGTAAATCCCTCGGTCTCATTTCTTTTTATATTTATTTATTTCCTTAAAAAAAACTGTAAAATAGGGTTTTTTTTTAGTGGCGTAAAATAGGGTTTGACAAGGAAAATTTCTAGTTTATAATCAATACGTGACACTTGAAATACATACACAAGTGGAAATTATCAGCTCTTTACGTCTTATGATGTGCCAAAGCAGCGCATCGATTTAGAGCAAAACAAAACTAAGCCCACGAAACATGTGATTATGAACACTAAATCAAGAATTAATCGTTTTCTTTTCCCAATAATATGATCGCTTTACACACAAAAAAAAACACTAATTAAGATACCTAACAGTCAAACATATATATATATATATATATATATATATATATATATATATATATATAACTGTTTATTACTATATAATATACAGCTGATGTATATATTGTTGAAAATGATCAAAAACTGTAAAAACATAAAGAATGTTCTTGCGAAGAAGATGAAGAAATTTAAAAACAAGAAAGGCGGGAAAAGAAATGAAGAATCATTATCATTGATTTTGATCGAATTAAACAGACTTAGAACTTCTGGATTACAATTGGAAGTATATATAGACTATCTAGCTATCTAACTAACAACCAAGTTGGTTACAACCGCCTAATTGATTGCTAACAAACTCAACTGTCATTTGTACTTAAGTGTTCGACCAAAGTCCTGAGAGAAGATGAACACATGTTCTGAAAACCATCAGCCTGTTAATTGCACTCTTACTTGAACTTCAACATCCCCCCTCAAGCTGTAGTTAGGATAAATACAAATTTTGCCATCACCTCGCTAATTACACTCTTACTTGACTTGTTGTGTTGGTGATGGGGCATAGATGTCTTTAGTAGGATATCTAGGCCACAGTCGGGTAAGAACTGATTTTTCAACAGCCTTGGTAAGAATATCAGCTAGATTATCTTCTGTTCTAACTGGCATAGGAATCAGGACCTTTTGTTGATACTTCTCTCTCACAAAATGACAATCAATCTCAATATGCTTAGTTCTTTCATGAAAAACCGGATTCTCTACAATGTAGGTTGCACTTTGATTGTCACAAAACAGAGGAACTGGCTGAGAATGTTGTATCTGGAAATCAGAAAGGAGATACAATAACCACTGGATTTCACATGCTGTTAAAGCCATTGCTCTATATTCTGCTTCTGAGCTACTTCTACTAACTGTTGTCTGTTTCTTACTCTTCCATGAGACCAAGGATTCACCAAGAAAAAGCAGTGTAACCACCGATTGACCTCCTGGTCTTTGTACAACCAAATTTCAACTGAGTCACTATAGGCTCTTAGAGAGGTGTACCATTGGAGGAAAAAACAATCCTTGTCCTGTGTTTGCTTTAAGGAATCTTAAAAGCTTATGAGCAAAGAGCTAGATGATTCTCGTGAGGTTTATCCAAAAATCGACTCAACCTATTGATCGAATATGCAATGTCAGGCCTAGTGTTGCTAAGATATAGAAGTTTGCCAACCAAACTTCTGTAATAAGTGTTATCTTTAAGATGTGGAGAATCTGATGTTTCTAATTTGATTTTAGAATCCATAGGTGTACTTGAAGGCTTAGCCCCTAAATATCCAAATTCTTGAAGAAGATCCAAACAATATTTCCTTTGATTCATCAGAATTCCAGATTCTGACCTTGCAATCTCATAGCCTAGAAAATATCTGAGCTGGCCCAAATCTTTGATTGTGAATGCTTGATGCAAAGCAAGTCTATAAGTATCTCAATCATGGTAAAAATCGGACTAGCCACCACTATATCATCCACATGAACAAGGAAAGCAATGAAAGTAGGTCCTTGTCCCCTAGTAAATAAACAGTATCATGCTTGGATTGGATGTACCCTCGCTTGTATAAGAGCTTCAGTTAACTTGGCATTCCATTGCCTACTTGCTTGTCTCAATCCATATAAAGATTTGACCAATTTACACACTTGATTCTTGCTTGAAATAGGAAGGCCTGGTGGTGGTCTCATATAGACCTCCTCATCTAAATCTCCATGTAAAAAGGCTGTGTTAACATCCATTTGATGCAAATGCCATTTGTTCAAAGAGGCCAAACTAAGAAACAGTCTGATTGTAGATAACTTTGCAACTGGAGAAAAGGTGTCTAAAAAATCTATTCCTTCAGTTTGTGTATATCCTTTGGCTACCAATCTTGCTTTATATCTATCAATGCTGCCATCTGCTTTCCTTTTGATCTTGTATACCCATTTGCAGCCAATTGGCTTTTTTCCTGGAGGTAAATCAACCAATTTCCAAGTGTTGGTCTTGTGCAGAGCTGATAATTCCTCTTGCATTGCTTTCTGCCAATTTTCATGTTTGGCAGCTTCTGTATAATTTGTAGGTTCTTGCTCAGCACCTAGGTTGCAGGAAAAAGCTTTATATGAATTAGAAAGATTGTCAAATGACAACACTTTATCAAGTGTATGAGGTGTAGTGGTAGTTGTTCCTATAACAGTATGATAATCCTGCAAATGTGCAGGTAATCTCCTTGTCCTCATAGACCTCCTTGGATTTTGACTGGGGTTTTGTGATGGTAAATGCTGTGAGGCATCATAATCTGCATCACCTGCATCTCCTGTGTGTAAGAAGTCCTCAGCACTAATATCCTCACCACTTTGACTATCAGATCCTGTGTTTTCATTCACATGACCATCATAAAGCATGTCAGAATTGATATTTTGGAAATTTGGCACAGGTAATACAGACTCAGTGGTATTTGGTATTATGTTATTTAGAAGAGGAAAGGAATTTTCATGAAAAACAACATCTCTGGAAGTAAGAAACTCCCTGGTTTGAAGATCTAGCAGATTAAAACCCTTGGTGTGTGGAGGATTTCCAATGTAAACACACTTTCTGCTCCTACTGTCAAACTTGCTCCTTCCTTGAGTAATTGTACTTGCATATGCTAAACAACCAAAGACTTTTAGATCATTATAGTTAGGTTGTTTCCCATACATGATAAAATGAGGTGTCTGATCTTTTAACAAAGGAGTAGGTGTAATATTAATAAGCATTGCAGCATGTTTAACACACAGACCCCAATAAGACATGGGAAAACCAGCTTGAAATCTAAGTGCCCTAGCCACATTTAGTAAGTGTTGATGTTTTCTTTCTACCACACCATTTTGCTGTGGTGTATGAACACAAGATGTTTCATGTATGATGCCCTTTTGTGCATAATAATCATCCATATTAAATTCTAGGCCATTATCACCCTAATTTTCTTTACTTGCTTAATTGAATTGTGTAAAACAAAGGTTACAAAAGTCTCAGAATAAACTCATTGTCTCGCATTTGTTTTTCATTAAATGAACCCAAAGGAATCTAGAATGATCATCAACAACAGCTTAAAATGTAATATTCTCCATTATAAGTACAGAAATCTGCTTTGGACCCCAAATATCTACATGCAACAAATCAAAAATGTCATCGAAATGTAAATCACTATGTGGAAAACTATGTTTCTTTTGTTTTGCTAAAGGACATACAGACATTCGATGATCTATACATGGCTTAATATCGAATTGGACTTGTGTAAAACACTTAATCTCTGTTTTGAAGGGTGACCAAGTCTATAATGCCATAGTAAAGAATGCAACATGACTAATTGACAAGTTATTGGTCGTGTGGAAAGCATAACAAGAGGATCGACTTTTAATATGTACAGGCCCTTGACCAATTCAGCTGAACCAATCATTCTCTTCAATGCATTGTCCTGCATAATACAACCATTAGCTCCAAAAGATAAAGTATAAGCCTCATTATTAGTTAGTCTTCTGACAGACATCAAGTTGTATGTAAAATGTGGTACACAAAGAACATTATCCAGTGTCAAATCTTTATTTATTTTAACTTGTCCTATGTGTGTAACTGGTGTATGTGTGCCATTAGGTAATGTTACAAAGATGACACCAAAGACAAAGCTTTGCATTAGACATCAAGGATGGTGAGTAAATAACATGATCAATTGGCACTGAATCTACTATCCATTCATAGATAGTACCCGATGAAGTCGCAGTAGTATGAATGTTTGCGAGAAGAGCCACAAATTGTCCAGACCATCGCGAGTTGTACATTCTTCAACATCTCCATGATAGTGTCATCATCGTGACTGGTCATTGTCTTTGGAACTAGATGCCACTGTGTCTGACCTTTGTGAAACTGCACTTGGATAAACTTCTGAATTTGTATCTTCTACATTTGGTAAGAAACCTTGATCTAGACTAACATGATTGGCCTGTATCTGCCCCCTTCCCCTGCCTTTTGAGCCAATAGGGAATCCATATTTCTTGTAGCACTTTTCAATTGTGTGACCTTCTTTGCCACAATATGTGCACTGTGGCCTCTTGCTATTTCCAGTATAACCCCTTCCAAGACCTCTTCCTCCACCTCTTCCATAGGAAGCATTAGCCTGAGAAGTCAATGGCATATAATCTTGATTAACTTGCTTGAATCCAGTTGCTTGTGTACTCAGTATTGCCTTATCAGCTCCTAGATCTGCATAATTGACCTGACTCTCATGTTGCAATGCCATGTTGAATACAGTGGAAAGATCTGGTATGGGTTTTGCCATCAGAACCTGTGACCTTACATTGCTGTATGAGTCATTTAACCCTTTCAAGAATCTGATGATTTTGTCAGTTTCATCCTGCTCTTTATAGATTGGTTTGGCAGCACAAGTACAGGGTGGTGCAGGCCTTAAAACTATTAGTTGATCCCATAAACTCTTCAATCTGGTAAAATACTGAACCACTGATAATGCACCTTGCTTTGTTGCATATATCTCTTCTTGGAGATTAGACAAACGGTAGGCATTACCAACTCCAAATCTATGATCAAGATCAACCCAAATATCCCTTGCCGTGTCTAGCCAAAAAATACTTTGCTGAATAGAAACATCTACAGAATTAACAAGCCAATTTGACACCATATCATTACATTGGCACCAGATTTCATAATGCCTGTGATTTTCTGGTGGTTTAGGCAATGAACCATCAACAAACTTCAATTTGCCTTTCATGGATAGAACCATAGAAATTGCTCTCTTCCAGCAGTGATAATTTTCTGCTCCTTTTAACACCGGCTGAACAATCACAGCTGAGGGATTCTCCCCAGGATGAATATGGTAAGGATTAACAGCCACAACATCTCCTTCATCAGCCATCGTCAAGAAATGAATGACAGAACGCAAGAAAAGAAAAAAATGATAAAAGATGAAGATTGTAGTTCCACACTACAACTCAGAATTCTGAAATTGAATTGCGATTCCACACCACAATCAACCTTAGTAGTGCACAGCTGAAGTCATTTCTCTGATACCATGTTGAAAATGATCAAAAACTGTAAAAACATAAAGAATGTTCTTGCGAAGAAGATGAAGAAATTTAAAAACAAGAAAGGCGGGAAAAGAAATGAAGAATCATTATCATTGATTTTGATCGAATTAAACAGACTTAGAACTTCTGGATTACAATTGGAAGTATATATAGACTATCTAGCTATCTAACTAACAACCAAGTTGGTTACAACCGCCTAATTGATTGCTAACAAACTCAACTGTCATTTGTACTTAAGTGTTCGACCAAAGTCCTGAGAGAAGATGAACACATGTTCTGAAAACCATCAGCCTGTTAATTGCACTCTTACTTGAACTTCAACATATATAGCTTAGAGAAGAGTAAATACCGTAATTAAATGAAGGTTAGTTTAGACAAAGACGTGGATTATTTCTTAAGCAATATTTCAGTGTATATATATATATGCATCTCCAAGTCGAAAGAAAATACAAACAAACTAGCTTATTTTCATTTGCATTGTAGTTTGCTAAACACGTACTGATTCTTTCTTTCAATCGGCTACCGTTGATAAAATGGGTTTAGACTACAAACCAACGTGGTTGACTGCTGTTGTCTGCACAATTATCGTCGCCATTTCTCTTGCCTTCGAACGTCTCCTCCACTATACCGGGAAGGTACGTTCCCCATTCTTTTCTTTTTTCTTTTGCTTTCGTACGTAAGGTTCACCATGCGCGCATTATATATCGTTGCCATTTCTAGCTAGCACATATTGTTCCATGTACCTAACAATCTGAAGCCAACTTTGCTATGTTTCTCACCGTATTCCCATAGTACTACTTTGTATGTGGTGCTGTATATATTCGTAGTAATTCGAGTGTACATACGGATTCATTTTGGTTATGGGACCAGGTTTCCAACAGGAAAATGCTTCGCAATTCTTCTTTGTATGGAGTCTTGTAATTGGATGAATGCATTTCTTTACTTAATAATATTTTGTATATATATGCTCTGTACACAAATTCTTAATTATTTAAAAGCCATGATTAGTTGATGATATCAGTGTAGTACTCAAGATTTGCATGTTTCCATATATGGAGTGTTATTAACAATTGTTACAATTAATTGTTTGGTTTATTTAATACTCCCTCCGTCTCAAAATGTTTGGGACATTTTTAGCTTAGCATTTAAAAGTCTAATTAATCCTTGGAATTTCAATTAATTGATGTAATATTATTAGGGTTATGATAAAGTGAAACTTAAAGTACATAAATGTAAAAAGTATTAGATCATTTGATGAAATTCGAAGGATTAATTAGACTTTTCGTATAATGTCCGAAAGCTCAAACGTCCCAAACATTTTGAGACGGAGGGAGTAATTAATATCGATCCCTCTAATTAATTTATTTTCTTGCATGGTGGTGAATGAATGATGGATGCAGTACTTGAAGCAGAAGAATAAAAGCCTCTTTTGATGCTTTGCAAAAAGTAAAAGAAGGTGACGATCTGTTTAATTAATTGTTCTAGCAAAATTTTGGATGTGATTAGTTAGTATATAAACTGATTAATTAATTTGTTTATTAATTGGTGCATGCAGAGCTTATGGTGTTGGGATTCATATCCCTGCTGCTTAATGTTTTTCAGTATAAGATAACAAAAATATGTGTTCCTATTGGTGTCCTGCTTGACCTCCTACCCTGCGACTTGCCCGAAGAAGAAGAAGGAGGAGGATCAAAAGAATCTTTATACTGTGATCATAACAAGGTAATTAAGTTAATGTTTTAATTAAGAATCGCAATTAACTCTTGAATTTAATTTTTTTTTTTGTTTTTTCTTTTTTGATAAAATACCTACAAAATATGTGTTGAAGAGATGGACTAAAGCAACACATATTTTGTAGGAGGAAGAAGATGGATGGCTAGGTTGCACGGATACGGATACGGGGATACGGATACGCGAACACGGGACACGTGGATACGTAATTTTCAAAAAATACAGGATACGGATACGGGTCAAAATGTAAATATTAAAAATATAAGGACCAAAATATAAATATTAAAAATATAAGGACTAATAATGTAAATATTAAAATATAAGGACTAACAATACAAATAACAAACTATAAGCACAAAGAAAATACCTTATGCATAATAATATTATTTCTTTTGTTCACTACAAGTCAGCAAACAAAACAGATACCAAAAAAAAAAATATATATATATATATATATATATATATGACTTACGAATTGAACAGCAGAAGAGATGCGGCTGCTGAGGAGAATGGGAGGAAGTCTTCTAGGGTTTTTTGGTTTTGAGACAGCAGCTATTTACCCATCAGCTTATAGAAAAAAAAAAAAGGGAAATTAGGGATAAGGACACAATCTGAAATATTATTAAGAATGGAACAACTATATATTTTTATATAGGAGAAGAGACAATCAGTATAATTTTATAATGAAGAATGACAAACAAATGAATCCCAAAATCAAATGAATCTCCTAGTGAATTCAAAATCATGAATTTCGACGAATGAATCCTTAAAATCGGTGAATCCCGACAATAAATTTTGAAAATTAGTGAATTTCGACGATGAATTTCGCAGATGAATTTAAATGAATGAATTTGAACACAAGTGAATTTCGATAGTGGATAAATAGTTTTGTCTTTATGCAAAAGTTTGAAAAGATCGTCCTTCTACTTAATTGATGAAATATTTTTGTCCTTCTCCCTCATTCCCCCAAAAAAAAATCCTTTAATCAATTTTTTGAAAAAAATGGATCCGTATCCCAGCCGTGTCCAACTTTTTAGAAATTCCGATTCGGCCCCGATACGTATCTGGAGCCGTATCCGGCATATTGGTGGCGTATCCGTATCCTCTGCATGTCGGACACGAATACAGCCCCAAAATTGACGTATCGGTGCATCATAGATGGATGGAGGGAGGAAGAAAGAAAGATACGGTTTTTTTTATTTTTAAATACTACCTGAAAATAAAAAAACAAAAAAAACTAGGGCCGTGATTTTTTACTCTGGAGCCGTGATTTGTTTTTTCTACTTGGCCTCATCATGGGAAACTAGGACGGCCTGGAGGAGACAAAATAGGACGGTTTTTTTGGCGGGGGATAAAGTATTTAGAGTGTAAAAATATTGGAGCATATACATGTCAAAAACTATTTTCGCCTATTTTCGCCCCTAGTGTGTGTGTATATATATATATATATATATATATATATATATATATATATATATATATATATATATATATATAAAATTCCCCCAATTTTTTTTTTTAGAACAAATAACTTATTTAATTTTTGCTGCTATTGTGTGAATGCAGGATATGGTCCAGTTGTTCTCTCATGAAGATTTGCATAATCTCCATGAATTCATCTTTGTTTTAGCCATAGCCCACGTCATCCTTTCTGTTCTTACTGTCGTATCCGGAGAAGCAAGGGTAATATTAATTACAATCTCTTTTGGTGGTATATTTTTTATTCTGTTTAATTTTCTGAATGGAAATTTTACAATATTGTCTTTAATTAGATGCGACAATGGAAACATTGGGAGGTTTCGCTTGCAAATGAATGTTCCGACGTTAGCGAAGAAGGTGTGATACATATATATATATATATATAAATGTGTGTGTGTGTGTGTTTTTTTATGATGACGTGTTCTATATATCAATAAAAACCAAGAGGAGAGATATATTGTTGTAAAATATAAGATATAAAGGGCAATAACCTTGAAATATTGGTCGATGTGTAGAATGGTCTGTTTTACATGTTTGACAAATATTTGTCTGTTTTCAGGACCAAGGATCACGCTTGTTCAGGGTCTTGATTTCATCAAGCGTCGTTTTACTGGGATTGAAAAGTATTCCACCTTCTTAGGTTGGCTGGTAAGTTTTTAATTTGTTCTGCTCTCTCTTTTTCATGTATGTTCTGGAGCCAAAAACCGATTTTACCAAAGTCGATTCTCAAAATACACTTACGGGAAGTTAGTTTTTGGCTCCAAAAATCGACTTTCACAAAGTCGATTCTACTGTGGTACACAAGTACATTGGTGCGTTAATGGATATTTTCCTTTTTTTTAACATCAACCTTCACAGCAATGCTTTTTAAGGCAATTTTACAAGCCAGTCTCCAAGTCGGATTATGAGGCACTTAGACGGGGTTTTATCACCGTAAGTCAAACCCTAAAGCTGGTTTATTTGTAGTAAGATGTGCCCCTTTCTCTGCCCTTGCTTTTTCATAATTAATAATTAATATCGTTTTATATTTGTTGCATTTTCTTGTTGCAGGCACATTGCAGGGGAAGTCCGAAGTTTAATTTTCACAAGTACATGCTGCATGCGTTGGAAGATGATTTCGAGACAATTGTTGGCATAAGGCAAGTTAAATTATTGCTTCTATATAAACTCTTTTATTTTTTATTTGTGTCACTAAATCTCGTAATGAATCATGACATCATTTTTTTCTTAATGCAGTTGGTATTTGTGGGTAATTGTGGTCATATTTTTGTTGCTAAATATTAGCGGTACGTATATGCCTCTTTATTTGTAGATCTTGCATTATATTGCTCATACCCCATAACCTTCAAAAGATTATTCTTTTTATTTATTTTGTAAACCTCAAAAAGCAAAATCTGCTTTACATTCACTGTGTGTGTGCTTGTGCAGGTTGGAATACTTATGTTTGGATAGCTTTTATTCCTTTCATCGTAAGTGGGACTTATATATATGTGTGTGTGTGTCTGAATGCATACATTATGTGGTTTGATGTTAGTTACTCACTGACGGGAAGTTTGAACAATTTGTTTTAGCTTCTATTAGCCGTAGGCACGAAATTGGAGCACATAATTACACAGTTGGCTCATGAGGTTGCGGAGAAACATACCGTTGTAATAGGAGAATTGGTGGTAAAGCCTTCTGATGATCATTTTTGGTTCCATCGGCCTCAAATTATCCTCTACTTGATCCATTTCATTCTCTTTCACAAAAACGTTCGAGATTACATATTTATTTTGGTATCTATTTCAATCTCATTCATGCAAAATTGTGGAGCCACTTCATTTCATTGTCAGGCTTATCATCGGGTAAGACCAAAGAGTGTCTGGTTTTAGCCATTTGGTTATTTTTATTGTTGATTTTTTTTAATATGTGGTTAATTTCAGGGTGATTATTCGGCTTCTTTGTAGTTACAGTACTATGCCTCTTTACGCTATTGTCACTCAGGTAATTAATTTCCAATTGAACTTGTTTTTTCCTTAGATACCATATTTAATTTATTTGTTCTGAACTAATTAAACTAATAATAAAACAGATGGGTACCCACCTCAAGAAATCAATATTCGATGAACATTTGCAAGATGGGATTGTTGGTGATGGTTCAACCGGTGGTTCTCCTCTCGAAGAATTACAGATGGGAGATATAGGTAGATCCAACCTTGACGGAGGAAACACACCACCCGAGATTGTTGAATTAGCTGATTGATTTTTGTATTTGATAATTTTAATCATTTATTGTGTTGTAATTTGTAATAAGATTAATTTTAAATACTCATACTCTATTGAATATATATGAGCAATATTATTTCTTTTCAATTTCTTCTTTTTGGTTCTTTTATTTCCTACTTTTATTATTTTTACAGTTTTACAACAATTATCAACAATATTTGCACCAACCCAACCCAAACTCAAACTAATTTGCTCATCCCTAATATTACTTTTTTTTTTTTTTTTTTGAAGAACCCTAATATTACTAAACTTGAAAAAAAGTATTATTACTATTATCTTTTTTTTTTTTTTTTTTTTTTTTTTTTTTTTTTTTTTTTTTTTGTGGAGTATTATTGGTATCTGTACGATGAAAATCTGTAACACTGCATAATTATTACTTTTTCTGAGAAAGCATAATTACTTCTTAATTTTCTTATTTTACTTTAAAAAGTAGAGTATTCCTCTTCTCAAAAAAAAAAAAAAAAAAAAAAAAAAAAAAGAGTATTCCAAGAAAGGGTAGATTGATGAAAATCTGTTTCCAAATAAAATAAAATAAGATAAAGAAAGAAAGAAAAAGTTTGATGAAATTCTTTTGGGGAGATGATGATAGTGGAAAAAAAATGCATATGATTTCTTGGGAAAATCTGTGTCGACCCAAAGAGCAGGGTGGGTTGGGATTTCGCAAGCTTTTGGAGATGAATATTGCCCTTCTGGGGAAATTGGTGTGAGACTTAGTGCATCAGAAAAATAGTCTTTGGGTCAAGGTCTTATCCCACAAATATAAGACTCTGACAACGGTAGCTAAAACTGGCAGCTCACCAGTATGGAGGGGAATCTGTAAGGCATTTGCACGATTACATAGCGGAATAGAGCAGACGGAGACTGGTTATGCATGGACAGCAGAATCTGGAAGAAAGTATACGGTGAGCTCAGCTTATGCGTGGCTGACAAATTGGCACGACCGGGGAGAAATGGATCCTGTTTGGGCGAAGATTTGGCATCTCAAAGGACCAACTAGAAATAACCTTCTGTTGTGGTCAATCACCCACAATGCATTACCGGTGAATGATATTCTAAGGAATAGACATATACTAGATGACGCAGGGTGTAAGCAATGCGAACAATCCACGCGTCCGTCCTCCATGCGTTGCGGGATTGCGAATGGGCAAAAAATGTTTGGAACAACAGTGTGCCTGAAAACGGTAGGGGACTTTTTTTTCAAGCCTCCAATCCAAAAGAGTGGGTGAAAGTGAACCTAGCAACGGAGCAGGGATCGCCTTTTAAACCGAACAAATGGAAATATATATGGAATGAAGCGATTTATGGTATTTGGATGTGGCGAAATAAGATCGTACATGACAAAGATGAAGAAAGGCCACCTGCCTTTGTGTTTATATCGACTATCGTGGAGCGAGCAAAGAATTTACGACTTGCATGGGACATAGAGTAGAATCTCTTTACAAATAGTGCCTTAAGTTTGATTTTTGAGATTTTCATACGATTGTAACCTGGCCGCACCTCCTTTTGAGGATTAGTAATAAAATGATCTTTTTTTATAAAAAAAAAATCACTTTCTACCCATTTTATAGTTTATATTCGATTTCAGATTCTCTTTATTGAGTCTTTAATTTCATAATAAAAACGGCTATTTCGAAAGAAAAAATAAATAAATAATTGTTTCGACCAGAATACGACCTTTTTCTCTTTTTCTTTACGAAATTTGAGACGAACACGCTAATGGTAACACTTATTTCCATAGGACTTATATACGAGTAATGATAGAGGCACAACGGTTGTGCCCAGGCCGGCTCTGACATTATTTGCTCCTAAATCCAAGTCGCTGAATTAGGCATTTTAGTTCGAAAATAAAAACTTATAATTTTTTTTTGGACCTTTATCAATTCAAATGAAAAAAATTTAACACATTATATTAGGTTGGATCATATTTGATGTAATGTTAGGCCTCCCGGCACTGTTGGGCCTAAGACCACTGTCTCCTTCGCCTTATTGGAGGGCCGGCCCTGGTTGTGCCCCAACGACTGACACGACGGTGATCTGTACCGAATCATAATAAATTAAAGAGTGAAGAGGCTAAAATCACTTTTTAATACAAAAAAAAAATAAATAGGACACACTCCTTGCAAAAAGGACAAAAAAATTCAGACGGACAAAAATACTCTTACTTGTACAAGATATGCGTTACAGGCCGTCCCCTCTCATTTAGTTTATTCCCTACCTTCTTCCTTTCTTTTTTTTAGCAGGTCAGTTTTTTTTAAACAACCATCACTTTTGACTTAGACCTCTGATAATCAAAATATTTTTACCAAAATTCATATTTTTTTTGCTCTTTATTTTGAGATCTCATACGATACCCTTCCGACGTAAATTTTGAAAGTCGAAAAAACATTTGCATTAATCGGAGAGTTTTTCTTATAAACGATCGTAACTTTTGATTTAGAACACCGATCATCAAAATTCTTTCACCAAAGTTTATATTTTTTTTTCTCTTCATTTTGAGATCTCATACGATACCCTTTTGACGTAGTTTTTGAAATTCGAATTTAATCACAAATTTACACTAACACAAGAATAAAGATATCACATGATCGACGTGATCAATATCATAGTATCAGTATCAAAGTATCATTATCACAGTATCACAGTATCTGTATCACATTAACAGTAGCATATGTAGTTCAAGGTTCAATAGCATCACGTCTGATCTAAAACATTTAAATATAATACTAGCAGTTTCTAGAATGCAAAAATATGGTTATAATGAATATGTAGTACTTGTCTCATTTACTGGAAAATAAAACCCACCAACATGTGGGTAGAAGCATCAGCAAGACAAAATAAAAGTTCCGAAAATAACTAAAACACAAAGAAAAAGTCTATTAGCTGCAACAACATCAAGTACAACATTCCCAAGCTCTTTGCACTCCCTCAAAACGGAAGCCCTGATGGGGAACACGCTGTCCATTCTTATTTATCAACTGGCTAGCAACCTCTCAAAAGTCTATTGAACTTGTTGCCTTTCTTCATAAACTCAAACAATGGAGCTGCATTTTCTCCATTTACTTCAATTGCTTCCACATTGAGCTGCATTTTGTATTAAAAAGAGAGAAGGAGCCTACAGTATCAGTAACACAATATCAGTATCAGTATCATAATATCAAAATGGATAGGATGAATGTGGATTATTTTGTCCAACTCTTTGATCTTTAGAGTAGTATATGGTTTAACAGGTCATGTGTTGATATCGGAATCGGCAAAATAGTTTCTTTTCCAAAAAGTCATAACTCTATGCCTCAAATCAGCACATACCTTCCAATGTTTACCTTTTTTTTTATAACATGAACTCTTCCCTTTTAATTCATCATCATCAGCGTTTACAGTATCACAGTATCAATATCACAATATCAATATCAGTATCACGGTATCAGTATCACAGTAACACTTTACTTAGGCATCAACACCTTATTTACTTCAACTATAGCCAAATAAATCACTTTCTTTTCAATTTAAGATGAATTGCTAATTGTTGATGGGAATCACAATGTTTCTTACTTCTACTGTTTTGTTATTAGCTTGAATATGACATTTTCTTGTTTTTTTACTGCTCATCTCTACACATTGCTACTACAATCACATTATTTACTAAAATAAGCTTTTCGTTCACTCATGCATAAAATCAAACACTTTCCACGCTATCCTTTTGAACTACTTTTCGCAGCAAACATACAAAGCATTTGACCTCTCAAGATTCAAATGACATGGACTTTGCTATAAAAGCCGTCCAACTTGGCACATGTAGAAGGTGATCCAATTCAACTTATTTTGCAAAATGTTTTGTTTCAAAAGCTACCAATCAAACTGAAATTACTAGAACTAGAAACATTGTTCCACCAAGAAACAAGAGAAGCCCTCTGCAAATCAAAGAGATCCCAGCTAATACCCACTCATTTCCGGACATTTTCAATAAAGGATAATGAAATAAAAGGTGATCAATACTTTCATGAACTTCACCACAAGCAGAACATATTAAGGCTTCATATCCAAATCTCCTACTAAAAAAAAGACATGTATCATGTTAGACACTTCCCGAAAAAGAAATACTTAATCTTAGCATGTAAGGACAAGGCCGAAATCATCTTCCAAAACTTGGAATTGTAGAAGGAACTTGAGGAAGAATACATGAATGACCTGAATTTATCAAAATAGTAGTCATAGGATGCCTTAGAGACAATATTACCATTATTAGAAAAGACACATTGCCTTTTATCAGGAGCATTGGTTTTACTTAAAATACTAGACCAACGAGAATCATCACGGCTAAATTACAATTTTGGTCCTCTAACTAGACACGTTTTTTGATTTTGGTCCTTGTTTTTCTCCGGTGACAATTTTAGTCCTGTAAGTGGTCTTTTTTTTACAAAAATAGTCCTGAACGCCGGAAAGACCACTTAAAGGACTAAAATTGTCGTCGGAAAGACCACTTACAGGACTAAAATTGTCGCCGAAAAGACCAATTTTAGTCCTGTAAGTGGTCTTTCCGGCGTTCAAGACTATATTTGCAAAAAAAGACCACTTACAGGACTAAAATTGTCGCCGGAGAAAAATCAGGACCAAAATCGAAAAACGTGTCTAGTTAGAGGACCAAAATTGTAATTTAGCTTGATCACCTCCAATTCCGAACAACCACGATACTCGTCATTCTTAATTGCTGAACAGAGCTTGCAAATTCCAAGTATGAGCAAAATTAGAACCATATTGGAAATCGAAAAAGCGCAAAGGCTTTGAATTGATTGGTCAACAATGAAATCATGAGTCGGTTTGATGAATGGGAGGAGGAAGATAACGACGGTGGTTGCAGCCTTCCTCCGTCACCTAGAGACACTTTGTTCATCATTTCTTCAGATAGTGAGAGCAAAATGAGGGTTTCACGCAGCAAATTAAATGTTGGAGAACTTGACGGAAAAAGAGAAAATGAATTTTTAATCATTTTAAAATATTTTTTTTAATCATTTTTTACAACCACTTTATGAGCCGGTTTCGATTACACTCTTGTATAATTTATCAAGAGTTCATGATGACTTTTAAATCTACGTATGAAGTAGATGAAGACAGGTCTTTGAATCATTCGATTCGGATATCGGATGAATAAGAAATTAAGGCTTGAAGTTGGTTAGTTGAAAAAGTTGAAGTGCTGAAACTTGGAAGTTGAAGAGTTCAACTTCCTTAATCCCACATTGGGAATTGTGCTAATATTTTTTTGAATATTTAAGTGGGAGGAGTTTAGTCAATGTTATAAGCTCCAAGGAAAGGGAGATAGTTCAGAATGGTTTTAGTTAGACGATGTTCTGCAAAAATTACCACACGCCCGAGCCTGAGACCGTTGACCGTTGACCTTGGGCTTTGGGAATTGGGCCTGAGGCAATACTAATTTTTTGGACAAAGTTACACTGATGAGTATTCTGATTTGAGTAATCTGAGTCCGAGTTGAGAGATTCGATCCGATTCAGGCTTGACTCAGCTGAGTCCCTTCATCTCAGAATTCAATACATAACTATGAAGTTAGTGGAGTTGCATTATTACTTCAACTTTGATGGAGTTAAAGGTCATTAGTGGAAATCGATGAAGTTAAAGCCTTTTAGTGGAGCTCTTTCAACTGATGGCTCCTTCAATATACTTCAGGACCGTCCCTCATTATAAAAAGATCCTCTACTGCAATGGAAATGAAAAACATAGAACTACAACACAAATATCATTCTTTCTGCATAACAAATAGCTGAAGAGTTTTATGAAGTACTGTCAGAGTTCGAAGTATGTTCAGAGTTGAAGTACCTCTCTTTGAATAGGTATACTGAGTAATCCTTGGAGACAATTACATAATCCGTGGGTACAAACCGGGCAAATTTGTCTTAAAGACAGAGTTCTACTCGCCTCAGCTCTTAGCATATCCTTTATATTTTTGTTTTCATTTCGATTTCTTTATTGTAATTGTAATCTCCTCTCAGATAAATAAATAAATTGTTTGAGGAAAAAGTGCCACAGGATTTTTTATTTTAAAAAAGGAGTTAAACCTCCCAGACCCGGAAAACCCTGTGGTTGGACCGGTGAACCGCGACCCGGCCGGGTATGAATCAACCACGTCGTTTTTTTTTTTTTTTTTTTTTTTTGAGGAATAAATGCCACAAAATTTTTTATTTAAAAAAAAAAACATATTTGTTATGACTAGTAAAAAAACCTGGGTCTATCAGGTAAGAGCCAAATATCCTAACCAACTAAAGTACAAAGGATGATTGTTATAGGTTTATTTAAAAGACTAAAAAGTAAGATAAAACGGGAAAAGGGAGCCCTAATTGTGAAGCCCATTGCCCGATTCTTTTTAGCTTATGACAAATTCTGCTTCTTGCTTATCATCAAACTATCAAAGTGATTGATCTGATTCAACTTTCAAGGCACACGTCTCAGATTCTCAGCAGATAGACTTTTTTTTAGGAGGAGCAGGTAGACTTTCAAGTAATCAAGTTTCATCTTTTCGTTTCTTATTCTTTAATTTTTTCTTGGTCAATAATAAGTATAACACAATGTGAAAGGCTCAAAGCTCTGTTCGTCATTTCTAAGTTCTTAGAAATTAGAATATGTATTTCAAAAAAATAAAAATAAATTAGAATCTTAGTTCTTATTTCGTACTCTATCTTTTGGCGGAAATGAGATCTTACATTTCTATGTTCGTCAAATTTAACACCACAAACTAAAGTCGAAATTCAATACAACTTCCAAAATTGGCAAGAAAATAAATGAACACTGTTTAGTAAACGAACTTGTTGGGAACGGGGACTAGTTTTTATTTGAATTAATAATGTTACGATGCATGGACCAGCTCTTTTGTAAGGAATTTTGATGGTTTTTTCACTAGTATCGTCATGTGTTTTGGTATCAAAAATGCTTTTCATTTGTGTTTGTTATGATCTGGATGTTGAAAACTTGGAATATTTTGGAATCGATTATTGTTGTCAATTTTTTTTTTTTTTTTATGTATGAAAATATTATTTTTAACCTTATGTTGTGACCCACCGGTTTAACCAAAGACTCCAACAGTTGAACCGGTGATCCGGTAACTTTTCGGGTTGATGACCGGGCGGGTCTCGATAACTATACTACGGGTATAACATTAAAGAGTCGGGCTCGTTGGATGATAAACACGGCATGCTGATGCTGAAGAGGATCTATTCCATATCTAGATTGAAGATAAAAAGAGAACCGGAAAGATGTCACCGGACCGAATAGATGCAAAAACAGGGGTATATTCGTCAAGACGGAATTTTTTTTGTCCTTATTACAACTAAAAAAAGTTGTGTGGATTAGAACTCAATAATTACCCACAAGGTGGATTTATACATGATTTTTCCTAATTTAAATTGATAATAATGTAAATCTAATAATGATCAACGATACAGATCACTATTATATCACTCGTTATGACACAACCGTTGTGTCTCCATCATTACTCTAACTCATTTGTGGATTTGTTTTTTTAATTAATGTTGATGTTGCGATTTTTATGTTTTTTTTTAAACTGAATATAAATGAGTTGTTATGGATGGGGGCATTGCTAGAACATCAAAATAATTTTGTTCTTAGTAACCCTTGTCTTTCTCCTATGTCCTATTTGACACGATTAGTAGTAAATTGGTCCTTGTCCACTTTTATCTGGTAATAATTTTTAGGGTGCGATTTTTTGTTTTCTTTATATTTTCGTTTGAGGTTTGACAGATAAAAATTTGTTCATCAAGTGGGAGGAACCTACACAATTTTTTTTTTTTTGGGTAAATCGAATCTTCATTAAAATCATTGTAAAAAACATAAGTATTATGTACGCCACATAGTTCAAACGCTAATTAAACCGTACATAATAAACTGCAACAAATAGAATAACTATCTTCCCCGGAAACCTACACATTTCAAATATTGGAGTTCGTTATTTAAGTCTTAACAGACTATGTACATATTGTGCCAACAACTGACAGAGATCCCGATAACGCTGAACAACAACACCCAACTGCCCAAATGAGCATGTGGTAGAGACTGTTCAGCCAAATGTCGCCGAGGAGCCTTCAACCATGATCGATGGGACATGTGGTCTTGATGGCATTAGGGAACCTATGATTGTTAAGGGGACCGTGGCTTTGGATCCTAGTGCCAAATCGTTTGAATACCCGAAGAATAAGATACATAATCAGATTGAAAAGGGACAACACAGTGCTCCGGTTTCGAAGAATACCGGACTGGGAATCAGATTTCGCATGACAGCTTAAGAGCTTTCCACTCCACCTTGCAGGCCCGTTTTGTCGTTTCCGGGGTTATACTTGACTTGATAAATTCTGATATTACAGAAAAAGACCCAAGAACCCCACTGATTCATTCAGGTGATACTTCGAAGGCCTCGACCCCTACCTACCTTGAGTTGGCTTTGAAAAGGGGGGAGGGGGGGAAAGTGAACCTGTTGCTGTTACAAAAAAGAAAGGATGAGCTAGAAAGAAAGACAAGACACCGGCCAAGAAACACTCGTATCAACATGATAAAAAATCAACTTGACGCCTCAGATAAGGAATCAAAGCAGTACCTAAATTCAAAATCCTATGACAATTATGAAGAATGGACGGAGGCATCCGAGAATGAACTACTTGGCAGAGGCACCCTATCAAAAAGTAACGACAAGGGCAAGAAACAAGAGTTACCACAAATACGATGATGACTACGAATATTATTAGTGTTTAATTTTGTCTAAATATCTATTACATCTTTGTGATTTTTGTGGAGTCGACATTTTTTCCTATCCAGATCTATACGGTGACAACCACGCGTTTTTTCCTTTTTGCAGCTTCTTCGGCTATGAACCTCGGCTTTGTGAGGTTTGCCCTTTTAAACTATTTTTTAAAAAAAAATAAAGTTTTAACAGACTATAATTGTTTATACCCGCCGAAAAAAAAAGTATAATATTTTGTTGTTTTAATAATAGAAAAGCACCATGAGTTTGTTGCCAACGAGGCTTGACGGTCAAAGGTGGGTCTTAGGACCAAATGGTCCTGGTTCGAGTCAAACTTGGAGCAAAATGAGTATTAGTTATATATTTATCTATTGGTTCTTTAACAAAATTAGAAATGTTTTGTCCCACGATAAAATGGTCACAACAAATAACAACAACACACATTTGTGTCATTAATTGTGATATGAGACATATTCAATTGCTAAATTATAATTTTAATCATACAATTGTATACGTTTTTGATTTTGGTCCCGATTTTTCTCCGGCGACAATTTTAAGATCGTAAGTGGTCTCTTTTTTTTGCAAAATAGTCTCGAACGCCGAAAGACCACTTACAAGACTAAAATTGGTCTTTCCGGTGACAATTTTAGTCCTGTAGTTTGGTCTTCCCAGCGACAATTTTAGTCCTGTAAGTGGTCTTTCCGCGTTCGAATTTATTTTTGCAAAAAAAAAGATCACTTACAGGACTAAAATTGTCGCCTAAAAAAAACCAGGATAGAAATCGAAAAACATGTCTAGTAGAGGACCAAAATTGTAATTTAGTCCATATTCAATCCTATTAGTCCCTTAAAAATCAATGATGTAAACACGCCACGTGTTTGTCTTTTGTTGTTACCATTTTGTTGTGACAATATCTCTAAAAAAACCACCGAGAGGTTGTTATTTTGGTTTTAACTTTTAATTATATAGTTGTTTAAGAATTATGACACTATTAAACATATTTTTAAATAAAAGGACACACAATAAGATATATAGGCTGAAGTTTCTCCAAAGATTAATAGGTTAAAAGACATCTGATTAATAAATAAATAATAAACACACGCTTGTTGCCATAAAATTTCTGTCTCATTTCATTAACATTTATCTTTTCCTCTCTTATTTTTAAACACCCATCTCTTTTAATCTAACTTTTCAAAAGCAATAAAAATTTCACCGACCTTTTTATATTTTATTTTTTCATGCTATTCGTTTTGAAACATCCTTTAATATAATTATTCACTAAAAAAAGTAAATTTCAATAATGAATTTCGAACAACCGTGAATTTTGACCTTTAATTTTAAACAACTACGAATTTTCATAAATTACGTCAGAATATGGTATTGTGACCTCGAAATAAAGAGAGTGAAAAAATTAAAAAAATTAATGAAAATTTTTAGAGTTACAGATCGAGAGGTAAAGGTCTATATGGCATCACACTCTTGGATGAGTGACAATAAGGATTTCCATACCATTAACAAATCATAATTGACTTTAAAAAAAAAAATCATATATAACTGACTTTTTAAGTTTGTTAGCGCTTATTGTAAAAATATAAAATAAATAAATAAAATTCCTCTGAACAACTAAGGCGTATCCCAGCATCCAACCACTAAGGAGTGTATGGAGCCCTTTGTTGGGGCCCATCTTTTATATTAATTTATTAATTTTTGTATTTTAAGTATTATCATATGAATGTGATTGAAACCTTGATCCTTCTTCTCTGTAATATAAAGGGTATGTGAAAAACCAACTATTACACATTCATTCATTCTCATTCGATCCTTTCAATATTTAAGCGAGCCATGGGTGATTATATTGCAAAATCAAGAAACATTGTCATTATCTTGTTAATTTCAATTTTAGCAATAATGCCTATCTAAGATTAGCCTCTTCGAATACGAACCGACAGTTTTTGAAAAATATCGAGTTCATATTGTTAATGAGCTTCCCTCTAGGAAAGAGCCTGTGCATGTTCATTGCTGGTCTTCAGAGAATGATCTTGGGTTGCATGATCTTTACCCTAAAGATGATCTGCACTGGAATTTCAAGATAAATTTTGGGTTTTCCACCACATTCCAGTGTCATATTGAGTGGAACAGTAAAAAGGCTGAATTCAAGGTCTTTGCGCCTGTATTAACTAGGAACAAGTATTGCGGCATAAGATACGATCGCATAAACATTTGTTGGTGGGCGGTTAAAGAAGATGGGTTTTACTTGGCGAATTACGAAAATCCTTCTCCAAAGCATCTGAAGAAATTTAGAAACTGGAATTAATCCGGTTGTGCGTGTGACATAAACCTCCATCCATGCATCGATCTTGTTCAGATCTAAAAAAGCCAAAATATATATTCAACAGGAATTAATACAATATTATCTTCATCTTGATGTTGGGTTCAGTTAATTTTTCCGCTCTTATTTGACCGTTATTTGCATATATGTACATGTGCTCATAGCAACCTCTAAGTTTCGTGTTTTCTAGATCGAAAATTTTATTAATATAATCATCTCTTCAAACGACGTTTGATCGATTACAATTCTCTATAACTTAATAATGTATTAGAAAGCCTTTTCAACAAAATAATGTACTATTAGAAAGAATAAATAAGTGTAATATCCTGGATCAAATTTTAGCCACGACTTTAATTTGGTGATATATAGTAATTTCTAGTGGTGGAATCAGATCGGGACCCGTCCCGTAGCCTTCTTATCCGTTTCTCGTTCGGATAGAATTATGTAATTGGAAATTAAAGTGTATAGATTGAAGAAGACTCTCGTACTAGGTTTTAGGTGCTTGCTTCAGACCATGCAAAGTCTTCTTCAATATGTACACTTATCTACTTTGTCTTTAATAAATCTGGAAATTGAAAATCATGAATATAGTGATACTAGTTAGGCGGTAAATGGAACCTATAAACAAGTGGGATGTTTAATTAATATTAATGATTTATTGTTTTCGGATTATTAAGGAAATCTAAAAATTCAATATTTAGTAATTTCAATAATTAGGGGTGGAATCGGGTCGGGACCCGTCATGTATGATACAAACACATGATACAACACACAAGCATAAGACATTGGCGGTTTGAAGTCACAGAATATGCCAAAGAATATTCCGTCCTTGACCAGAATATTCCAAGAAATATTCTCTGTTGACCAGAATATTCCCCTGGATATTCCATGATGACGGAATATTCTCTAGAATATACTGGCAAGACTTTTACTCACAGGCAAATGTATAAATATGAGACAATGTACATACACATCTCATCTTTTGCAAAATAATAAAACAGAGATGATTACTTCTTTCTTTTAGTCCTTTTCCTCATGGTATCGGAGCATTAGGTTTCGATTTTGAGATTCCGCATCCATGGCAAATCCAAACCAGCAACAAATTTCTCCCATTAGACCTTATTACCTGCATCCAAATGATCCATCGTTAGTATTGGTACAACCACCAATATTCAATGGAAGTAACTATCATGCCTGGGCATGTTCGATGCGCATGGCACTCAAGTCAAAGAACAAGTTGGGGTTTATCAATGGAAACCTGGAAATTCCACCAATTGATTATGCTGACCACCATGCTTGGGAACAATGCAACAACATGGTTCTATCCTGGATCTTGAATTCAGTCTCTGCCTCAATTGCTCAAAATGTGATGTGGTTGAATTTTGCTGAAGAGGTCTGTAATGATTTGAATGAGAGGTTTTCCCATGGAGATCACTTCAGACTCTCAGATCTGCTTGAAGAGGGGCATACTGAAGATAGGTGTTACTGAAAGCATGGTTTTCCCAGAAAGGTGGTCGAAATGGTCTTTGGAAGAGGTTCAGACAGGGTCATAGGAAACAAAGTTGATGCAGCTAAAGCATCAATGACAGAACCTGCAACTCAATCAGTCACCTATTTTTTCACTCAAGAGAAGTTAGAAGAATTAAGGAATCTGCTCAACAATGTACCAAGCAATGAAGCACAAAATGAGCCTGAACATCTGGTTAACCAGGCTGCTGTTTTAAGTGCCAATTTTGGTGCACCCACTGGTGAGTTTGTGCATTCCAAAGTGGATTATAGATTCAAGTGCATCTGATCATATAATATGTACTCTTAATCTCTTTTCTTCCTACACATCTATTCCACACACAAATGTATCCCTTTCTAATGGAAATCAAACTGCTACCACACACAAAGGTATAGTAAAAATCTCACCTGTCTTAATACTTTCTGATGTTCTTTACATGCCATCCTTTAAACACAACCTACTCTCATTGAGCAATCTATTACATAACACACAATTGATTGTTACTTTCACACCTGATTTATGTCTAATACAGGAGGATGATTGGATCAGCTAGACACCACCATGGCCTCTATTACCTAAATCTGCATGATCTTCAACATCACTCCAATCTCAGAGTTGCTCTCACCAATCCAAGTCTGCTATGCCTTCTAATAATCCAGATGCATATACTTGGCATCTTAGACTAGGACATATGTCAAATAAAGTGATCAATGATGTAAAGCTCATAGATCTCTGTTTGTCATTTTGAAATAAATAAATGTACTGTGTGCCATCTTACCAAACAAAAGAAACTTTCTTTTCCCTTAAGCAATTCTATGGTTGTTTCTGCTTTTGATCTTGTCCACATGGACATTTGGGGTCTATACAAAAAAGGCACTGTTTATAATGAACATTATTTCTTAACCATTGTGGATGACCACACAAGATACACATGGTTGTTTTTGCTTAAGGCAAAGTCTCAAGTTAGTATCCTCATCAAACAATTATTTTATTTTTTTTTGTCAAAAATCAGTTTGGCAGGCAAATAAAAGCTATCAGGTCTGACAATGGTCTAGAATTCAAATTAACAGACTTTTATGGAATGAATGGAATCACACACCAAACTTCATGTGTTCATACCCTTGAACAAAATGGGATAGTTGAAAGAAAAGATCAACATATCCTTAATATTGCTAGGGCACCTAAGATTCAATCCAAAATTCCTTTAGCCTATTGGGGATTTTGTGTACAACATGATGTCACTCTTATAAACCTCACACCTTCTCCTAAAATTCAGCACCCAACTCCTTTTCAAAGGCTCTTTAAACCTCTTTCTTAAACCACCTGTCTATTCTAATCTTAGGGTTTTTGGTTGCCTAGCCTTTGCTAATAATTCTGATGTCCATAGAACCAAATTTGATGATAGAAGTATGCCATGTGCTTTCCTAGGATACCCTCCTAATGTCAAGGGATACATACTTCTGAACTTGCAAACCAAAAACATTCTAATTTTCAGACATGTCATATTTCATGAAAGTATCTTTCCCTTTTCCCTACACACAGTCAACCAACCACATAACTTATCCTACTCTTATCCTCTACCTGTTAGTCATAACCATCTTCCTTTTGACCTCCATTCTAGTCCTACACAAACACCACAATCACCACAACAGTCCACTCCAGTGCCTACTTCACCACCTACACAACACACTGTTGTATCCTTCACCTACACCATCTGTGGAATCTGCCACACCACCTTCCACACCATTCAATTCCTCTCATAGTCCTCAATCCTCAGCTACATATGAGCAATAGAATATGGAACAACCTGCACCCTATCCACCTCATCCTGGACAATCCACCAGAATTAAACAACCTCCTCACTATTTACAGGACTATGTTTGCCACAGTGCCTCCACTCAACCTAAATATCCTATTCAAGAGTATGTATCATATGATTTGCTTGCACTTCACTATAAATCATTTGCCTTGAGTGTGAATGTTACAGATGAACCTTTCACCTACCAACATACAGTCAAGGATTCCAAGTGGAGAGATGCTATGACCACTGAAATTGAAGCCTTACGACGTAACAACACTTGGGAAATTGTACCTCTACCCAAAGGAAAAGACCCTATTTGATGCAGGTGGGTCAACAGAGTGAAATATCTACCAGATGGAAAAGTTGAGCGTTTTAAAGCTCGTCTGGTGGCCAAGGGATACACTCAGCAACTGGGAATTGACTATCATGATACTTTTGTGCCAGTTGCAAAGCTCACAACAATCAGAGTTGTCATGGCTGTAGTGTTAAGGGTGATTTTATACGTTTTATAAGGATATATTTTATGTCAATATTCCCCATATTCTTAGGTTTTTCATAGAAATCGAGCTTATAATCGATTAATTGAGTAAATGGTGTTTCTAATAGGTTAAATTGCAAAACGTAGCGATTTATGTGTTTAAATCATGATTTTATATTATTTTAGGATTGTGTTACGCTTTGGTATGTTTTTCCTACATTGTAGATACACATTGTTGATGGAAAGGATGATTTTAAAGAGATGAATTCGAGTGGAAAATCCCGAAAGATACTCGTGTACGACGGGCTAATCAAAAGGCGTTTTACGAAGAAGAGTCCTTAATGAAAGTTGTAGAGTTTTCTCGAGCTTTTTATGACATTCGGATCATAATTTTTGGAGGTCTACAACTCAAGATATGAATTTTAGAAGTTTAGACTGGCGTCCAGGGAGCAGAAGCAATACAGAGAGTTCAGCTTGGCCGCAAACGCACGTTCCAGCTCCGTCCAAGCACTTCGGACGAGCGTCCGACCACCGACCTACTCATTGCCGACTTAAGCTTCTTTTGGTTGGCGCATGAAAAATCCTAATTAAATAAGGATTCTTCACACCAAGCGTATTCTAAATATATCACAAATTGACATACTACCCTTATATATAGCCGCATGTGATAACCCTAGTTTTTATCCATAATTCATTATTTACATTCACCCACACTTTGAAGCTTTCAAGGCGGTCACCGAGCCTTGTGCTCGGGTGATCCGGTTAGATTAGATGTAGTTTTTCTTCCGTTTTACTCATGGATCCAACAATTGTACCAACCATGTGAGTTTGATTTTCCAATTTATTCAATCTCTAGTTTATTTTCATGAGCTTTAATTTATTTTGTATCGTTCTATGATTTTGATGCTATGATGTGAATTAGATCGAGAGATCAGTTTGCTATTGATACGTTTACAACATACGGAAGTTGCGTAGACTAGATCACCATAGAAAGATAGGATCTTTAATCATTAATTATGTGACAAATTAATTGGTTAGATTTCTAGGTTGTTAGGTTCTAAAATACGGAAGTTAACTTGAATCTAAACCTTAGTTTTGTATGGAAAATCGTTCTCAACATTCGGAAGAGGAGAGATCGATAATTGAATTCACTAAGGAATTAGGAATTCATAGCTTGAGAAATTAGATCCACTAAGGAATTAGGGGTTTATATCTCGTGATAAGGTGAAACCACAACTTGAATTAGAATCATGAATTGAACTAGGATTGAGATCACGTAGGTTTGTGCTTTGTTTGATCCCATGTCTTTTTAGTTTAGATTGTTTTATTTTGTTTTCCTAGGTTAGATTTATTCTCATTGTTCTTTACGTTTTTATGTTTGCTTTTCGTTTATTCGTTTCCTTGAGTAACAATTGAAAGGAATTAGTGAAATTAGAGTCAACATCCCAATTCCCTGAGGATCGATACCCGTACTTATCCAACTTTACTAGCAACTACCCGGTATTCGGCCGGTTAGGAGGTAGTTTTGCATGGTAGTATAGGTTTATAAATTTTCTTTTGTTTTTATGATGCAAAATCTCCGCAACAAAAGTGGCGCCGTTGCCGGGGATTCGGTGTTTTGTTGAATCTTCTTTCGTTAATTTTTCTCTTTTGTTACGTTTTATTTGTTTTTATTTTATTTCAATAAAAGTAGCGTTTAACAAATCGAGAGTTTTTATTTTTGCCGTGTTTCGATGACCGTTAGGTTAAGAATGTGCAAAAAGTTTTTTTACTCGATTTGTGAAACGTGAAGTGTTTTCTAGTCTAACCCTCTGTGCTAAAATTTGTTGTGGCTGCTGTGTGATATTTGATGTATGATCTTTTAAGAAATTAGGGTTTGCTGTGTTTCCTGCGTTTTCTATGCAAATTCGATTGTTGGACGAGCGTTCAGGTAAGTGAACGCCCGTCCAGTCCCTAACATGCAGGTAAACGAGCGTCTGGTTTGTTGGACGCTCGTCCGTTCCAAAACGTATCAGCTCTGTTCTGTTTTCAAGAACCAAACGGGCGTCCATATATCTAAACGCCCGTCCGGCCTGCATAAGTTTTAAACGCCCGTTTGCATTAGTGAACGCCAGTCCAGGTTCCAGATTTCTTCTCAATTTGATTTTTAATGCTTTATTTGATATGGATACTTTAATTTGAGCTTCTGTGGCTATTTCATTTTACGTAGATGTTCTGAACTTGCATATTCATATCTTTCCATCTACGAATCCATGTTAAATAACTGATTAATTTTTATATGCATGATTCATCTATGCAAGTTATAGTCACCGCCGGTTCTCGTGACGCTATAATTGGGTCTTATTGTTATTTAGTAGCTAATGTCGGTTTCGTATGCTACATACCGTGATGAATCTTTTAAGCTTTGAGACTTATGTGCTTCCTTGTTGTTTTTGTAACTCATATGGGTAGCTACTGTCGGTTTTCCGTATGCTACGTCCAGTCCATATGAGTTATATCTGTTTAGTATAGCTAACTGTTGGTTTCCATAATGTTATCACCTTTGATGAGTCTTAAGGCGCGTCTACACTGCATGTAATGAACAGTACTGTCGTTTATCGTAACCTGTCATTATCTGGTAGACGTTTATTATATACATGTCATGTTGCAAATGAGTGGGCTAGTTTTCTTTCTTTTATTTTCTTTTATTTTTGCATATCACTTAGATGCATATCATTTAGATGCATGTCATCTAGTTCCATTGCTTTTGTTTCTATTTTTCTTTTATTTTTCTTGAGCGTAGTTAACTGTCGGTTTCCGTAATACTACCTCGTTTTTTTCTGATTCTGCACGGGCCGTAGTCACTGTAGAGTTTGGAGTTGTCGCCAACTTCTTCATACTGAGCCTATAGAATCTTTAGTAGATTGCATATCATGTAGATTTGCATTGTAGTATAATTTCATATAGTGCACCTAGCCTACTATTTTGTAATATTCCATGTATATGTTCTATCTCTATATGAGCTTAATCAAAAAATCTTTCCGACTTCTTTTCCATGTATAATCCTCTATCATTATTAGTTGGAGTTTGATGTTTCGTTTGCACATGTGGTCTATATTAATCTACAAGCTTCGTGGCTTTATTCTTAGATGTCCCGAGTTTCAAGTGTTGATCTTTCCATCCGAGCTATTATTTCTTTTGTGCTTATATCAAACTTCCATATTTAGACGCTTAGATGTTCATACTTTCCTGTTTGATTTTTCCATCCGAAGCGATTCTATGTTCTATTCCCCCTTGTCCCCGAGATATTTCCTTGTTTGTCAAGTGTGCAGGATCTTTGCGATAGCAATTGTGAGTTTCAGATGATATCAGTTTTCCGGTGGATGGTCCACAGTCTACTGATTTCTTCACGCATTTCTGGATCTGGATCTAGACCACTTTCAGACTTGCCACCTTCGAACGACAAACCAGCTAAGTTTTTCTTATTCTGCACAACATGAGGACATGTTGTAATTTAAGTATGGGGGAGGGAATAGGTATCTACATTCGTTTTCCATACTATTAATTTCTATGGAAAAGTGCTAAATTTTTCAAATTTTTGTTTTGTCTCGAGTAAGCATTGCATGTCTTTGTTCGATGTTTATAATCATTGATGCTGTATTCTGCATATTTAGTAAATTTAGATGTTTCACCCGACACTATTTTTCACGTGCCATAGTAGATGATGAGCTATGTTTTAAAGCTATGCCCAGTTGATTAGAGATTTTTTGATGATTATCGCATGATTCTTTGCTTCCATACGAATTTTGGAAATTTTAATAGTTTGTATTTAGAGTTAAAGTATGACATGCTGTGAATATCTGAAGGTTTGAATGTATTAGGAGGGTTATAATTTAAGGTTTGTACCAATCTAAGATGAATAATATGAATAAGATATATATATATATATATATATATATATATATATATATATATATATATATATGTATGTATAAGTGTCGGAAGTAGTCATTGATGATTTGAGTGCGGTAGGCATTATCACGAAATGTCCTATACCACTATGAGGTTCAATAGCTCCCGACTGCCTGATGATAGTAGTCCAGCTAGGGTGTTATCACGAAATGTCCTATTGCTGGGAATGAGGGCATATGCTATACGTGTGTAATTAAGAGAACTTTAAGAAAAATTAGCAAATAGTAATGTGAAAAGATGGTGAGAACCTTAGTTATCTTCTGACTATCCCCAGTATAAACTGAATGATATGTTGTAGGGACTATCCTCTAAGTATGTCGGAAATATTTTAAAGACTTCCTATTATCTTTTCCGAATCTGTATGTTTTGTGAGGTGCATGTTATAATCTTTTTTATTTCTAATTTAAATGGGATGTTGGCTAGTTTTGCTTGAATCAATTTCAAGTGTGGATTTAGTGGAAATTTATTATGGCTATGCACACACTCACTTGGGTGAACCTCTAAACTACTTGAATATGTTTTATATTTGCATAAGTGTTTATTTGTCTCGAGTGATGATTATGTTTTGTCTTGCTCGGGACGAGCAAGGTTTAAGTGTGGGGGAGTTGTTAAGGGTGATTTTATACGTTTTATAAGGATATATTTTATGTCAATATTCCCCATATTCTTAGGTTTTTCATAGAAATCGAGCTTATAATCGATTAATTGAGTAAATGGTGTTTCTAATAGGTTAAATTGCAAAACGTAGCGATTTATGTGTTTAAATCATGATTTTATATTATTTTAGGATTGTGTTACGCTTTGGTATGTTTTTCCTACATTGTAGATACACATTGTTGATGGAAAGGATGATTTTAAAGAGATGAATTCGAGTGGAAAATCCCAAAAGATACTCGTGTACGACGGGCTAATCAAAAGGCGTTTTACAAGAAGAGTCCTTAATGAAAGTTGTAGAGTTTTCTGAGAGCTTTTTATGACATTCGGATCATAATTTTTGGAGGTCTACAACTCATGATATGAATTTTAGAAGTTTAGACTCAAGGCGTCCAGGAGCGAAGCAATACAGAGAGTTCAGCTTGGCCGCAAACGCACGTTCCAGCTCCGTCCAAGCACTTCGGACGAGCGTCCGACCACCGACCTACTCATTGCCGACTTAAGCTTCTTTTTGGTTGGCCGCATGAAAAAATCCTAATTGAATAAGGATTCTTCACAGCCGCATATTCCTAAATATATCACAGCCGACATACTACCCTTATATATAGCCGCATGTGATAACCCTAGTTTTTATCCATAATTCATTATTTACATTCAGCCGCAGCTTTGAAGCTTTCAAGGCCGGTCACCCGAGCCTTGTGCTCGGGTGATCCGGGTTAGATTAGATGTAGTTTTTTCTTCCGTTTTCGACTCATGGATCCAACAATTGTACCAACCATGTGAGTTTGATTTTCCATTTTATTCAATCTCTAGTTTATTTTCATGAGCTTTAATTTATTTTGTATCGTTCTATGATTTTGATGCTATGATGTGAATTAGATCGAGAGATCGGGTTTGCTATTGATACGTTTACAACATACGGAAGTTGCGTAGACTAGATCACCATAGAAAGATAGGATCTTTAATCATTAATTATGTGACAAATTAATTGGTTAGATTTCTAGGTTGTTAGGTTCTAAAATACGGAAGTTAACTTGAATCTAAACCTTAGTTTTGTATGGAAAATCGTTCTCAACATTCGGAAGAGGAGAGATCGATAATTGAATTCACTAAGGAATTAGGAATTCATAGCTTGAGAAATTAGATCCACTAAGGAATTAGGGGTTTATATCTCGTGATAAGGTGAAACCACAACTTGAATTAGAATCATGAATTGAACTAGGATTGAGATCACGTAGGTTTGTGCTTTGTTTGATCCCGTGTCTTTTTAGTTTAGATTGTTTTATTTTGTTTTCCTAGGTTAGATTTATTCTCATTGTTCTTTACGTTTTTATGTTTGCTTTTCGTTTATTCGTTTCCTTGAGTAACAATTGAAAGGAATTAGTGAAATTAGAGTCAACATCCCAATTCCCTGAGGATCGATACCCGTACTTATCCAACTTTACTAGCAACTACCCGGTATTCGGCCGGTTAGGAGGTAGTTTTGCATGGTAGTATAGGTTTATAAATTTTCTTTTGTTTTTATGATGCAAAATCTCCGCAACATGTAGCAACTGCTGCGAATTGGCATTTAGAACAACTCGACATCAACAATGCATACCTTCATGGTGACTTGTTTGAAGAAGTCTACATGAAAGTACCACCTGGGTTTGACACACATGTCCCTAATGCTGTTTGCAAACTAAAGAAGTCACTATACGGGCTCAAACAAGCAGGACGTCAGTGGAATGCTAGACTAACCTCCTACCTCCTTGGATTAGGGTTTCACCAATCAAAGAGTGATTACAGCTTATTTACTAAGGGGATGCAAGACACATTTATTGGGCTCCTGGTCTATGTAGATGATATCCTACTTACAGGCCCCAATTTGCAAATTATTCAAGAAATTAAAAGGGATCTAGACAAGGAATTCAAGATCAAAGACCTGGGCAAAATGCACTATTTTCTGGGGGTCGAAATAGCAAGAAACAGTAAAGGCATTACCTTGTCACAACGAAAGTTGTAACACCATACTCCCGACCCCTAGGTCCACTAGGGTCTTTCTAGGAGGGGTTGCGAAGCTCTCGCCGCGACTTCAATACTAAGACTAGAAATCCCAAAATAATCCACTAAATCCATAATTTAACATAATAAATCCACAAGTTAATTTTACATCAATTCAATAATTATTTCCATTACAAAATTACAACCCATAAAATTACAAAAGCCCTAAAAATTATATGAAGTACCATCCACAACATTAATTCCATTTTCCTCGGATCTCGATCAATATCAACTCCTATACTCTTCATTCTCCTCAATCAACAACATGTGTGTGTATATATATATATATATATATATATATATATATATAAGAAAAAACAAAACAAAACAAAAAGAAAGAAACAAAGAACAATTAAATCACAAAAAAGCTTTGTAGATGAAATGTGTGTAGAGTGTTATATATATTGATGCAACATTTAAAAATAACAATGAAGTCTTTCTTTAATGATTTAAACAATTGGAAAATAATTTTTAACATTTAAGTGCACGAGCATTAAGAAAACTTGTCAGGTTCATTTACAAGCATCAGCTTTGGCCGAGCCGATGAGTCAAGTACCGCCCTAACACCATTTGTACCGAGGGATTTCAACCGCACTCCACGAGAACTAGCTATGCCTGACAACTCCGGCCGATTGTCAGGGAAAAGAATCAACACCTCCTACACGGCTCCAGCCAACCCTGTCCATGCTCTAGGACCCACTCACCAACCGTCGGCTCTTGCTTTCCCGGCTGTAGAATGAATCTTCGGGGAAAAGATACCGTCCTCACTCTTATGAGTGAGCACTCTAGCTACTGTCGGAAAGACTTCAAGTCAAGAGGCCCCGAGACCGGTGACTAGCCGTTCTCCTAGAGCAGTAACTCTAATCCCCCTAGGCACCAGAGCTTTGACACTTTCGTGCCACGAGCGAGCAAGTATTATCCGTCAATTCCAAGTATCAGTTTTATTTATTGTTAAAAAAAATATGCACTAGCTCAAATCAAGTTTTTATTAATTTTAAAGAAATCATTTGAAAATGACTTTCGAGTTTAAAATTTCATTCAATATACATAAAATACTTAAAAATAATATAAAAACATTTTTGGCTTTATATCAAAATAAAAGACTCACCTGCGATATGAATTAATATTTTACAATATACTCGTCAATTGCTACCTCTTCAGTATCTTATTAGGATCAATCTTAGCATCAGAACCTACTTCAAGAATTTAACATGGCACTTTCTTTGTCCTTTCTTTTACAGATACGTCATGGTGAACTAAGTTCGTTGGAAAAAAAAATGCAGCTCGATGAAAGTCAAAGTGATTGGTTCAATGATGGGCATGGTATCTTTGAATGTAAAGCATATGTAGCAAAGAAAAAAAAAATCAAAAGTTGATCGGCGAGGAAGAAGGACGTGTGTGTTTATATATTTATGACTATAGTTTAGTGCCATGGTTGATAAGCTTCAGGAGATGGAAATGGCTATTTAAAGGTGGTGGGCATGGCCACTCGGGGCGGCTCACCGGAAAAGACAACAACAAGGAATGAGCTTTTCTCTAAAAATTAATAACCGGCAGAATCGAAGTGTAGAAATAAAACTAATGGAAATGTTTGTTATATAAAGATCTTTGAGAGTGGTGTTATTTAGGTGTGTGAATCGAAAGAGTTGAAAATATAGGTGTGGAGAAGATACTCAGATTTTTATAGCCAGATCGATTGATAATGAAGGTGGAGTCATAAAGTCAAGTCATAAAGTCTTGCATTTGTAACTCAAGTAACTGAAGGATATTTTAATAAATTAAAAGCATTTGTACTTAAATTAAAAGCATTTGTATTTAACTATAGTAACGTACACATCTAATGATAATTCAAGTTAAATATCTTTTCCTAGAATTTATCATGTGGTAATAATGCAGGCAGTTTCAGTTTATTTACTTAACAATAATGATAACTAAGATAAAGAATATAATTACCACACACCTACAAAAACTGAAATTATAAAATGCACTCCTCACCCTACATTTATGACTACTTTAAAATAATTCTTTATTATATGTAATTAAATAAGTAATGCACAATTATTGTCTTATAACATTTAGTGAAAATAATAATTTGTAAATCATATTGCCTGTATAGTTGTTAAAATCGTGAAATTTCATAAAGTCAAAATTTAAGAGAAAAGAATAATATTACCTATAAAAATAATTAAAATACAGTTACATGAACATTAAATTTACGCATGTAGAAAAATATAATGCAACTTGATAATAGTGAAAATAGTGACCATGATTATAGAATCCCGAAAGTACCCAATTCGAAAAATTGGGGCGTTACAAAAGTACACCATGGATCTCCTTTCCGAGTACGGTCTTCTTGCGTGTAAGCCGGCATCCACCCCGATGGTCACAAGCATCAAACTTGCCAAGAACGACTCTCCACCGTTACCGGATAATTGCAGCTACATGAGTCTGATCGGAAAATTGATTTATTTAACCTTCACCAGACCGGATATCAGCTTCCCGGTCCAACAGTTATCACAATTCCTCGATTGCCCCACTGTTAACCATCATCAAGCAGCACTTCGTCTTCTCCGATTTCTCAAGGCTCTCCCCGGTCAGGGCTTGTTATATCCAGCTGGATCCGGTGTAAATCTTCGAGCTTTGGCCAATTCCGATTCTCAGACCATCTCCTCTCTGGATTTGAGCGCCTACGTACTCCGATTCCGATTGGGCAGGCTGTGTTGATACAAGACGGTCGATTACGGGTTGGTGCATTTTCCTGGGACAATCCTTGATATCATGGAAAGCCAAAAGACAAAGTACGGTGTCACGAAGCTCGGCAGAGGCAGAGTACCGAGCACTCGCCGCCACCTCTTGCGAATTGCAGTGGTTAGTGTTTTTGCTGGGTGACCTGGGTATTAACCCTAAGTTGCTTATACCCCTATTTTGTGACAATACGAGTGCCTGTTACATCATGGAAAATCCCGTATTCCACGAGCGCACCAAACACATCGAACTCGATTGTCACTTCATACGAGACAAGTTCCAAGCTGGCATTCTCGTTCCAACAGCCATATCCACGACTCATCAGTTGGCCGACATCTTTACTAAGCCTCTTGATGGACCACGTTTCAACCAACTCGCTAGTCAACTCGGTCTCTACTCGATTTACTCCAAGTCTAGCTTGCGGGGGAGTGATACAACACATGATACAACACATAAGCATAAGAATATTCTCTGTTGACCAGAATATTCCCCTGGATATTCCATGATGACGGAATATTCTCCAGAATATACTGGCAAGACTTTTACTCACAGGCAAATGTATAAATAGGAGACAATGTACATACACATCTCATCTTTTGTAAAATAATAAAACAGAGATGATTACTTCTTTCTTTTAGTCCTTTTCCTCACTGTAACCTTCTTCCCCGTTTCTCGTTCCGATAGAAATATGAAATCTATTTTTCCCCCGACCATGTACACAGAGAGTTTCGTGGCCCGACAATCGAGATACCCGAATGGTCGAGATCCCGTCGGGTCAGAGAAGATATTCTGAAAAATTCCTTTTATTTTTCCCATCAAATATATTAAACGAAAAATATTACACCACATCAATTAGTAAATTAAAAGATAGGTCGTAAAGGGCCCAGAACTTAGTTTTTTCTTCAACTTAAACACTTATTTTTCAGATCGGATATCAATAGGATTTGACTTTTGAAATCAAACTCAATTCATAAAAATACATAGAGACAATGCCAACTTATTAGAGTTTTTATTCAATACAATGGAAATCTACTAATCTAGTTGTGAAATAAATAATAATAATAATAATAATAATAATAATAATAATAATAATAATAATAATAATAATAATAATAATAATAATAATAATAATAATGTTAGAAAAAAGGCATTTGGGAAGTGTGTTGTGTGGAGGCGGTGTGTACACTTTCTGTTGATAGAAAATGATAGATTCAGAGTACCTGAATAAGCACAAAAAATCAACATGATCGTTTCCCTATGATGAGTCAACTCGACTCAGTTTTCTTACGTGTTTTGTACCCAAATTTGACTCGTTTTACCTGATTCTAGGAATATTTGTCTTGGTTTCGATGTTTTTACACCATTTTGATATTTACGAGGTCCAGGACGTATAGTCCGGGATTCTCGTCCTTTTTCATTGTATTTATTATATTTATAATAAAACAGCCAGCCTATTTAAATCAATATGTTATTCCATAAAGGAAATCTCCACACTCTATCAACAATGTGGTGACATATGACAACATAACAAACAATTACAAGAAGTTTGTGTGTCTCAGAGAATCTGATGAACCAAGAACCTATACTCAGTCGCCAAACATGAGTGTTGGAAGGAGGCAATGCAGAAAGATCTTGATGCTTTACAGGCTATACACACCTGGGAAATTGTAACTTTACCCCCTGGCAAGAAAACTATAGGATGAAAGAGGGTTTACAAGATAAAGTACCATGCTGATGGCTCTATATAAATGTATAAATCAAGGCTAGTAGCAAAGGGGTATACACAAACCTATGGTATAGACTATGAAGAAATCTTCTCTCCCGTTGCTAAGGTCACCACCATCAGAACATTACTGGCTTTAGCAGCATTAAAACAATGGCATATCCATCAAATGGATGTGAACAATGCCTCCTTCCATGGGGAACTTGATGAAGAGGTCTACATGGAATTTCCCTAGGGTTTAAGTCTTATAAACCTAACCAAGTGTGCAAGTTGACTAGGTCTCTGTATGGCCTCAAACAGGCTAGCAGACAATGGAACACCAAATTTTGACCACTGCCTTAACAGAAATCGGGTTCATACAGTCCAAACATGATCATAGCTTGTTTACAAGAGGTTCAGAGGATACATTTGTAGCTTTTTTTGTCTATGTTGATTACATCATAGCTGCTAGTGCTGCAATGACACCTATTAATGAAGTAAAACAAGTTTTTCATACCAGGTTTCAAATTAAAGACATTGGAGAATTAAGGTACTTTCTAGGAGTTGAGGTTGCAAGAACATATCAAGGGATCTCCATAAATCAGAGGAAGTATGCCCTTAATCTGTTAGAGGAGTATGTCTTCACTGAAACAATACCAACCAATACTCCATTGAAATCTAAACAGAAACTCACAGTAGGAGATTCAGAATTGTTATCAGACAACACTTCATACATGACCTTAGTAGGCAAGCTCATCCACTTGTCTTTTACCAGGCCAGACATAGCATTTGTTGTGCAACAGCTCAATCAATTTCTCTCAAATCCCATCACAATCATATACAGCGACTCACAGTCATTAAGATATATCAAGAAGAATCCATGACAAGGCTTGTTCTTCCCTGCATAGAATGATCTACAGTTAAAAGGCTACACAGATTCAGATTGCACGCTGAAAAGTTCAAAGCTGCTAAAAGTTAATGCATTCCGCGACATCAGTTGCACGCTACTAATGCCATATTGGCAGCTTATTATGCACGCTGCTAATGCTGGCATAGCCAGCTTAATTTGCGCGCTGCGCTTGATTTTATTGGCAGCATACTAATGCACGCCGCGGATATCTTTTGATTTAAAAAAAAAAATATTTACACAATACTAGGATTGATGCTTACATATATAAAACCAAACCATTTGCACAATACAAACCCAATACACCATATATTTTCAATAATACACGACTCAATACCATACCGAGTACAACAATTGAAATACAAAATCTAAAAAATTGGTAGAAGTCGGAAAATACATTAAGACACAAATTTGCCTCCGCATATCATGATCTACTAAATCCAACACATTGTATAAAGAACTATGAAAATTCAATAAAAGAAGAATTTGCCTTCAATTTATCTCCATAAAACATACCTCATGTTCATCAATCATCAACAATTGTATTGAAGTCTCTAACATATATTACGAGGGACCAGCTCTTTTCGGATATGACTTTGCATCATTGCTAAAATTCAGAAAGCAAAAAAATACATTAGTCACTAATTTGCTGCCCAACTTTACGTACGACAATAACTTATATCACAAAGGTTACAATAAGATTTAGTGTAAGCATCCATAAGGCTGACTTAACTGTTGTAACATAGATAGCAATATCAAGCAGTGGTATGATAAATGGTAAAGCAATGTTAAAATTTATTTTTCTAGTAAGGCAAACACATTTTATGTAGTAACATGTCTAGAAAAGCACTATGAGATTGAATACATTAGTAATCAAAATTCTGAACAAACCTCAAAACTATTTACAATCAGAAAATGTCTAAATTAAAACTTGTCTATTGTGACTTGAAGCTTCGAAAAAATCAGACATTCAAAGGATTATAAGAGGGATAAAGTAAGCACTAACCAAATCCTTGAGATGATCACTAAAAACTTGAGAAAATGCCCGTAATATAAGTGAAGCAAAGCAGCACTCAGAGAGAGGTATATGAAGAACCAAAATGTTATTAACATTTAGAAGAATCATCACAATGGCATAGCACACTAGAGCCATGAGAAACAGTTGATCAATGTATCATAGTCCATGTCCACCAAACAATGATCCGTGGTAAAAGATAAGGAAGTAAGAAGTATCTGCAATACGAACCAAAATTACCACATAGTTGAAAATCTGAAAACATACTGCCATTATCCATAACCAAATCCATCACCCATGGTTCAAAAACATTTCAACCACAGGGAAAGCTCAATGATATCATCCATAACTATCCAGAACTTACATATATCAAAAGAAGGCAGGTACACTTCACTTTCGAAGAATGTCATTTAAGAAGTGAAACGGCATCCTCCAAAGTTCATCCCGGTTATCGACACGTCTTGTTAAGACATGTTTTTCGATTCAATATATACACCAACATGCTCTGTTAAGACATGTTTTTCGATTCGATATATACCCACTCCACAAATAAATTAGTCAGTCGAGTAACTTTTAATGTCAAGCACAGTCGTGAAAATAATGGAAGTTGAAAAGATGTAACTTAATAAAAAAAAGTTCACTAATTCGAGTCTGCCAAGTTGGAACTTCTAGCATACACTTGGTAACAATTCTTAATACTACCATGATGTGATGACAAACAGAGAAGAGACCAGACTGAATACTATAATCTCCCAACAAAATTTCAACGTTCACTCAAAAATGTGATTTTGATTCTCATTTCCAAAGCAAACAAAACTCAGGGCCAAGATGCAAAAAATATGGGAAGCATATAAACAAAAAATCATATAAAGTAAATAGAAAACAGTTGATCATCTGATCAACATGGATGGAAATGTGCTGAAACTCAATAAAGCGTAACCAAATTACCAGATTCAAACATCTACTTTATCGTCACCTCACATAGGCCAGCCTTATTGATTGTAGAAATTCCATATCATAACCGTGGAAAAACTGCAAATTCAATAGCAAGGAATCATGATAAAACAAAGATAAAGGTTGAATCAAGCAGAATAATGCAATCTAAGTGGAAGGAGTCAAGCGTCAAACTAATAAAGCATTTCAGCTAGCCTCCTACCGAAAGCTATGGCCTTTGTGGTTTTCTCCGGACCAGCATCAGAGAAGGAAGAAAATATTACAAATTGAGGACGGATACGATAGGTAATGTCCGGGCATCGACACCTTCATTCAGCAAATCATCATCCTACGACTCAAAATCCACTACCTGGAACCCAATTTAACACCAAAGCAATATAACAATAAGCAACTTAAACTTGAGCTATACCAAAATGACATAATAAAACCTTAGGCCAATGCTGACAGAGTGTGGAAAAGAAAAACAAAGGGCATGGAAGTTTAAAGTCAATAAGAAAATTCACATCAGTTGCAAATTGCTACAATTGGAAGTAATTTCCCAACAAACTTCCATGTCAAGTTCCTTTGGCTTTGGCATTATTTTCAAACTTCCTTAGTTATTTGTCTTTATTCTAATCTAAACATTGCCTTTCAGTCTCTTTCTTGACTACCAATCCTCCCTGGCTTATACAATAATATGTACATTCAAAGCAGAATCAAAACCTTTTTTGAAGTTGCATCCACTCAACTTTAAAAAAATCTTCAAAATTTCCTTAAGATATGATCAAGGAAAGCTGAATCAAAAATTACTGTAGGATATTCTAACTTTTGACAGATTTGTCTAGCCAAAATCCAAATGGGGCCATTCCATTTACCTTTCCGAGATTGAATGACGATCACACTAAGTAATCAAGAGGACATTTCCAGAATAGATTAAAAAGCTTGCTCTGTCGATTGAGAATGCCAAATGGATTTAGGTAGACCAGCAGAAAAGTAATCAGAATATTCAGAATACAGAATTTGCATAATTAGAAGTGGTAACGAACATCTATGATAAACATTTATCATAAAGATGCTCAGATTAATCATACTATGTAAATTAGTATAACACACTTTCTGGCAATGAAGAAAAAGATGAGAAACTTGAAAGGCATTGAATTTTTTTTAGCAATGAAAGGCATTGATAAAGGAAGAATATGGTAATGAATGTTCAAACCGAGGGAGAGTGGGGCATATTATGTGTTCAGTTTCATCATCATAGGCTTGCTGCTTAATTATGATGCTAAAACAGTAATCTCCCTTTCACACAAATTTTAAGAACATCATAATAGTTCTCACCTTTTCGTTGGCAATGGCTTCATCTTCTTCTTTGCCTTTGTTTATTTAATATCCTGGGTAGAAAACAGCATTAGAGTCTTTTAATCATGTTAACCATTTGCTTTAAAGCGCATTAGAGCAGAATGTTATGAAAAACAAAAATAAATCTTCCATAAACAACATAAATTAATCATTAAAGCTGTAATACAATAATATACATACAAATCTTTCTCATTCTGTCATCTGACAATATAGCTTCTGGATTCTGACAATTGGATCAAGCTCCTGCCCAATTCTCGATTAAATCTAAGAACCCTAGTAAATGATAATATAATGTAAAGTGGGAATACTAAAGCAACACGTTTTAACCCATAGTCCAAAAAAGCAAAAAAATTTATATGAACCTATATTGTAGCAGAGATTTCATCATGTTTAAGGTATGTGCTTCCACAACAGCTTCAGCAACCTTCGAAATCCTAGAAGCAATTGCAGCCATCTCCTCTTTTCCCAGAAGAATCCATTGTCGGTGAAACCTTGATTCCAGCGGCCAAACACAAACATAATTTTTTTCCCTAGGAGAACAGGACGAGCAAATTAAAAGGAACTTACCTAAAACAAAAGAATGACCTATGATTCGGAACCCTGAAACCAACAATTTCAGTGAGAAATAAACACTAAACAAGTAGAGAATGTTGATAAATCATACCTTTAGAATTCGTTTTATCTGCTGTTGTTTCAATATCAGCGTTGCTGAAACTAAATTAGATCTAGAATCTTAGACAAGGTGAAGCCGACAAGTTGCAGAGGAGGACTCGTTTTTTATTAGGTGAAGAAACGAGGTTTTTTTCAACCTTAGCGCGTTTATTTTAGTTTTACGCGTAAATTTTCGAGTTAGCGGGAGACCAAAATTAAAAAAAGGAGCCAATTTTCCATTAATAGCGTGCATCTATAACGCTGCCACATTTTTCCATTTTTTCACAGCGTATTTTCCCTACTGCTCATAAAAATATTTTACGCATCGTGTATTATAGAGCCGCTAAAATTATTTTCAGCAGCATATTAAATGGAGCACGCTGCAATAATAATTAATGTCACTTATTGGCAGCATATACATAAAAGCATGCTGCAAAATATTAAATTTGCAGCATGTTCTAAATGTACGCTGCTAATATGACGCTGCCAAAACCCAAAATTCTTGTAGTGACGTTCTTCCCTGCATAGAATGACCTACAGTTAAAAGGCTACACAGATTCAGATTAGGCAGGTTGTGATGATTCAAGGAAGTCATGTAACAAACGCCCCACTCCTGATCTGGCGCTTATCCTGAATCGACGTTCGCACATATATAAATAAAATTTAATCCGTTTATATATGTAAGCCTAACAATCAATCTGATCGAAGCCTTGGAAATTTAAATGCTCGGGTAATAAATGTCCATAAGGATGCTAGAATATGAAAAGATACTAAAAAGTGAAAGTGTATCAAAACAATACAACTGAAGTCTCTCGATCAGTTCAAGGAAATACTATGAAATATGAAAATAGAGATGAACACACATCATCCCAAATCTTATGAATAATGTATATAAAACAGTGAAGCATCTCAAATGTAAATAAAAGTGCATATAAAAATGAAATATCCAAATTTCGAGAGATCCTCCTAAGGAACATACTCCTCGTAATACTCGTTATCTGTCTCGCTTTCTCACCCCCAAACACATATAATGTAAATGCACAAGGGTAAGTATATAATACTCAAGTAAAGAAGAGAAATGCGTTTAAACTTAGAATATATATAAGGTTGATTATAACTAGATTTCTGTTGAATAAGCAAGACAGACTCGATTCTACGCATAAAGGTTACATCTCCCAATATGCCTAAACTGTAGCTACTTAGCTTATCTTCGTTACAACATGCTATCAAGGTGGAACGTGATCATCAGGATACAATAACCCCGGAACATATTGAAATCATCAAGATACAATAACAGGTTCCGATAATGTGAACATACGGTGATGCTATAGGCTGCGCAGCCGATAGAACCTCACTTTGGTATGCATGTCCACACATCACGCTATAGATCATCAGGATCTACCCAAGACCACATGGTGTTTTATCTTTTATCTAGCAAGTTGAGTAGTAATAGGTGATTAACTAGCCATCCTAGTTCATTTAGATAACACTCCCTCACCGACACCACTCATCATGATCAAAAGACCAATTCTAACCTAAGTAAGGTTTAAAGGTGTTATGATAAAATAGTAATATATTTAAAAAGGTTTAAGGTTGATTAAACAACCCTAAACGATAGTTGAAAACCAAATTAAACAAAGCTGGAAGACCAGCTCCAGGTGAACGCCCGTCTGAAGGACCAGACGCCCGTTCAAGAAGCCAGACGCCCGTCCACCTACAACAGGTTCAATCCTGAACCCAACTTTTACTTCAGACGCCCGTCTAGAAGACCAGACGCCCGTCCGACCTGGAAATTTTCCAGAAACTGATTTCGCAACCTTCATCGTTTCATCCGTTTTTCAAATAAAAATCCAATCTTTCTCAACCAAATTATGTCGAAATAATCTACCATCCATACCAAATCATCATCCATCAATTAGGCATCAATTTAACGCAAATTTAAATCCCCAAAACAACAAGAAATCAACACTACTATCACATATTAGAAACTGAAAACGTAAGGGTTTCTCTTTACCTTTTCTACCTAAGCACTCAGAGTTAGATGCTGTGCCTGGTACCGATGAGAAGCTCTCGTCACGAGGATTCCAACGGTATGCTACAATCTGAAAACGGAAGAGGAACGAGAGAGATATCAAGGATCGAAAGTTGACGGTTTCAAAGCCAAAACAATGGTTTCACCTTTCCGAGAAGAAGAGTGCGGTTGCCTTATTTCGAGTTTTAGAATAATCACTAGGTTTTAGCATATTTCCGTTTATATATCGCAACCTAATTATTATTTAAAACCCGAATTTACTCAAATACCCTCAAACAACCATTAGACCGAAACCGTTATAATTCAAAGGGTTTAATTCCAATGAAAAGGAAAAAGAGTATTAATTACGTTTTCGCAAAATGACACGTCTGCCCTTTTCCGAAAGTCGGAATATTACATTCTCCCCCCCTTAAGTGGAGTTTCGTCCTCGAAACTAGAACGTACCTGGTAAATCCATAAACTCTGGGAATTCGTTGATCATATCACCTTCAACTTCCCAAGTTGCTTCCTCAGGTGTATGATTGCTCCACTGAACAAGAACCAACTGAACCATCTTCCTCTTGATCATCTTTTCTTTCCTGTTCAGAATCTTAATCGGCTTTTCATCATACGCGAGGTTGTCCTGAAGTATCTCTGGATCCACTGTAGACTCAACCTCTGTCTTCGTCAAACACTTCTTCAACATCGAAACGTGGAAGACGTTGTGAACTCTGGACATTGACTCTGGCAACTGAAGTCTATAGGCTAACGGTCCAATTCTCTCCAGGATCACAAAAGGTCCAACATACCTCGGGCTCAACTTTCCTTTCTGACCAAAACGCTTTACTCCCCTCATTGGTGATGTCTTCAAGTAGACACGATCACCAACCTCAAACTCAAGCGGTCTCCGTCTGACATCTGCCCAACTTTTCTGCCTGTCTTGAGCTATCTGCAGATTCTTCTTCACTAATTGAACCCTCTCTTTGGCTTGCTCAACTAACTCTGGCCCAGTAAGTTGTTTCTCCCCAACGTCATCCCAAAACAATGGCGTCCTGCATCTTCTACCATACAAAGCTTCAAACGGTGGCATGCCTATGCTCGCGTGATGACTGTTGTTGTAAGCAAACTCTGCAACTGGTAGGTAATCTGCCCAAGATCCGCCTACCTCCAAGACACATGCTCTAAGCATATCCTCAAGTGTCTGGATAGTCCTCTCAGATTGACCATCTGTCTGAGGATGAAATGTTGTGCTCAAATCCAACCGGGTACCAAATGCTTCCTGTAAGCTCTGCCAAAACCGACTGACGAACCTCGAATCCCGATCGGAAACAATGGAGACTGGGACTCCATGAAGCTTCACTATATTGTCCATATATAGTTCCGTCATCCTTGCCAAGGGCATATTCATCTTGAAAGGCAGGAAATGAGCCGACTTGGTTAATCTATCAACGATTACCCAAATAGAATCGTGTTCACCCTTCGTCTTAGGCAAACCTGAAATAAAGTCCATAGTGATCATTTCCCATTTCCACTCTGGGATATCCAATGACTTAAGCATCCCGCCTGGCTTCCTATGCTCAGCTTTCACTTTCTGACAGACGTCACACTCAGAAACGAACTTAGCGATCTCTAGCTTCATTGAGGGCCACCAAAATCTTTCTTTCAAATCAATGTACATCTTGGTAGAACCCGGATGCACTGCAAAGGCAATCTTGTGTGCCTCTTGACGTGGCCTTTTCTAGTGCTAAACCAGTCCTTAACCGACAGTGTATCGGATCAAACTGTAGTGCTAGTGTGGTGAGTCGGTGTCGAATCCTCGAGGAAACGTATGGTAATTCAAAGTGTGGCTTAACACCAAAAAGTCATATTAACTCTCAATCTAAGTCGCAATTTTCTTTTTTCTATTTAGTAACCTTAAAACAAGAAATAAATGCATAAAACTAAAATGAGATATATATAGATACAAAAATATATATATATATATAAGCATATAAATACAAATATATATATAGATATAAATATATATAGGTACCAATACAATATATAAGATATAAATACTAGTAATATTATTAAAGACTAGCCAAGAATATGTCAATCGAATCAAGATTCTTTTTAGTAGAAATAGATGTGCTCGATCTTTCCTTATTTTAAGGTGAATCAATTATATATGAATCGGTGTATTCTAAGCTAGACAACTCCTCCTCACACGAGCTGCATATGAAATTGTCATATGTCAAATTGTCATCAGTTTAATCTCCACAACTGCCCCATGCTAATCTCAGTTAGTCTGAACAGGTACCGAGTACAAATCTACCCCGGATAAAAGAGGTTGTTCCATTTGTCAGACGGCCGATGTTATTCAAAAGGCTCCGGTTGTCAGGCGGATCGATTTAACTTTCCGGTGTTAGTTTCAATTAAACCGTTGATTTTAACATTGTTACGATCTTGAACACAAATTTAATAAGATTCATCTTTCCCAAGACAAATCTGCCCCCGGGTAGGAAATCGGATTCCGTTGTCACGTTTTCACTCGGCCAATTTTACCCTCCGGTTTTTCTATCCTTTATCTCATATCCTAATTTCTCTGGTCAGTTCATCATTAGGTTATATGTTGCGATTCATCTTGATTAATTACGTCAGTCCGAATATTATCAATATGTTGCAAAATAGAAAAAGATTCATTATAATCGATTTTAATTCAATTTTAACATAGTCATCATCTATTTCCCTAAAAAGATAAACTAATTCAATTTCATATCTTGGCTAGATATAGAGTTAGCCTAATATCATTATAACTAATATATAGATACTAATAACAACAAACAAACATAAATACATTAAAAAGTTACCAGATTACAATTGTAGCGTCAGAGCCGTATTCTCCGGAAATAACAACTCCTTTAGCAACAACGAGCCTTGATAAACCTTCTAAGTACTAAAACGATACTTATACTACATTATTATTTCGACAGAGTGTCGTTTACGGTATTTACAGAACTACAAACTAGATTAGGATAATATATATATATATAGAAGTGATATATATATATATTGGTACAACTCCAACAAGCTGCAAATGAGGAGTATTTATAGAGTGCACCACAAGGCCGGGTCGGGCCGGTCATACACCGGCGCGCGCGGTGCTCTGATGGAATTTCTCTCCGACAATCCCCATGTCTTTGGTGGCGAGAGAGATTCGGCTCGGGCCGGGTTTTTCGTTCGGGCCGGGTCTTGAAAAATATCTTTCTTCCGTTTCTTCTTGTTTGGTTTTAATCCTTGATTTTCCATCACACGTTACTCAAGCGGTCAAAAACACGAGCCACAGTAATTTTGATCATAAAAACTTGAAGTTTTATTAAAATTATTACGATAATATCTATTTATAACGATTTAGATTTTTATGTGTTTTTAGTTATATTTTATAGAATTTATACGATATTATCGTAAATACGATATAAAAAGTCATATAATTTGATTATATTTTAATCATACATCAACTACTCCCCACTTAGCTTTTGATCGTCCTCGAGCAAAATAAGCGATAATATATAAAACGTTATAATGCAAATAATATAGTTCTTCTAGACTAAATTTCTAACTTAGTAACGTATGCTGTCAATATTATAATCATATTAATTTTATCTATCTCAGATCATTAAAAAGATAAAAAGTGTGTATGACTTAATAAACTAGTTATAAAATATCATCTAAATGAAATTCTACATGAATTACTTAATAACTTATAAAATATTTAGAATAACTTTGTAATCGCCACTATATGGAATTTCGGAATCAAGGATTAAGTCAAGTAGTTGGCAAAATGGCTTATAACGTTCAGGCTCAGGGTGTTTGGCTAATCGAAAGGATAACAAAGGAAAATCAGAAGACATAGAAGCAAGTCGTACGTACTTACACCTTCAACTTTTGATCAAAAATACATTGATTAGTAACATCCTGACACTGCTTTCATCTTCTTTTTTTTTTTTTAGAATACTAACATATCCGAGCTCATTGCCAGAATCGACTATCTTTCAAGTGTCATGAGGTGAGAACAGATACATCAGCACCTAACTATTCCACTTTTTCTTTTTCTAGAGAATAACAATTTTTTCATAAAAGATTGCCTTCCGAATAATATTTATTCCAATCTCAGCATATACCATTATTGAATTTCGATGTCGTCACCGCTATCCATAAGCACATACTAAACTTGCGGGATTTCAAGGAAATGTAGACCAATTTAAGTTAAGGGTCGGTTATATCTAGTTAATCATAATGGCTAATTTCGAGTGAGGTCTTGATCACTCTGCAAGGCTGAGGTGAGGACAAAAATTGGAAATTACGTTCGGGTAGGCTTATTTGGCCATAGTTAGTCAAAGTAATGCCAAAAATCTCATCATTCCTAATCCGATTCCAAATTCATACTTGTCTTGAAAAGAAAATCATTCTAAAATTTTATTCTAATTATAAGTAACTTTTGTCTAATTTCATAAAAAAAAAATATTTCATACTATTTATCTAGGTATACATACTTAAAATCTTGATAAAAATCTAACATAGATATAAATAATATAGGAATAATATATCGAGATTACTTTACTCAATTAAAAATTTATTCTATCCAAATATATCATTTTTATTATAATGTTTATATATTATTTCGTTTATTTCCTTAAGATTGATTAAACTAAGTGCATCAGTATTTGATATATTAAATTTATTTTATTTACTAACCAATCTCTACTCCCCACTTACGAATTGGCATCGTCTCGATGTGTAATGAGTAGTAAAAGTTGGTTTAGGAAATAAAATAAGTTTTATAACGGTTGAATATTTTTACGTGTCATATAGAGTAGCGTTTAAATATTATAGCATAAAAACATTAAAACAAACAAATATATTACAATATTAAAAAGTACAAGTTAACTACTAAATATTACTACAAACTAAAAACTAAAACTAAGTTAATCTAAGTTAAACTAATTTATTCTAAGCTAATTTATTCTAAGCTAATTTATTCTACCATTATTACCTTTGATATTCCTTACAACCAACATAACTATCTAATTTTCTCCGCTTGAAGATCCTCCCGGAATATCGATTGGTAGTAGCCCTACTACGAGGAAGGCGAGTGGAAAGTACTCATCTGTCGCTCTTTCCGTACCACAGCCAAACGAACACTTATTCGAAATCGACCATGCAAAAGGCATAGGTGACGAATCGATCTGCTTCCAAATGCAAAACTAACAAATGCTTTCTGAATCAATATTCCCCAATCTATAACACTCCGCTCGTTATAGCATATAACAATAACATTTCATCATCAGCGATTTCGAGAAATCATCGGTTGGATAAACTCGTGAATTGATGAAACGTTTCGTGTTCTCAAATGGGAAGTAAAGCGGCGGTGGAGACATCTCTATCCCTATTATAATGTTGGAATAAAATCGATAAGATTCCGAACATTTGTTAACAAATCCTTCAATGTATCAAGTCTCCACTGATACTCATAATGACTAGAGGTGATGTTTGACCGTGGTGGTATATGAAAATTTTGATTGATTATGGTAGAAGTAAAAGGAACAACAAAGTACCTCTAATGGTAACAGATTGTAATTCGACTCTGAGAGTACTAGCCTCTGCAAGTCTTGAGTAAAACTCTCTTACCATTGTAACATTAATTCTTCCTCTGGGCATACGACAAAAATAGTCCCACCCATCTGCTTCCATTCTTATGAATGCCCAATTATCCACTTTTCTAAAATTTAGACCTCTTTCAACCAGCACCGGTGATTGGTTGAAATTACTCAAAAAAGGGTTTGGATTTGAATCATTCATATAATTGTAAGGAATGGGGTGGAAAACGGATAATGTGAATTAAGGAGTACGGAATTTGGGGTATGTGGAGGAGAATAACTGTTAACTGACGAATGATCGGACATTTTATACGGACTATATAAGAAAACGAAAGACTTAAGAGGTGAATTGGCAAATTGAGGAGTGATCCCTCTGTTTCCTTATATAGAAGTGCCAGAAATAGATAAGAAACAACCTGAATGAGGTCGGTAGAACACCAGGCCGGCGCGGGCCGGTGCAGTACCGGCGCGGGCCGGTGCTACAGTGCTCGGTCACAGATTTTTGCATTTCAGGATGTTTTATCAGGTTAATTCAGTGTGAATGCATGTAATTTAATCTAAAACAGGGGTGAAAAAAATCTGAATAATACAGAAACAACGGAAAAACGTAAAACTGCGTAGTGTACTAACCACAGAGTACATCAAACCGTCTAAAATAAAAATCAAACCAAAGTATATCGTCATACATCGTAAAATAGAAAAAGTTTACTTAAACTACTCATCTCCATCATAATCCTCATCTTCATCATAAGATGAGTCGAATGAGCCGAAAAAGATCCAAACATACCGAAGTAAAATCAGCCCCTGAGAGATCGAGTCGTACTAAAATCATAGTTGAATATTGTGGATCCACCGCGTAGAAGCTTGAAATGTAGCCTGAGTGCGCCTCGTCGTCATCATCGTCACCGAACCTTCCAATCCAAATGAGCCGAGACTGCTTTGTCACATCTCACTCTCAAAGTCACTCCTCCCATGCCCATGGATGCATCAAACGAACCTGTAAACATACTACCCTGTCCTACAGATGACGGCATATAGTCCTGGAATAATACTGGTGGTGGAACAGGTGGAATCCAATCCGGCATAGTATATGGGTCAGGCTGAATCTGAGGGTAATGAGCAGAAATCTCTGCATATCTGGGATCTATATCACTAATGAAAGCCCTGTGACCTCTCTGGCCAATCCTAAGATCTTCAGCCCACTTCCTATTTTGTTCACAAGCTAAGGCTATATTAGCATCGGTTCTAGCTTTGAGCTGAACCATATCTTTGAAACATAGCCTCTATCCGCTATTCGGCTCTGAAGTGGCTGCGGCTGAGGGGATTGCCTAGGAACTCGAGATGTATGAATAGGGGATGGCTGTGGTGGCTGTTGATGTTGCTGGAGATTTGGGTTGTTGTAATTGATTCTTTCCAGCAGCAAAGCGCATCGGTTTTGGCCAATAAGTGGAGCACAAGGTGACATAATCCTATCTCGATGGTAATCTTGGTACTTCATGAAGATCACACAAGGCGTAAATGAGATTAGGGGCACGCGGACGTCCTCCTCGAGTTTTATTCTTAACAAAATCACATGCCTTGTTAAAAATCAGCTTCCCTAGATTTATTGGAATGTCATGCACCATAGCCCAGGCCAAAACAACATCTTCACGACCAAAAGCACATAGATGAGCCGAAGGATTAACATTATATCCTATAAATTGCTTGATAGCTCTAATGTCCCTTATACAACGTCCATAAGGAAACCTGTATCCTTCCAAATCATTGTGGAATCAAAGCGACTGAGCTTCATATGATTTAGCCTGTAGTCTACCAGGCAGCTCTAAATTCCACACATCATGATAATCATCATCCTTAAGTATTTCAGGTAAACCATAAATAGAATTTATCACGACAGGATTGAAGGAGACATTAACCTTCCTAAGAGGGATATTTTCTAGTTCATCAAGAGTAGCCCTATCATAAGTAGACAAAACAGAATAAAACTCGGCTACCATTGTGACATTTATGTTACTAGTGCGTTCCATCGCAATTTCCATCCATTCCCTCTCTTGAAAGATTTTTTTCACTTCTTCTCCTAAACAGTCAAAATCAATACCACGTTCTAAAGTGACCCCGCACTTACTGAAAAATCCATCATAGGCGTTTTTAGCTTCAATACTAGCGGTTTTTTCAAAAGAAACGGCTTCTTCAAGTTCGGTTAAGGGTCGTGGTTCATGAACCGGTACTACTACAGGGTTATCTGGTTTTCTTCTCTTAAAGGTTCTCCTAGATGATGAGGCCATCTACGATATTGGTATGACAAAATAACAACAAAAACAACAACAAACAACAAACACAAACAAGTACTTAGATCAAATTATAGGAAAAAATTAAAATTAAAGTTAAAAACTAAAAGCTTGATAAAAATTGAAATGATTGATATACATATATATATAGTTACCGTAGAGAGCTAGAAAGAGTAGATAGTTGCCGGAATAGATGGTGGTGCCGCCGAAATGTTGAGAAAAGAGAGGAGCTTTGGTTGAAAAAATTCTATCCTTTTATGCAATGGTGATGAATTTGTGTAGTGGAATGGAAGAGAAGATGATTAATTAAGTAATTTGGGATAGAAAATTTGGTAAAAAGTGATGAAATTTTTGAAGAGGGAAAAGGGGGGGGGGGTCGGCTTTTTTGGTGGAAAAATGAGGAAGATGAAGATGATGGAATTGATGTTCCCTTAGGTTATAAAGCTAACGAATCGAGTCGAACTTCTATCGGCTCGAATCGTTTAGTAATTACTTGATTCTCCCTTTTTTTTTTGTGTAATAATTTAAATTATATCATAAAAATATTTTTATAAAATCATAAAATTATTTAATGATAAAATAAATTATTACGATTTTTTATAAAAGCTTTTTAAAGAAAATATTTTTGGTATGATAAATTTTAATTATATCATATAAACCATATATGACATAAAAATAAGTTTACCATAAAATTTTTATGAAATTTTTGAAAATAAAATAAAAAATAAAATTTAATCTAATTCTACTCCTATCATCCTTAAATCTTCGAGATTTCTATAATAACGGTCCATCAACCTAATTCCTAGAAATGATGCATTTGAATTCTCTCTTTTGTTGTCCATCGATTTTCGTGATAACCACCTAATCGTTCCCATCTTAATTACATTCAAACATTCATCCTGGATTTGGTTGTCTTTGTCCCACATTTTCCATTATGTTCACTTTTGCCACAGATTCTACATCTCTTTAGAAATCTTGCCTTTCTTTTTTATAGCACTTCTTGAATTTCCATTACAAAGATCTCTTTCTCTGATTTCGCGTATCAGTTCCTTGTTCAAGTTAGAAACTAAGGCTTCTATTTTAAAGGCAACATCTTTATCTAAACCTAATTTTAAAAGTAAAATAAAAACTTCTATTCTATCTATAAAAGGCATTCCAGTTCTTTTACGTCTACCCGGTAAAAGACGAAACTACTTAAATTGCATACTAAAAAGTGAATTTAGAAAGATAGTACCCGTAATCGGCTGAGTTTAGAATTCTGCTTCCTTAATCCGTTGGAGGGTCGTTAAGCAATAATATTTCTTCGCTTTGAGGTATCCTTGATTTCCACGAATAATTTTACCTGTGACCATTGGCTATAAAAGTCGTTTTCCATCGATTAGTTCGACACTCAGGACTTATAGACTTTAGTTACGTCGTATGGACTGTCCATCTAGATTTAAGCTTTCACGAAACAACTTTAAACGTGAATTGTATAAAAGTACTCGATCTCCTACATGGAACTCACGATTATAGATTTTCTTATCATGGAAAGCTTTCGTGCGTTCCTTGTAGATTCGAGCATTTTCATAAGAATCGAGTCGAAACTCCTCCAGTTCTGTTAACTGAAGTAATCTATGATCACCAACAGCTTTAGGATCAAAATTTAGAAATTTAATAGCCCATAAAGCTCGGTGTTCTAATTCAACAGGGAGATGACAAGATTTACCAAAAACTAATTTATAAGGAGAACAACCAATAGGTGTCTTAAAAGCTGTTCTATATGCCCATAATGCATCATCTAGTCTTTCTGCCCAGTTTCTACGATTTGAGTCCATTGTTTTCTCCACGATTCTTTTAATTTCTCTATTAGACACCTCCACATGTCCACTGGTTTGCGGATGATAGGGTGTTCCTAGTTTATGAGTTACACCATATTTCTCAATTATCTTAGTAAATGGTCGGTTGCAAAAATGTGAACCCCTATCACTAATGATAGCCCTCAGAGTGCCATATCTTGGAAATATATTCTTTTTAAGGAACCTTAACACAACCTTGGTATCGTTAGTGGGAAGAGCTTCAGCTTCTACCCATTTTGAGACATAATCAACCATTACAAGAATAAATCTTTTTCCAAACGATATAGGGAAAGGTCCCATGAAATCTATACCCCATACATCAAATAATTCACATTCTAAAATCGGTTGCATAGGCATTTCATGTTTTTTTGATATATTTCCCCATTTTTGACATGATTTACAAGATTTTACGTATTTATACGCATCTTTATATAGTGTAGGCCAATAAAAACCACATTGTAAAACTTTAAAAGCGCTTTTCCATCCTCCATGATGACCTCCTCGCCTCACGATCATGACAAAACGATAAAACACTTAAAATCTCACTATCAGGAATACATTTTCTGATTATTCCATCTGAGCATCTTCGGAAAAGATCTGGTTTCTCCCAATAGTAAAACTTTAAGTCGTAAAAGAATTTCTTTTTCTGCTGCCAAGTCCAGTGAGACGGGATGTAATTACAGGTAAGATAGTTAACGATATTCCCAAACCATGGTGAATTTTCTTTTAATGGTATTTTATCTTTTAATAATTGCATGGTTAATGGAGTATCGATCTTAAAAAGTTGTTCATCCGGAAATGAATCTCGTATTTCATTTCCTCTTCCTTCATCATTCTCCATTCTACTCAGATGATCTGCTACTACATTTTCACTTCCCTTTTTATCCTTGATTTCTATATCAAATTCTTGAAGTAACAGAATCCATCTAAGAAGACGTGGTTTAGCATCTTTCTTACTTAACAGATACTTCAAGGCTGAATGGTCCGTAAAAATTATAACCTTAGATCCAACAATATACAATCTAAACTTTTCTAAGGCAAAAATTACAGCTAACAGTTCTTTCTCTGTAGTTGCATAATTTAGTTGAGCTGCGTTTAGATGCATAGTAGATTGCCTTGAGTACTTTGTTATATCGTTGACCTAAGACAGCTCCTACAGCTAAATCACTTGCATCACACATAATTTCAAATGGTAAATCCCAGTCTGGTGCTACCAATACTGGTGCAGTAATCAACTTCGCTTTCAGGGTCTTAAATGATTCATACATTTACTATCAAACTTAAAAGGTACTTCTTTTTCAAGCAAATGACTTAGAGGCTTTGCTATTTTTGAGAAATCTGCAATAAATCTCCTATAAAATCCAGCATGTCCAAGAAATCCTCTTAGAGTCCTTAGATTAACTGGTGGAGGTAACTTTTCAATTACTTCGACTTTAGCTTTATCTACTTCGATACCTACTTCAGAGATTCTATGACCTAGAACAATTCCTTCTGATACCATTAAATGACATTTTTCCCAGTTTAAAACCAAATTGGTATCCTCACAGCGTTGTAACACTCGTTCTAAGTGTGATAAACATTCGTCGAAAGAATCTCCGTAAACACTAAAGTCATCCATAAAGATTTCTAAGAATTTCTCGACCATGTCAGAAAATATTGCCATCATACATCGCTGAAATGTAGCTGGTGCATTACATAAACCAAATGGCATTCGTTTATAAGCAAAAGTTCCATACGGACAAGTGAAAGTAGTTTTTCTCTATCTCCTGCTTTGCAATGAATATCTCAAATATCCCGAATAGCCATCTAAGAAACAAGTAATATTTATGTCCACTTAATCGTTCCAACATCCTGCATGCGATGAATGGAAGTGGATGATGATCTTTCTTAGTATGTTCATTCAATTTTCTAAAATCAATACACATTCGATATCCTGTAATTTCCCTTGTCGGAATCCATTCGTTTTTATCATTTCTTTTACCGTGAAACCTCCTTTCTTTGGTACTACTTGAGTTGGACTCACCCATTCACTATCAGATATGGGAAAGATTATCCCCATTTCTAATAATTTAATGACCTCTTTCTTAACAATGGTTTGCAAATTTGGGTTCAGGCGGCGTTGTGGCTGAATACAAGGTTTAGCTCCTTCATTTAGGATAATCTTATGAACGCATATTTCAGGGCTAATTCCTTGAATATCTGCCACTGTCCATCCAAATGCTTTCTTATGATTTCTTAACATTCTAAGTAACTGCTCTTCCTGTTCATTAGTTAAGGTTGATGAAATAATAATCGGTAGTAGATTATCAGTTTCAAGAAAAGCATACTTAAGATTTGTAGGAAGTGGTTTCAATTCCAGATTCCTTGGTGGATCTTCTACTGAAGGTTTTAGAACTGGTCCTTCTAGTTCTAATTCTAAATACTTATGCCACGGATGCTTAGAAAACAGTCCCTTATCAAGATAAAGAATCACTTCTTTCATTTCAGTATCATTTTCATCTTCTTTATAGATAGATAATGCTAAACATTCCTCTAGCCTATCTTCATAATCTTGCAATTGGTCATCACAAAGTGTAGATATCTCGTCTATAAAAGAACATGATTCTGGTGATTTATATGGATGATTCATAGCTTTGAAGATGTTGAATGAAACTTCATCTTCATTAACTCTTAGTATCAGTTCTCCTTTCTGAACATCGATTAATGTTCTTCCCGTTGCTAGAAATGGACGTCCTAGAATAATTGGCGCTGAATATCCTTCTTCCATTTCCATTATTACGAAATCTACTGGGAAGTAAAATTTGTCTACTTTAACCAACACGTCCTCGATGATTCCCTTAGGATGTTTAATCGATCTATCTGCCATCTGAAGGGTCATTTCAGTATTTGTAAGCTCTCCTATGCCTAGTTTCTTATAATCCTCATAAGACATGAGGTTTATACTTGCTCCTAGATCACATAGTACCCTTTTAAACAGAAATCCTCCAATCTCACATGGGATTGTAAAACTACCAGGATCTTTAAGTTTATGAGGCAACTTATGTTGGAGTATTGCAGAGCATTCTTCATTAAGGCATATATTCTCATATTCTTCTAACCGTTTTTTGTTTGATAGGATATCTTTAAGAAACTTTCCATAGGTAGGCATGTTGATTAGGGCTTCGATAACAGGGATATTGACATGAATATGACGAAAAGTATCAAGGAAACGAGCATACTTCTTATCAGTTTTTATCTTTCTAATTTGATCCTTAGGTGGGTAAGGTAAAGATTCCAAATCTATAACCTTTGGTTCTGAAGTTATACCCTCTTTTCCTTTTTCCTTAAATCTTTGAGCATTACTTGTTCGCCATGTTTCATTCTCATACGATCTTTTCTTTGAAACATCTTTTGTATCGAATTTCCCTTCTTCGGTTATTGGCAAATCTTCCTTCTTTCCTTCAGTATTGTTTTCTTTAACATGTTCTTTAAATAAGGTTCTCAGGTCACTGTCCATTGGATTTTTTAGAATCCTAGGGACTTTAACCCATTCCTCATTCTTAATTTCAGGTTCAACTTTACTATTTTGTTTTAAGAAATCTTCGATAATTTCTTCTTCATCATCAGTAAATTCAAGTTCAACTGAGGTTTCCATATTCGTCTCAATTTTTCCATTTAAATCATTCTCCACTTCATTATCTCCTGAGTTTTCTGTTCCAGTATTTCCACAAAGTTTTCTACTTCTCGTAATAATGACATTTACCTCTCTCGGGTTTCTTTCGGTATTACTTGGTAATCCTCCCGGCGGCCCTCTTGCTTTTACGTTCTCCTTCTCTACTCAAATGATCTTCCATATTCCTTATTGATGCTTCTATAGTTCTCATTCTGGTATCATGTCCACTCATGGAAGTTTTTAACGTACTCATATCCTTAGTGACTGTCCCTATAGAAGTTATCATAGTTTCTACATTTTTAGCTTGAGTAGAAACTACACCCATCATATTTTCCATTAATTTCTCCCATTTATCAACTCCTTCAGGTTGAGTTGAACTTTGAGTGACTGATATACTTTGAGTAGTATGTTGCGGATACGATCGAGGTAATGATTGTAGGTTTTGATTCGAGGTATCTCCTTGATAAACTTGATTACTATATGAATTCTTATATTGAACTGGATACGGTGGTTGTCCTTGCTTACTAGGGTTTTCAGACCAGCGATAAGTAGGGTGATCTCTCCTAATAGCACTAAACGAGTTTGAATACGCGTTGTTCAAATTCTTATGCTGTTGTAAAAAACTCACCTCCTCCTTTGAATATCCTTCTGGTTCTTTTTTCTCTAATGACACATTATCATGATTTGAGTAGTCATTTGTTAAATTATTTTCTGAGTTAGTATTCTTACTGGCTTGTAAGCCGTCAAATTTCCTACTTAAATTCTCCAAGTGTGCTAGAACTTCCGTATTCGATGTACATTCTCCTGCAAATGCCACTTTTCTTGTGCTAGAACCGGTTTCCCACATTCTGTTATTTTTGGAAATCTTTTCTATGGCATCGTAAACTAATTGGGCTTCACTCATCATTAAAGAACCACCACACGCATGATCAACGTCTGCACGTGAGTCTTTCCTCAGTTTACGACAGAAAAGTTGGATTTGCATATCTAAGGAATAACCATGATCGGGACAAGCTCTTAATAGTTTCTTAAATCTCTCCCAAGCATTCCCAAGTGTTTCTTCAGATCCTTGTCTAAAGTTAGCAACTTCGACCTTTAATTCCAAATTTCTACCAGGAGTAAAATATTGCTTTAAGAACTCGGTTTGAATCTCCTCCCAACTTGTCAATGAATGATGTGGGAGTGACATAAACCAATCTCGTGCTCTTCCTTTTAAGGAAAAAGGAAACATAGACATCCTCGTTAATTCCCGATGAGCACCTTGACTTTTGGCTGTATTACACAATTCTTCAAAAAGATAGAGATGATGATGTGGATCCTCATCATCTTCTCCTAGAAATTGGGCTCTTGTGTCTATTAAACCAAAAAGATGAGATTTTATTTCGAAATTATTCGCTCCTTCATTCGGTAAACGAATTGGATTATTAGTCTGGTTTCTTCTTACGGTCTGATCACAGATAGGTCTCGGGTTTGGTAGGTTAGGATTATTATGATTATTCTGGTTCCGATTTTGATTATTTCTATCATTAGGATTTTGATTTTTTTGGTATTGGTGGATTACGATTAAGGTTTTGTCCATGTCCTTGGGCATGTACAATCCACTTTGTTCAGTGTTTCATCACCGATTTCGCCATTCTCGTTTCGATTTGATGATGATTCGTCAGATTTCCACGACTAGTATGACCTCGTTTACTCTCTACTCTTAACTGCCTTTCGTAAGTATTTATGTCAGGCTTATAAGGAGTGAGTGGGGCCTTACCGCTTCTGGTCATCAACTATCGAAAACAAAAAATAACTCGAAAAAGACAGAAGTAAAAAGATTGGTAACTTACCTACAAGGTAAGTACCAACGAAAAATAAAAAGAAATGTGATAAGAAGAGTGTTGACTTATCCTCGAGAATTTTGAGCTAATGCAAGTAGAAACCATTCGAACACAATGAATTAGCGTCGTTTCCCCGGCAACGGCGCCAGAGAGCTGACGTGGCCTTTTCTAGTGCTAAACCAGTCCTTAACCGACAGTGTATCGGATCAAACTGTAGTGCTAGTGTGGTGAGTCAGGTGTCGAATCCTCAGGGAAACGTATGGTAATTCAAAGTGTGGCTTAACACCAAAGTTATTAACTCAATCTAAGTCGCAATTTTTCTTTTTTTTCTATTTAGTAACCTTAAAACAGTAAATAAATGCATAAAACTAAAACAGATATATATAGATACAAAAATATATATATATATAAGCATATAGAAATACAAATATATATATAGATATAAATATATATAGGTACCAATACAATATATAAGATATAAATACTAGTAATATTATTAAAGACTAGCCAAGAATATGTCATTTGAATCAAGATCTCTTTTAGTAGAAATAGATGTGCTCGATCTTTCCTTATTTTAAGGTGAATCAATTATATATGAATCGGTGTATTCTAAGCTAGACAACTCCTTCTCACACGAAGCGTATGAAATTGTCATATGTCAAATTGTCATCATTTAATCTCCACAACCGCCCCATGCTAATCTCGATTAGTCGAGCAGTGCAGTACAAATCTACCCCGGATAAAAGAGGTTGTTCCATTTGTCGACGGCCGATGTTATTCAAAAGGCTCCGGTTGTCAGGCGGATCGATTTAACTTTCCGGTGTTAGTTTCAATTAAACCGTTGATTTTAACATTGTTACGATCTTGAACACAAATTTAATAAGATTCATCTTTCCCAAGACAAATATGCCCCCGGGTAGGAAATCGGATTCCGTTGTCACGTTTTCACTCGGCCAATTTTACCCTCCGGTTTTTCTATCCTTTATCTCATATCCTAATTTCTCTGTCAGTTCATCATTAGGTTATATGTTGCGATTCATCTTGATTAATTACGCCAGTCGAATATTATCAATATGTTGCAAAATAGAAAAAGATTCATTATAATCGATTTTAATTCAATTTTAACATAGTCATCATCTATTTCCTAAAAAGATAAACTAATTCAATTTCATATCTTGGCTAGATATAGAGTTAGCCTAATATCATTATAACTAATATATAGATACTAATAACAACAAACAAACATAAATACATTAAAAAAGTTACAGATTACAATTGTAGCGTCGAGCCGTATTCTCCGGAAATAACAACTCCTTTAGCAACAACGAGCCTTGATAAACCTTCTAAGTACTAAAACGATACTTATACTACATTATTATTTCGACAGAGTGTCGTTTACGGTATTTACAGAACTACAAACTAGATTATGATAATATATATATATATAGAAGTGATATATATATATTGGTACAACTCCAACAAGCTGCAAATGAGGAGTATTTATAGAGTGCACCACAAGGCTGGCTCGGGCCGGTCATACACCGGAGCGCGCCGGTGCTACAGTGGAGATTCTCTCCTGACAGTCCCCATGTGCTGGTGGCAGAGAGATTCCGGCTCGGGCCGGGTTTTTTTCGGTTCGGGCCGGGTCTTGAAAAATATCTTTCTTCCGTTTCTTACTGTTTCGGTTTTAATCCTTCAGTTTTCCATCACACGTACCCTGAAACGGTCAAAAACACGAGCCACAGTAATTTTGATCATAAAAACTTGAAGTTTTATTAAAATTATTACGATAATATCTATTTATAACGATTTAGATTTTTATGTGTTTTTAGTTATATTTTATAAAATTTATACGATATTATCGTAAATACGATATAAAAAGTCATATAATTTGATTATATTTTAATCATACATCACCTCTTCCATAACTCTCTGTCTCAAATTTCCAACCTTAGGCACACAGAGACGATCCTGATACCACAAATTTCCACTCTGATCCAACACATAGCCAACTGTAGGCTTCTCTCTTGCAACCCTCTTCAAATCAACCAAAACTACGTCTTCGTCTTGATTTGCTCTGATCTCATCCATCAACTCTGATCTAACCAACAACGGTGCTGCAAACTGACGGTCCTCAATCGATCAAATCGCTAAATCGCAAGTCATCAACCCTCGCCGTGATAGCCTCAACACTTTGGGCTCTAAAACCATCGGGTTCTGCTCAAGGCATCTGCTACTACATTTGCCTTTCCCGGATGGTACTTGAATGTCCAAGTCATAATCCTTCACAAACTCTAGCCATCTCCGCTGCCTCATATTCAAATTCTCCTGAGTGAAGAAATGCCTTAAACTTTTGTGGTCGGTGAAGATTCTCGCCTTGACCCCATACAGATAGTGCCTCCAAATCTTCAATGCGAAAACCACTGCCGCCAACTCTAAGTCATGTGTAGGATAGTTCTTCTCATGTACTTTCAATTGCCTGGATGCATAGGCAATGACCTTTCCTCTTGCATCAACACACAACCTAAACCCTGCCCTGAAGCGTCGGTGTAGACATCATAATCATCAAACACCTCGGGTACTGCCAACACCGGTGCTGTAGTCAACTTGCCCTTTAACAACTCAAATGCTAACTCACACTCGGGTGTCCAATAAAACTTGGTGTTCTTCTGTGTAAGTCTGGTGAGTGGAGTAGCTATCCTTGCAAAATTCTTCACAAACTTTCTGTAGTAACCAGCCAAACCCAGAAAGCTCCTGACCTCTGAAACTGTAGTCGGCGTAGGCCAACTCTCAACTGCCTCAATCTTGGCCGGATCAACCTGAATGCCATCACCTGAGATGACATGACCCAAGAAGCTCACTTGATCCAACCAAAAGTCACACTTGGAAAACTTTGCATACAACTGTTCCTTCTTCAACGTTTCCAAAACAGTCCGTAGATGCTCCTCATGCTCCGCCTCATCCCTAGAAAATACCAAAATATCATCAATGAAGACAATCACAAACTTATCTAGGTAAGGCATGAAGACCCGCTGCATCAAATCCATAAATGCAGAGGGAGCATTATTGTGTCCAAAAGGCATGACGAGGAACTTATAATGTCCATATCTTGTACTAAACGCTGTCTTCGGAATATCTGCCACTTTAACTTTTAACTGATGGTAGCCTGACCGCAAAATCAATCTTTGAAAACACTTTCCGACCCTACAATCGGTTGAATGTGATCATCTATCCTCGGTAGTGGATACTTATTCTTGATAGTCGAGTTGTTCAAGGCCCCGTAATCAATACACATCCGCATCTTGCCATCTTTCTTCTTCACAAACAAAATCGTGCTCCCCAGGTGAAATCTTCGGGTGAATGATATTCCTTTCTAACATCTCCTTGAGTTGAGCCTTCAACTCCTTCAATTCAGCCGGTGCCATCTCAGATGGTGCCTTGGCAACCCAGTGCCGCCCACAGGACTAATCAGATCTCAAACTCAATGGCCCTGCCTGCATCATGTTTCTGGCAACTCATCTGGAAACACCTCTGGATAATCTCTGGCCACTCTAGTATCTTCCAACTTAGGCTTCACTTGTTCCACATCCACTGCGTACAACAAGTAGCCCTCACATCCTTTCTTACATGCCCTGATGGCCTTGACTGCTGAAATGATAAGATGTCTCTTCTAGCCTGGCCTGTAAACGTTCCCCTGATAAGTCTTATCTGATTTCCCCGGGACTCTGAAAATAACTCTCTTGGCCCTGCAATCCAAGTGTACATAATTCTTGGATAGCTAGTCTATCCCAAGAATCACATCAAAGTCTCGAGAAATCCATAACCGTGAAGTCACTCTTACACGATAAGGTCCAACTCGAACATCCACTTGTGGTATCATCTTAACCACCTTATTTACCTTGCCTGGGGTGTAACAATCTCCATAGTATCTCTCAAAGGCTCCATAGGTAAATTTAGTTTCTTAGCAATCCTAGAGGACACAAAGGTGATTGAAGCTCCTGTATCAAATAAGGCCCTGACTACTAGATTGCCTACTCTTATCATACCTATCATGCATTTGTCCAATTAACTAAAGTTACAACATGTTTCAAGCATGCTATAAATAACTCAAAAGAACAAATCAAACATAAAAGGTACCTGAGATCACATCATCATCTGGCTCAATCTCTCCGGCATCAATAGCAAACATATGCACCTGCTTACTCGGACCTGCTCTACTAGGCTGACCTGCCTGTGCACTGGCTACCTTGCGTGGACAATTCCTGGAGAAATGACCCTGTTCACCACAAAAGAAACAACCTGAGGTAACCGGTGGTCTAGGCTGCTTTGGTGGGCGCCAACCGGTGGCTCGATCAGCTGATGAGGCACCAACCGTGGTCTAGCTGGCGATCGTGGTGAGAAACCTCTGAATCACTGCTGCGAGCCCTCGATTACTACCCTGAAAAGCCCCAAACGGCCTCTTATTCCCCACTACAACAGTAGCTTTCTTCCCAAAAGTCTCAACCTCCAAAGCCTTGTTCGTAAGTTCAGCCATATTATTGGCTGTGAAACCCAACATATCCGACTGTATTTCATACGCTAGCCCTTCCTTGTACTTTGCCATTTTCCGTCCTTCCACTTTCATCAATTCTGGATAAAACCTCCCCAACTCATTGAACCGATTGGTATACTGGGACACCGTCATATGATTACCTTGTTGAAGTTTCAGAAACTGACTTGCCTTGTCCGCTTGAACCGTAGCTGGAAAGTACTCGTTGTAAAACAAAACCTTAAACCCTTCCCAATCAGTTACCTTTCCATTACTGCTCTGAATGGCGTCGATCCAAGCTTCAGCTGTCCCTAAAAGAAAACTGACTGCTAACTGGGCCATCTCAGATTCAGGAACGTGTATATTCTTGCAGGCCTTTTCGAAGCTCCTTATCCATTCTTCGGCCTTGGAATGTTCCACATTCCCGAAGAAGTCTTGAACTCTATTCCTTCTCAATCTGGTGTACCAATCCACTTGTGGTGCCTGCTCAACTGCCGGTCTAACCGGAGGATATCCAAGGGGTATTTCTCGCTGGTGAGGTTGTTGATAAGGAGGCGGTGGGTATGCTTGCTGAGGTGGAAACCCTGAAAAACCAGTCCCATACTGATGAAACTGCTGCTGTGGCTGATAGTTTACGGAGCCTGATGCTCAGCCTGGTAAGGAGGATACCCTGGGTACTGCTGAGGATACTGCGGAGGGTACTGTGGCTGCTGAAAGCCATACTGAGGGATAGCCTGCTGTGGCGCCTGTGTCACCGGTGGTGGGTAGACAACCGTCCTCTGCTGATACTGCCCCGACCTGGTTTGATACGAAGAAGGCCAGAGTGACGCCGCATGGTTAACCAAAGGTGGAGGAGGTGGTGGTGGAGCCTGTTGCTGGTCCTGCTCCGGCTCAGGTGACGGTGTAGCTGTGCGAGGCGGCGGTGACAAACTGCGACGACCCCTAGAGGTTTCACCCCCCTCAGATGTCTGATTACCAAGAGCCAAAGTCTTCGATCTTGTGTTTCTACTCATCCTGACAACCAAGAGAACCAGAGTGTTACTAAAGATCTAAAGATAAGATTGAGCTAAACTCAAAGAATAGAAACCTAAGGAACACGCTCTGATACCAACTGTAACGCCCCACTCCCGGATACCGAGCCCTTATCCGGAAATACGACGTTCGGCACATATATAAATAAAATTTAATTCGTTTATATATGTAAGCCTAACAATCAATACAGTCGAAGCGCGCGGATATTAAATGCTCGGGTAATAAATGTCCATAAGGATGCTAGAATATGAAAAGATACTAAAAGCTGAAAGTGTATCAAAACAATACAACTGAAGTCTCTCGATCAGTTCAAGGAAATACTATGAAATAAGAAAATAGAGATGAACACACATCATCCCAAAGTACTATGAATAATGTATATAAAACAGTGAAGCATCTCAAATGTAAATAAAAGTGCATATAAAAATGAAATATCCAGCTCAGAGATCCTCCTCGGGAACATACTCCTCGTAATACTCGTTATCCTGTCCGCCTTCTCACCCCCAAGCACATATAACAGAAATGCACAAGGGGTAAGTATATAATAAAGAAGAGAAGTACGTTTAAACTTAGAATATATATAAGGTTGATTATAACTAGATTTCTGTTGAATAAGCAAGACAGACTCGATTCTACGCATAAAGGTTACATCTCCCAATATGCCTAAACTGTAGCTACTTAGCTTATCTTCGTTACAACATGCTATCAAGGTGGAACGTGACATATTGAAATCATCAGGATACAATAACCCCGGAACATATTGAAATCATCAAGATACAATAACAGGTTCCGATAATGTGAACATACGGTGATGCCTATAGGCCTGCAGGCCGATAGAACCCTCACTTTGACTGTCTGTCCACACATCACGCTATAGATCATCAGGATCTACCCAAGACCACATGGTGTTTTATCTTTTATCTAGCAAGTTGAGTAGTAATAGGTGATTAACTAGCCATCCTAGTTCATTTAGATAACACTCCCTCACCGACACCACTCATCATGATCAAAAGACCAATTCTAACCTAAGTAAGGTTTAAAGGTGTTATGATAAAATAGTAATACATTTAAAAAGGTTTAAGGTTGATTAAACAACCTAAACGATAGTTGAAAACCAAATTAAACAAAGTCGGAAGACCACTCTCTGTGTGAACGCCCGTCTCGAAGGACCAGGCGCCCGTTCAAGCCCGACGCCCGTCCACCCACACAGCAGTTCAATCCACGAACCCAACTTTACTTGAGGCGCCCGTCTAGAAGACCAGGCGCCCGTCCGACTGAAATTTTCCAGAAACTGATTTCGCAACCTTCATCGTTTTCATCCGTTTTTCAAATAAAAATCCAATCTTTCTCAACCAAATTATGTCGAAATAATCTACCATCCATACCAAATCATCATCCATCAATTAGGCATCAATTTAACGCAAATTTAAATCCCCAAAACAACAAGAAATCAACACTACTATCACATATTAGAAACTGAAACGTAAGGGTTTCTCTTTACCTTTTCTACCTAAGCACTCGAGTTAGATCTCAGTGCCTGGTACCGATGAGAAGCTCTCGTCAACGAGGATTCCAACGGTATGCTACAATCTGAAAGCGGAAGAGGAACGATAGAGATATCAAGGATCGAAAGTTGACGGTTTCAAAGCCAAAACAGCGGTTTCACCTTTCCAGAGAAGGAGTGCGGCTGCCTTATTTCTGAGTTTTTAGAATAATCACTAGGTTTTTAGCATATTTCCGTTTATATACTGCAACCTAATTATTATTTAAAACCCGAATTTACTCAAATACCCTCAAACAACCATTAGACCGAAACCGTTATAATTCAAAGGGTTTAATTCCAACGAAAAGGAAAAAAGAATATTAATTGCGTTTTCGCAAAATGACACGTCTGCCCTTTTCCGAAAGTCGGAATATTACAGTCTATCTCTAGATATATTATTTTCTTAAGAGCAGCACATGTTTCATGGAAGGCCAAAACGAAAACCACCATAGCCAGAAGCTCATCTGAAGCAGAATATAGGGCCATGGCAAGGGCCACTTGCGAGCTAAAATGGTTAGTCTATATCATGAAAGACCTGCAGATTCCAGTATCCACATAGCCAAGAATACAATATTTCATGAAAGGACCAAACATATAGAGCTTGATTATCACATAAAAAGGGCAAAGGTGCAATCTTGTTTTCCAAAACTTATGCCTGTTAGAACACATTACCAATTGGCTGATATCCTAATTAAAGCTTTGGATGCTCCTCTGTTTGACTATTTTTTAAGAAAAATAGGAGTTCACTCTCTGTTTACACCACCAAAATGTGCAGCTTCTTCTCCACAAACAGAATTGAAATCCTAAGTACATATATGTGCAATTCTAGAGGAACACAAGAACAAGCTGCTTCCCTAGAATCAGCTTGAGGGGGGCTATTGAGATTGCAATTGCATATATGTGCAAGTCTAGAGGAACACAAGAAAAAACATCAACAGCATACAAGGCTCTCACATGCATTTTATCAAACACCTTCAACCAGAAACGGTTGAAGGTGATTAGTGTTAATTGAGTTTGTTGTAACGGTCAAATTAGTTATTAACAACATCAGTACACTATAAAGTTGCTATTAACATTCTGTAACTCAACACTTAATGATTAGACTTGATTCATGTACTCTCTTCAATAAGAAATTTTCCCACTCTTTTTATTTTGAATTGTTCTTAGTATTCTTGAGTTCTTTCGATGAAAAGCTTGTATTTCCACAATCGTTGAAGCTATCCGTGCTTTTGATCGTGCAAAATATCTAACTTTATGCGCCAATCCTATGCAGGTAAGCTACCTTGTGCTTTATCAGAATTAATTAGTTGTATACCAATATTAGAATTACAAGTTACAACACTTCTTTTATTGACTTTTCAAAAAAAAAAAAAAACACTCTTTTTACCGGATAAAGTAATCAACATGGCACTTGATAATATTTGATATTTTTAGGCTCTTAGCCGTGCTATAATCTGTTTGTCGACTGAGTTTAAGAGATTGATGAAATTTGAGACATTTGCTTACTGTATTGATTGTATCTCATTACGAGATTTCATTCAATGCTCAGACAATTTAGAAGTTATTACAATTTCATAGGTCAGAAGAGGCATCTGAATTGTGTGTGTGTGTATTAGAGACCGAGTGAGTACACACTTTATCCATAGAACAATAAAGAATCAATATTACCTCCGTTTTCCGCCATGATGTTGTTCCTGATTTGACGAGGATTGCGGTATCTCTCTCCTTGCCTACAACCGTGATGTGTTGGTTTTTTTCGTGTGCTTTATGATGGGATAAAACATTGCTTTTATAGGTGGAGAGAGGTCCGAAATCCGAATTGACTTAGGGTTTAGCTTAAATCTCGGCCGTCCATCAAAGCCGAGTTTTAATCGGATTAAAACTCCTTTTAAATAACCAATTAATAATAAATAGCATATTTCCTAGGGAAAACGAATGTCCTATAAGACCACCATTACGGGGAAGGAAATTAATCGGGCTCAATTAATGGTCCGACATAATTTTTCTTACATTCTCCCACTCGGTCGATAGGAATATTAATGGGAGTCATAGCGGTCACACATCATTCTGCAACATGCTCCCTTCTATGCACCACAACACTGACAACTGTCTTAACTAGACCTTAAGCGAAGATTCCCATTATGTCTTTGCAATAGGCAATTTATGTTTTAATATATCCATTCATAAGGTGTACACAATGGAAAACAGAAAACAATAATGAATGTAGAAGATTAACATTAAGAGCTCAAAAAATGTCAAACATAAGTATAAAATTAATAGCAGAACACGATAATTAGGAGCTATCCTCAAGACCAATGCTTTCAATTATTATCTATGGAATGTCCTTAGGGTAGTCCTTTTGTAAATATGTCTGCAATCATAAGATCTGTCCCGATGTGTTCGATGACAAACAAATTTCTTCTAACATCTTGCTTTAGTAATAGATATTTAAGGTCCATGTGTTTTGATCCCTTATATATCCTATCATGCTTAGAGAAAAAGGTAGTCACTTCATTGTCATAGTAAAGAGTCAATGGTTTAGAGACGAAACTCAAAGCTCCAAAGTTAGAGACAAAATTACGCAACCATGTCCCCTGGATTGCAGCCTCATAACATGCCACGTACTCTGCCTCCATGGTGGATGAGTAAATAAACTCTGACTTCTGGCTTTTCCATGATATGGCACCTCCATTTAGATGATACACATAGCCAAGAGTGCAAAGTGCGGTGTCGAGACATCCTCCAAAGTCCGAGTCTGAATAACCAGTCACCTGTGGGTGTCCTGATTTTCTGTATGTGAGCATGTAATTCTGTGTTCCTTTTAAGTATCTCAGCACTTTCTTAGCAGCTTTCCAATGAGTCATTCCTGGATTGCTTTGAAATCTACCCAGCATGCCAACAACATGACTAATGTCAGGTCTAGTACAAACCTGTGTGTACTGTAAACACCCTACCAGAGAAGCATAAGGATATTTTTTCCATTTCTTTACGTTCCAACTCATTCTGCGGACATTGCTTGAGATCAAGCTTGTCTCCTTTCTGTAGTGGAACAATATTGGAAGAACATGTTATCATGCCAAATCTTTCTAGAACTTTGTCAATATAGGATTTTTGAGACAATCCTAAAATCCCAAGTGCTCCGTCTCGGAATCTCTATCCCTAACACATAGGAATCCTCGCCCAAGTCTTTCATTTCAAAGTTCTTGAAGAGATAGGCCTTGGTTTCATGTAATAAACCAAGATCACTGCTGGCCAATAATATATCATCAACATACAGAACCAAAAATATGAACTTAATCCCATTGATCATGAGGTATATGCAAGGGTCAAATGTATTCTCATTGAAACGAAAGCATTAATGGTTTCATGAAACTTTAAGTACCATTGCCTCTGTTAGACATAATGACATAATTTTCTATATCTAGAATATTATGTCATTATGTCTAAAATTATGTCATTATGTCTAACAGCCTCGAAGCTTGTTTCAGTCCATATATTGATTTCTTAAGCTTGCAGACCATGTCTTCCTGACCTTCAACAATGAAGCCTTTAGGTTGACGCATGTAGACTTCTTTTTCCAAGTCTCCATTCAGAAAGGCTGTTTTCACATCCATCTGGTGTAACTCGAGATCATAATGAGCTACAGGTGCCATGATAATTATAAATGAGTCTTTCCTGGACACAGGGGAAAAGTCTCATTATAATCAACGCATTCTTTCTGATTGAAACCTTTGGCAACAAGCCATGATTTATATCATTCAATATTACCATTACAGTCGCGCTTAGTCTTGAAGACCCATTTACAGCCAACTGGTTTGTGTCCTGAGGTTATTTGAACGACTTACTATACTTGATTTTCATCCATAGATTTCAATTCATCTTTCAAGGCATCAATCCACTTACTATAATTAACATCCTTAATGGCTTGTGAAAACGAAACCGGATCTTTACTTGTCCTTTCATATTCTATTTGATAAAGTATATAATCATCAGGAATAGCAAATCTCCTTTGTCTTTGAGATCTTCTTAATGCTGGTTCCTGTGGTGCTGCATCAATATTGTCACTGGCAATGATCTCATCATGGAGTTATTGATCATTTATTGGATTTTCTTCATTGTTCAACGGTTCAACAATTGAAAGATTCCTTATACTTTTCAGAATAGGGTTAAAGGGGATGGGTACTCTTAATTCCTTTATGATCACATCTCGAACTTTAGCACTCCCACTAATTTCGCCATTCTCCTAGAATATAGCATTACCGGTTTCAACAATTCTCGTGTTATAGTTAGGACAGTAAAACCTATATCCTTTGGATTTTTTTGGGTAACAGATAAAGTAACCACTAACTGTTCTAAAATCCAATTTCTTTTCTTGTGGATTGTAAATTCTAGCCTCAATTTGCAACAACCCCGTATTTGGAGATGTTTCAAACTAGGTTTCCACCATTTCCACAGTTCAAAAGGTGTCTTTGGAACTGCCTTACTGGGATCCCTATTTGAAATGTAAACAGCTGTGCGTAAAGCATCCATCCACAATGATATGGGTAAGTCAGCATGACTCATCATAGATCTAATCATTTCCATATACGTACGATTTCGCCTTTCTGCTACACCATTCTGCCATGGAGATCCAAGCGTTGTGTATTGAGCAATGTTGTATGACAAAAATATGATTATATTATAAGACTTTTTATTATTATTTTTATGATATTTTAGTATAATTTCATATAAATGCATTGAAAACTTATAAAAATCATAGTTAGTTAGAATTAGATGCATAAGTTATAAAAACGATATAAATGATGGTTTTTAGTGTCGATTTACGCTCGGTGCTTTGTTGCTTTTATTGCGGATTATACGCTTATCGAGATCCCAAAAGATGACATGTTTTGGAGCCTAAATCATATCTTTTGTGGGATAAAAGATTATGCAAAATCTAACAACTTTGAACAGATCAACTGTCCTATCGTATTTCTACCGTAATTCATCTTCAACGGACATTTGACCTAACTTAGAGGCATTTTCAGAAAAAAGTCCTTGATGAAAGTTGTAGATCTTCAAGAGAGCTTTCCAACGAGTATTAAATCATATCAATCTGAGGTTTACAGCTCGAGATAGGTTTCTACTTAACATCCGATATGTTGCATGTCCGCCGCACGCGCGAGAGAAGGCCGGATCTTGCAGAAATATCTCAGACACTGGCACGTGGGTCTGACAACAAGAGAATATATACTATTTAGCCGGCACGTGCCGGTGGTGCTCCGGCACGCTCCGGCCATGTTATACTCCTATAAATAGGAGATCATCCTGAACACAAAGGAGGTGGAAAAAATGCAAAATCTCTCTTAGATAATCTTCTATCTCGTATTTTGTTGTTTTTAGTTAAATAAATGTCAGAAACGGCACTCTGCCGGAATAATGCGATGTAATGTTTTACTATAAGTATTGTATGATGCTTGGAAAGATGAGCGGCTAAGGACTCGAGGCTAGAACCACCGTTGTGAAGCCACCATCACCGGAATAAATAAGAGTTTGAATATATTCGTTCTAGTAAGTTTCTTGTTCTTCCTTCATGTTTGAATTGTTTATGTGCAATTTGTATGATCTATACTTATGTTGCATGCTAATCGAATTTAGATACGATAGTTGATAAATTCGTAGATTACCGTGAAGGAGAATGATAATATTCTTCCAACATACGTAAGTTGAGGGTGAATGTTATTAGATTAGGATTTATATCCATATCTTTGATCCGTAAATGCTTTAGTTGTACCGAGAGTGGTGAACTAATTAAAAGGCGATGAACCGAAAGGGAAAATGCCTCTTTAGCAGATAATAATCCAAGAACTTACGAATGAATATGTGTCTTTCTTGTTATTTTCGGTGGGGTGGTGGATCATTGGTGAGTTCTAGTTGTTTTAAATTATAAGTTTTTATAAAAGTTGTTATCGTAGTATTATTTATTTTCACGTTTGCTACCTTAGTTTGTTAATTGAAAATCCGAGATCATAATCATCAATTTTAAGAAAGAAATCGAAGGCAAAGACTCTTTTTCGTGATAAGTCCTCATGGATACGATCCGGTTTCACCACTATAGCTACGAGCCTTCGCACTTGGGGCTGACATCGGTTTTATTTTATTACTTGTTATCTTTTGCTTTGCATAAAACCGCAAACAAGTTTTTGGCGCCGTTGCCGGGGACTTGGCACGGAAAGTTTTCGTTTTCAATTTCTTTTCTGTTTCTATTTTATCTACGCTGTTCAGGCCTGTTTCGAGCTTGTTTTAGTTTAGTTTTTATTTATTAAGTCTATAAAAAAATAAAAAAAAAAAAAAAAAAACCCGTGTTCCTTGGTTAATCGTCGAGGTTGGGTGATGGATTCTCGTGAATCCCACTCATGAAGCATAAGAATTAAAATCCCAAACCTCGTGGTTAAGGTGTTGGTGTTCGAACGTGGTTTATGAAAACTCGAACTCACGGGGACCTCTTTGTATAACCCGAGCTGTGAGCGAACCATCGCTCGACCAAATCGACGCTTGGCCCGGCTCACCGGACCAACGGACGAGGGAACCACGGAAGGAAACAATCCTCAAGGATACGCTGAGGAGAAGCTCAAGTAGGAGCCGAGGTTGAAAAAATGGCAGATCAACGGACATTGGCGCACTTTGCCATGCCATCTACCGTGAAAGTTAATCCTGCGCGTCGTGATTCCCAAATCACGGCCGATAATTTCGAACTCAAAACTTCTTTAATCAATTTGGTAAGAGGTTCCACATTTCATGGATTTTCCATCGAGGACCCGCACGATCACATTCACTCATTTCTAGAATCGTATGGACTATTTTAATCAAAGGGGTCACCGAGGACGCCCGAAGATGAAACTTTTTCCTTTCTCACCGAAGGAGAAGCAAAAGAATGGTATAAATCCTTACCAATAATCCATTACTTCGTGGGAGGAGTTGGAGAAAGAATTTCTGAGCCAGTACTTTCCACCTGCAAAGACGGCTCATCTTCTGAATCAGATATTCACTTTTGTGCAATCCGAGAAGGAATCGTTCTACGATACGTGGAAACGATTTAAGACTCTCTTGAGAAAGTGCCCCCACCATGGGCTGGATAAACAAAGATTGGTCAACACTTTCTACAGTGGTTTGACTGAATTGACTAAAGGAATGGTGAATAGTTCTGCGGGAGGTGCATTTCTCGAGAAAGACACCACGATGAGGGATGGACGTTGTTTGAAGATATTGCAAAGTATAATTATGCCCTACTTATGCAGTGCATCCAATCGTAAAAGCTCGATCGCGCAGGGAAGTATGAGGTAGATGAGACCACGCTTAAAAGCTCGGCTTGGCCGCACTACGTAAGCAAGTGGCGGCAATGAATGTTCCAAGTCTCAGGTGATGAACCGACATGGCCAAGGCCATCGATGTCGATCGCGCCGCCTGACCCAATCTCTCAGGTCAAAGTCGTTTCAAAACAATGTTGTTTGCCAAAATTGCGATACCATTGGGCACACATTCCATCGTTGTCATCTATTATTGCATTCGTGAGGAGGTGAATGCATTCACTTCTATAAATTATCGACCTTCGGGTCGAATCAAAACACTCAAGGATTCAATTACAACCGAACCACCCTGGTTTCCGATGGAGTGATCCTTCCGGGCAAATAAACCCATCACTTTCAGGCCCCTAGGCCTAATCAAAGCAATTTTCAATCCAACTATCGACCAAAGATGGAACACCAATCCACCGCAAAATCAAAATCAATCATTTCGATCTTAGAACAAAAGTTGAGTGAGCAAATCACGGCCAACACTCAATTGGCAAATGCTTTAAGTACTCACCAAGATAAAGGAGGAATTTAGAGGTGCAAATGGGATGATTTCAGGGCAAAGAAGCAAGTCGACCTCGTGGTCACCGCCGAGTTTTATCGAGAAGAACCCCCGAGGGGTCAACTTGGTCCGTAATGACCAAAATACTTGCACCGATCTAGCCGCACTATGGGACTATGGTCGATGAGTTGAATGCCATAAATCCGAGGAGTGGGAAAGTGGTTGGCGGTCAAAGCCAACCAGGAAACGAATAGCCCTCTCTCGCGAACGAGACGCAGGAGGGGAAGATCTTTGTTCTCCTCAGAAAGATGTTGGGACTACTATTGATCCAAGTGAAAAAGTAAATTCTGAGAGAAGTGTGGAAGTTGAGAATACTAATGATAAAGAGAAGAATGCTGAGAAGAAGTCAGATTCTAAGTCAAGTTCTGGGAAGCATGTGAGGTGGAAGGATAGGGAAGACAAAGCAATCAATCATAAGACAGCAAAGAAGAACTTCACTGAGGAAGACTTTGCTGATCTCCCTTATCCACCGAGCAAAAACAAGCTCTCATTAGCAGTCGATAAAGAGTATAAGAAGGTTATCGACTTGCTCAAGAACACTGAGGCAAACATTCCATTAGTTGATCTTTTGGTAGGGATGCCAAAGTATACAAAGTTTATAAAGGACGCAAGAAGTTCAAAAAGAAGCTTCAAGAGCTCGAACACATAGTGTTGAATGGAGAATGCTCCGCAATCGCCGACTAAACTTCCCGAGAAGTGTCCTCGACCCTCGAAGATTTACGATTTCGTGTACTATTGGGAACAGGGACTTCCACAATGTTTTGTGCGATTCGGGAGCATCAATCAATCTGATGTCTACATCAATCTTCCAATCTCTTGGATTGGATCAATCTATTACTCTTATACCTATTTCTCTTCAACTTGCAGATAGAAGTGTGAAGTATGCAAGGGGAATTGTAGAAGATGTATTGGTCAAGGTTAAAAACTTCATATATCCAAATTGATTGGGTAATCATGGATATGACCAATGATGAGAAAACCCCTTGATCCTTGGAAGACCTTTTCTTGCAACCGCCCGTGCCTTACTAGATTCCCACAAAGTGGCGAAGTAACCTTACATTTGGAGGATGAGAGTATAAAGTTCAATGTGGGTAATGCAAAGAAACACCCGTCCAAAGACTCTTGTTTAGCTATTGAGGACGATTTCACCATGAGTATGATAAACAAGTGTTCATGGGTAGTTGGGATGAGGAAGAATTCAATAAACTATCTCATAACTTGGACTAATGAGGAATGGATGAAATTTTTAGAAGAGATTGACAAGGAAAGTTCTGACTACCAGGAGGTGGTAAGAAAGATAATTAGGAAGAGGCATGGTGATATGCCAAGATTTGCAAAAGGAAATGAGGCCCCTGTCTGCTGGGAGACCATGATGCTTCAGAGCCCTTATAATAAGCTTGGAGATCTAGAGCTTAAGGGAGATAAATTAAGACCAAGTGTGGAGGAGCCACCGTCAGATTTAGTGTTGAAACCCTTGCCTCAACACTTGAAATACATTTTCCTCGAGGGACGGTGATAAGCTTCCTTTGATCATTTCATCTAAGTTAGAACCAAAGGAGGAAGAAAAGCTTATCAAAGTGTCGCAAGATAATATCCTCGCTTTGGTTGGCAAGTGGGAGATATCAAGGAATAAGCCCCGATATCTCAGTATGCATAAGATCGTGATCGCTGAGGATCGAAGAAGGTGCGACAAATTCTCAGAGAAGGCTAAACCTCATATGCAGGAAGTCGTTAAGAAGGAAATCATCAAATTGCTTGACATGGGTATCATCTACCCAATAGCCGATAGTGAATGGGTGAGCCCCACTCGTGTGGTGCCAAAGAAAGGAGGGATTACTATTGAAAAGAATGACAAGGGGGAAGAGATTGCCTTACGACAAGTTACCGGGTATAGAGTTTGCATCGACTACGTAAGACTAAATGAGGTAACTCTAAAAGACCACTTCCTTTGCCATTCATTGACCAAATCCTTGAGAGGCTTAGTGGCAAGCAATTTTATTGTTTTTGGATGGCTATTCGATACTTTCAAATAGCCATCGACCCCAATCGATCAAGAAAAGACTACCTTCACTGTCCCTCCGGTACCTTCGCCACCGAAGGATGCCATTTGGTCTCTCGCAACGCACCGCTACATTTCAAAGATGTATGCCGGCTATCTTTGATGGTTTAGTGGAGAAGGTGATGGAGATTTTTATGGATGACTTCTCTGTGTTCGGGACACGCTTTTGACCACTTGCTTACACAATCTTGATAAAGTTCTATCCCGGTGCATAGAGAAGGACTTAGTCTTAAATTGGGAAAAGTGCCACCGATGGTGGAAGAGGAATTGTTCTCGGGACACAAGGTGTCCAAAGAAGGTATTGAGGTCGACAAAGCAAAGGTAGAAGTTATTGAAAAATGACATACCCCAAAAATGTAAGAGAAGTGAGAGGTTTCCTGGTCATGTCGGCTTTTATCGGCGGTTCATAAAAGACTTTTCTAAGATAGCCAAGCCTTTGTCAACTCTCTTAAGAGAAGATGTGAAATTTGTTTTCACCCCGAGTGTGAAAGAGCGCTTAAAGAATTAAAGACAAGTTGGTTACCTCGCCAATTTTATAGCACTGACTAGAAAGCTCCTTCGAGCTTATGTGTGATGCCTCTAATTATGCAATCGGTGCGGTGCTAGGTCGAGAATGGACGGCAGTTTCAAACCCATCTACTACGCTTAGTCACACTTTAAACCCAAAGACAAGTAAATTATGCAACAACCGAGAAGGAGTTGTTGGCGAGAGTTTTGCCATGAATAAATTTAGAAGCTACTTGCTTGGGTCGGAAGTTACGGTCCGATGTACCATTCTCGCATTGAAATATCTCATTAAATAAGGCCGATGCCAAGCCTCGCTTGTTGAGATGGATCTTAATTTTACAAGAGTTTGATGTTCATATCCGGGACAAGAAGGGTAGCGAGAATGTGGTAGCCGACCACATGTCTCGGTTGACCGATGATCCTCGAGAGAGTCGGATGAGATTGGAATTGATTTTCCAACCGAGCAACTCATGACTATTAATGTGTGCAAGGTTACTCCCGCCTGTCATCGAAAAAGGTTCTCCTTGGTTTGCACCTTTGCAAACTTCTTGAGCGCGATATCTGACCCCGACCGACATATCGCCAAAAGAAGAAATTCTTTCGGATTTGAACTATTATGTGTGGGACGATCCAATTCTCTTCAATCGCTGCAAGGATGGATTACTCCGTAGGTGTCCCCGAGATCGAGCAGAGGGACATTATGGAGCAATGCCATGGCGGACTCGTGGAGGTCATTATGGAGTCGGAAGATCGCCGCGAAGATTTTTCATCCGCTTCTACCGGGCCGACAATTTTAAGGATACAGAGTTTTGTAAAGGGTGACCGGTGCCAAACAAGACCGTAAACTTTCTCGGCGAATGGACATGCCTCTCCATCCCATCCAAGAATGCGAGGTTTTCGACGATGGGGTATTGACTTCATGGGACCATTCCCATCCTCGTATGGGAACAAGTACATTCTCGGTCAAGGTCGACTACGTGTCAAAGTGGGTGGAGGCAATAGCAACACCGCGAAACGACCACACAAGGTTGTCAAGAACTTTCGAGGAAAAATATTTTTACACGGTTTGGTTGTCCACGAGCTCATCATGGTGACGAGGAACTCACTTCGCAATACTCCATTAGAAAAGATTTTAGAACGATATGGGGTAAAACACAAAACCAAGCACTCCCTATCACCCTCGCAGACGAGTGTGGACAAGTTGAAGTAAGTAACCGAAGCTTGAAAAGCATTCTTGAGAAGACGGTAAATTCTCATAGGACGGATCGAGTCGAAATCGGATGATGTGCTCTGGGCTTACAGGATGCCTTTCAAAACTCCTATTGGCACGCCTCCGCTTTGAGATGGTTTATGGCAAGGCTCGCCACCGCCAATCGAGCTTGAGCACAAAGCGCTCGGGCTATTAAATTCTTGAATTTTGATAGTCAATTATGTAGAGAAAAGCGATTGTTGCAGTTGCAGGAGCTTGATGAGTTCAGACTCCAGGCCTATGAGAGCTCGAGAATCAGTAAGGAGAGGACTAAATTGCTTCATGACAAGAAAATCAAGAATAGAGAATTCAAAGCGGGCGAATGGGTTTTACTTATATAATACCAGGTTACATCTGCTTCCGGTAAGCTACGCACCCGCTGGTGTGGCCCTTTCAAATCTCTCAGTTTTCCCTAGTGGAGCAAATGAATTGAAAAATAAATGAAGCGAGTTATTCAGAGTGAATGGTCATCGGTTGAAACACTATATTGGTCAACAAAAGGAACGACCGGTGGTTTTCCATCTGAATGACATCCCTAGTCAAGCTAGCTCCGATTTTTCGGCACCCGATGATTTACATCTCTGTGAATTCTTTGAAGATGTTGTGATTTATGATGATAAACTTCGGCTTGTGGAACAAAAACCTAAAAAGAAAAAGAGAAGAACCATAGGAACAAAGTGGATACAGAAGTTTACTAATATGCCCAATACATTGGCGAGACTTTGTTTTTGTGGGATCCATACTATTAACCCCGAGGAAATCAAGAATGAGTCCGGAGAGAGGCTTCAATGGCCTGACCCGGGTTGATAATTTTTGGGTTGTCGAGCCAACGACATAAAACAAAAAAGCGCTTGGGGAGGCAACCCGCCTTAATAAAACTATGTGAAATTAAATAGTTGCTTGTGTGTTTTTATTAGTCGAGCAAACGACGTTAACTAAAAGCGCCACCGGAGGCAGCCCGTTAATAATAATAATAATAATAATTTGGATAAAGACTAGTCTTAATGAAATGTAGAATCAGATGGAAGATTAACACTAAGCACAACTAAGTCTCATTATGAATGTTTGAATATCATTTAAAGGAACGATTAGGTGGTTATCCGAAAATCCCGAGGTAAAACAAAGATAAAATTCAAATACATCATTTCTTGGACTTAGATTGTTATAACGTTTAGACAAAACCCTTGAGGATCTGGGTATAAAAGACTCACTTCATTTCATTATTTCTGCTTTTGTTCCATGATATTGCCTTGTCTATCATTTTTGTGCCCCTATCCCCGAGGTACGCCTTGTTTTCCCATGGTGTGCGTGATATTTGCGATAGCGATTGTGAACTTTTAGATAAATCGGTTTACCGGTGGATGGTCCACGATCATCGTTTTCATCAAACATTTCGATCTCGATTCGCGACCACTTCCGCACTGCCACCTTCGAATTACAACCAGCTAAGTTTTTCTTATTTTACACATGCCGAGGACATCATGTAACTTAAGTGTGGGGAGGGTTATATATGTTGTCTTGTTTTTAAACGCTTATACTATATATATATATATATATATATATATGATTATATATATTTTCATTTTATAACTATTATATTCCACTCATTATTCATCGAGGTCAATGTCAATTCGTAAGTGGGGAGTAGAGTAAGTTATAAAATTTTGAAAATATTAAAAATTAACGCTATAATTAAAATAAATATATTGATTGCTTAACACTTAGTTTTATTTTTCATAAGTAGAAATAAGATAGTATATAATTAATATAATAAATTTAATATATTTTGATAGAATAAGTTTTAGTAAGTAAAATAGATTAGATGTATTATGATTATATTATATATGTCAATTTTAGATTTTAATAAGATTTTAAGTATATGTAACTATATACATAAGTATTATTGAGTATTGTTGATTTGAAATTAGACAGATATGCTTATATATATAATGAAATGTTAGAATAATTTTCTTTTCAAATAAGTATGAATATGGAATCAGACTCAAGGATGACGATTTTTGGCATAATAAAGTTAGACAGGTGCTAATATATTTGACCTCACCTCATGACGCTTGCAAGATAGTCGATTCTGGCAATGAGTTCGGATATGTTAGTATTCTATAAAATAAAAAATAAAAAATTAAAAAATAAATTAAAAAAAAAACAAATCACCTCGAGTCCATTTGGATACTGCCCCAATTGGGGAGTGTGGTTTACCTTGGACAGTATGGGTTTGAGTGATCTCAGGGTGACTGCCTCTAAAGTTTGGGGAGAGTGTTATACTTTTGAGACGCGATGATTGAAAAAATAATAAATAATATTGGGTTGTAATTTGATAAAAAAAAATAAAAAAAAATAAAAAAAAATAAAAGGTTTTTGAGATGAAAGTTAAGTACGTACGACTTATCTTCTTCTTTTGATAATTCTTTATTTTTCCTTTTGGTCAAACACCCAGATCCTGATCGTTATACTAAGTCCTTGATTCCAATTATTTCATACAAGTTAAGATTAGAGAATAATTTTAATTTTTATTATATTTACTAAGTAAATTATGAAAAATTTCATTTAAATGATATCTGATAAATAATTTATCTATGTTATATACACTTTTTATCTTGTTTAATTCTAAGAAAGATATGTTTAATATATTTATAATATTGAAATGATATTTTGCTAACTTGAAAGTTAATCTCCCAAGTATATCATTTTTATTATAGTTTTTATATATTATCGCTTATTTTGCTCGAGGACGATCAAAAGCTAAGTGGGGAGTAGTTGTTGTATGACAAAAATATGATTATATTATAAGACTTTTTATTATTATTTTTATGATATTTTAGTATAATTTCATATAAATGCATTGAAAACTTATAAAAATCATAGTTAGTTATAATTAGATGCATAAGTTATAAAAACGATATAAATGATGGTTTTTAGTGTCAGATTTACGTTTGGTGTTTTGTTGCTCTTATTGAAGGATTATACGTTTATCGAGATCCCAAAAGATGACATGTTTTGGAGCCTAAATCATATCTTTTGTGGGATAAAAGATTATGCAATAATCTAACAACTTTGGACAGATCAATCATCATCCATAGTATTTCTACCGTAATTCATCTTCAACGGACATTTGACCTAACTTAGAGGCATTTTCAGAAGAAAAAGTCCTTGATGAAAGTTGTAGATCTTCAAGAGAGCTTTCCAACGAGTATTAAATCATATCAATCGAGGTCTACAGCTCGAGATAGGTTTCTACGAACATCTGATATGTTGCATGTCCGGCACGCGCCGGAGAAGGCCGGATCTTGCGTGAATATCTCTCAACATCGCACGTGGGTCGACAACAAGAGAAATATATACTATTTGACCGGCACGTGCCGGTGGTGCTCCGGCACGCGCCGGCCATGTTATACTCCTATAAATAGGAGATCATCCTGAACACAAAGAAGGTGGAAAAAATGCAAAATCTCTCTTAGATAATCTTCTATCTCGTATTTTGTTGTTTTTAGTTAAATAAATGTCAGAAACGGCACTCGCCGGAATAATGCGATGTAATGTTTTACTATAAGTATTGTATGATGCTTGGAAAGATGAGCGCTAAGGACTCGAGGCTAGAACCACCGTTGTGAAGCCACCATCACCGGAATAAATAAGAGTTTGAATATATTCGTTCTAGTAAGTTTCTTGTTCTTCCTTCATGTTTGAATTGTTTATGTGCAATTTGTATGATCTATACTTATGTTGCATGCTATTCGAATTTAGATACGATAGTTGATAAATTCGTAGATTACCGTGAAGGAGAATGATAATATTCTTCCAACATACGTAAGTTGAGGGTGAATGTTATTAGATTAGGATTTATATCCATATCTTTGATCCGTAAATGCTTTAGTTGTACCGAGAGTGGTGAACTAATTAAAAGGCGATGAACCGAAAGGGAAAATGCCTCTTTAGCGAATAATAATCCAAGAACTTACGAATGAATATGTGTCTTTCTTTGTTATTTTCGTGGGGTGGTGGATCATTGGTGAGTTCTAGTTGTTTTAAATTATAAGTTTTTATAAAAGTTGTTATCGTAGTATTATTTATTTTCACGCTTGCTACCTTAGTTTGTTAATTTAAAATCCGAGATCATAATCATCAATTTTAAGAAAAGAAATCGAGGCAAAGACTCTTTTTCGCATAAGTCCTCATGGATACGATCCGGTTTCACCACTATAGTCGCGAGCCTTCGCACTTGGGGTGACATCGGTTTTATTTTATTACTTGTTATCTTTTGCTTTGCATAAAACCGCGAACAAGCAATAATTCCAAGCTTTTGAAGAAGTTTTGCAAAAGGTCCAGGATGTTGTCCTGTTTCGTCATACCTTCCATAAAACTCACCACCTCTATCCGAAATTATGATTTTCAGTTTTCTATCTTGTTGTCTCTCGACTTCAGTTATGAACATTTGTCAATTGTCCACATATTGAGATTTATCATGCAACAGGTATAGATAACAATAACATGAATAATCGTCAATAAATGTGATAAAATACCTTTCTACTCCAAAAGTGGGAGCATCAAAAGGTCCACAAATGTCTGTATGTATGTATCAAGAAGCTGGGTACTTCTTGTGGCTCATTTCTTTGTGTGTTTTGTTGTTTTACCTTTAATACAATCCACACATGCTTTATGATCAGTAAAATCCAGTTCTGGAATTATTCCATCTTTTACCAATCGTTTTATTCTTTCACTGGATATATGCCCCAGTCTTTTATGCCACAAAAAGTAAGAATCGTTTTTAGACGACTTATGTTGACTTCTAACTCTGTTATGCACGGTAAGACGAGTTTGAGCTAAAGGAGTATCAAGATAAATTTTATAAAAACCATAAATCAAAATCCCAAAACCAATATTATTAAAGTTTTTTTAACAAATTGAGAGTATCATCTCCAAAATGAAACGAATAACCAACTTTATCAAGTGCACTAATAGAAATCAATTTACGGGAAATAGAAGGAACATAAAGAGTCTGATATAGGTCTAACTTATAACTGATGAGAGTCAACTTTACTATGTTTTTGTGCATGTTTTGACCCCCATTTATGACACTCTTGACTTGTTTTTGGCAGTTTTAGACCATTTATAGGGAAAAACACATTAAGCAGTCTAGTGCTGTTAAACGAACAGAGCCGCTCGTGAACAAGCTCGTGTTCGACTCGTTAGTGTTCGTGATCGTTTGTTCATTTAGCTTAACGAGCCGAGCTCGAACATGACTGTAGGCTCGTTTGCTTAACGAGCCGACGTTCGATTATGTTCGCGAACGTGCTTATATAATGTTCGCGAACATGTTTGCGAACATGCTTATATAATGTTCGCGAACATGCTTATATAAATACATCAATTTACAGTAACCCTGACTCAAAAGAGGATAATTAATTCATCAAATAGATATTATAGATTTGATTTATATAATATTTAGATATTTTTATAGTAATTTTAGTTGTGTAATATATGTAATTTTAATGTCTTACATTTGCACTTTATGTTTTATATTTTAACGAACCGAACTCGAGCCGAATTCGAGCCAAAGTCGAGCCAAAAGGGAAAAAATATGTCTAACGAGCCGAGCTCGAACGAGCTCGAACATTTCATCTTTTAAACGAGCCGAGCTCGAACAGAATTTTTTGTTCGTTTATCAAACGAACGAGCTCGAACGAGCTCATGAGCTAAACGATCTCGAGTTCGAACCACCAATACTCGGCTCGGCTCGGCTCGTTAACAGCTCTATTGAGCACTCACTTTGAGGTGAACCGTCACATTGATGGAAAACCTCGGCATTTTACGATGTTTTTGACCCTTTTCGAGACCTATTTATCTTGTGGAAGTATGTTCTGTATGTGTGGATGTAGTGTTGCAAGATAGAGGTGACTCGTGAACCCAGAAGTTAAGGCACGATGCTCAGAAAGACGAAACAGAAGCCCGGGAATGGAAATTGATCAAAAATAGTTGTTGCTTTCACCATATGTTCACTTCATCAGCAATTTGATCCCTGATAAAAGCATTTTCGGGACTTGTGGTCTTCATGAAAGTTGTATACAATTGAATGAGCTTTCCAACACACTTTGAATCACTCAAATCGGAGCTCTACAAGCGAAGTTATTGCCAAATTACTGAAGGCCGTCGGTGCTGAAAGTTGCAGGATCCAGTGCGCGCGCACTGGACGGACAGAAAGCTCAATTTTGATACAAAGCTGCTAGTGCGTGTGCACCAGATGTAGTGCGTGCGTACCGGGTCGATTTTCTGCACCTATATATACATTTTCAGACAGATTTTCAGCAATTCTTCTCCTCCCAAGAACCCTAACTATTAGATTATGTCGACTACCCTTTTAACTCCTTAAAACTCTTTTTTACTTTAATTTCTCTTAGATTAGACTTAATCTAGCTTAGATTCTTGCTTAACTCTCTTGGATTTTGCATTTTATGTTCTCCTTCCTCCCCAAAGTGACATGGGTTTGGATGAAGATAGACGCAACTTCAATTTACTACGTTTTTGGTAACTAATCATTCCTCTTTTTAGTTGTATGGCTTTAGTCTTCTCTTTGATTGTTATTTCATGTTTTGTGAGGAGTAGCTAATTTACTACATAGCCAACCCATGTTAAAGTTTAAGAAATCACCCTCTAGTTGATTAATTGGGATTGGGGTAGTATTTAATTGTTGTTATATTGATGAATTCATGTCTTAAAACTTGTTCTTAATGCTTGAATTAGACTGTACACCTAGTTCATGAGCTCACACACCACTTTTATAAATGTATGTTGCGAATGGGTGTGGGAAAAGGGGTTTTATGATCGTTATTTACAATTGACTGAGTGTTTAGATCGATTGGGTAACGAGGCTTGTAGGTGTGAATCGAGCGGCTCTAGAGCGTTTATCTTGTTCCGGTCAGTTAAATCCTTAAAGGTGGACTGTTGAACTGGGCAAAGGGTATTTAGGTTGTTGCATGGCGTCTAGTACTATCTTAGGAGTTTGTACCCATGAACGAGTCGATATAAGCATTAGGATGGTTGGTTGGTAGTTTCCATTCCCAAACGATCGATTAGAGGGGCGAAAGTATTCAACTGGATCGTGATTTGGCTATGCCTCTTTCTCTCTTTATCTCTCGTTTAAATATCGTTTTACCATAATCAAAACTTGAACACACTTGATTGACCTAAACTAAGTACGAAGACGGCTTTGGTACTCGATTGATTCCTCGTGGGATACGACCTTGCTCACCTCTATAGTACTTCCGACCCGGTACTCTGCTGGTTAAGGTTGGTTGTTACTATTTTGGTCATTAATTACCACTAATTAAAACAAGGCGGAAGGTTCCAATGGCTTCAACTGGGACTTTGACTTGATTTCCCATGAATATGAAGTTATCACTAGGGTTTATGGTTTGGGTTGAAAGGAATCCCTGCATCTAGTTAAAAACATGAACAGTAGCGCCACTATCAACCCACCAAGTACTAGAAGATACATAAGTGAGGTTTGATTCAAAAAATCTTACGAAACCCATAAGGTTGCCTTTCTTTTCAAACCATTCTCGATGTTTAGAGCAATCTTTCTAAAAGTGCCCAAGTTTATTGCATAATTTGCACCTGTTTTCTTTCTTTGCCTTATTCTTAGGGGGTTGACTTTTATGGCTTGCATTTTGCCTTTTCCCGGCTTTAAATCCAGCTCCTTGAACAAGATGAGCTGCTTTAATACCCTGCTGATTTAGCCTGGCCTCCTCTTGAACTAGTCTGTTCGCCAATTCATTCGCTGACCACTTGTCCTTAATAGTGTTGTAGTGAATTTGAAAAGGACCATATTGAGGAGGTAAATTGTTTAGAATAAATTGAATGATAAAAGAATCGTCCCCTGTCATATCTAAACTCTTCAGTTTGGCTGCAAGGTTGGTCATCTCAAGAATTTGCTCATGCATAGAGCGAGTGCCATCAAACTTCATGGTTGTAAGTGTTGAATAGGTGTCCTAAACCCAATCGGGTTGGTCCGGATCCGACCGGGTCGGGTCATTTACAGTCTATTTAAGTTTATGTAATAATTTTTTTATGATTAATAAAAGCACTTTTGTTATTATATACTTTGTTTATTTATTAGACCAATTTGTGATATTGTGTATACGATAACGCCCTTAGTATTAAACTGTGATAGAGAAACCATGATAGTGATTATGGTTGATGAGATCTCTAATCACTTTAATAAGTTTGATACTTAAATGTCTCTAGTGATGTACTATTGAACATGGCATTGATAGATGCGAATGCACTAGCACGTATTAGATGTCTTCGCCTTTAAGGGCGAGGATAGGTCTCGTCTATCGAAGTGTAGTGACGCTTGGACCATGCGTGGGCGTGTATTAGATAATCGCGTCGTTAGGTGGCCCACTTACACCGTTAAGTGTCACACTATGTGACGGTTGTGTAATTATCCTTAGGACCGGAGTCTACATAGCATCACGGTGTGGATTTTCATGCTTTGACACTATTGATGTTTCCACCCATATGGGGCGATCATGCGATGAGTGATCGGGTATGATATTGAAGCATGCAGAGTATACATGTTAGGCCGTCTGGGAATCGTGTACCCTAAGAGTAGGAGTGAATATACGAAAGGGCCTTCCCATAATGAATGTCTAGTTCTCGTGAATCTTTACAAAGTGGGAGTAAATGGGTTATTTTGAGAGAGTTTGATATCCAGATTATGGGATACGATCAAGATACTATCGTATGGATATTACTACAGCGATAAGATTCTATTTACACGCTAACCGAGCACATGAAAGGTAGTAGTCATTGCGTATTGACTCTTCCGATGATTGTGGGTCATGGACGTTTTGCTTAGTGGTGGCCAAAACAAACCGGACCGGCGGTTGGCAACCGGACCGGCGGTTGGTGGAACCGGTGGTGGGGCGGTTGGGGATTTTGTCGAACCGGAACCGGCGGTTGAACCGGGTTGGCCGGAACCGGTGAAAACCGGCCGGAACCGGAACCGGCTATTTTTTTTTATTTTTTTTTTCTTTTCTAAACACTTCAAAAATTATAGAAAACTATAAAAAAAAAAAATTAAAAAAATCAAACACTATACCACACTATAAAAAAAACACTATACAACACTATATAAAAACAACACTATACAACACTATATAAAAACAACACTATATAAAAAAAAACAACACGATATAAAAAAACAACACTATACAACAATTTTTTTTTGAAAGAACTATCTGACATTTTTAATCAACGTATACTTAAAACCAAATTACAAAAACTTATAAAAAAAAAACGTGAGAACAATAAGAATTTCCGTCTGGCGTTGAAAAAATAACATAATTTACATATAAATAAAATAACACAATATTACTATTATATTTAAAACCGAATAGAAAATTATTTATAAAAAATATATATATTACATTCGCTTTAGTAATTATAGTGAAAAGAATAATAATTTGTTATTGTAGTGAAAATAATACGTATTATATGAAAATGAAAAAAATGAAATTTTAAAGCGCACGCGAATCAAGTGATCCGAATATGAAAGAAAGCTCATGAACTATGAACCAAGACTAACCGCCAACCGCTGGTTCACTCCAACCGCCGGTTGGTCAAACCGGCAAAAGCCAAAACCGGCTGTTCCGGTTAAGGGGGGGAGGGGGGGGGGGGGGGTGGTTGGGGCATTTGGACAGGTCTAGGGTAACTCCACCGGATGACCTAGTTTGCAGGGAAGGAATAATCTTCAAAGACGGATATTTCGAATCGTAAATCCCAACAGCCATGGATAAGCACTTTGTTTCTCAACTACTACCAGATCATTATATTTCAAGAATTAGGTCTGAATAAAGTTGGGTCTTTTGCAATGGATTGAAATGCAGCAGAGCAAAGGTCTTTTTCTCCCTAATCTCTCGGTAATCTGTCTCTAGTTCATTTTGATTATCAATTTGCAACAGCTTTTGGTTCACTAATGCCTCCTCCATGCCCTCCATCTCTTGGTGGTGCCTCGTGATAAGCTCTGATTTAGTTAATTTGTTCCAGTCAGCTAAATTCGATTAGATTCATCCGTAGAAGTAGTAGCTAACGATGAAACCAAGAAAATCCAAAATAAGTCTTGTTAATTCTTCCAGGAGGCAACTTTAATGTTTACACTTTTTCAACTTTCAAACTTTAGTACTGCCGTACAGATAATTTGTGCCGATTCATCTTTTTGCAGGGAAGACTCTTCAAGTCACTACTATTGGTCAGATTTTTGAAATTGTAAAACAGCAGATAATTAAATTTCAAGAATTTGGGCGTCTATGAAATTGGGTCTGCAATGGATTGAAATGCAGCAGAGCATTAAAGGTCTATTTCCATTCTACAGCTATTTCTCCCTCCCTGTACCTTCCTGATAAGCTACCAGCCTACCACCAGTTTAAGTCATTCAAATCAGTTGCACCTTCACTTCACATGGAGCAAAGAAAATCCAAAAGAAATGTGGATACTTCTTCTGGGAGACGACGGAAAAGCAACACTCTTGAATCGGTTGATAGGATCAGCGCTTTACCCGACTCCCTTCTGGGTGTTATTTTGTCTTTACTTCCCACAAAGAATGTTGTTGCCACCTCCACTCTTTCAAAAAGATGGGAATTCCTGTGGAGGACAGTCCATAATCTCGATTTCTATCTTGAAGATGATGGTCGCACGGTAGAACAGGATGAAGATGAAAATAAGAAATTCATCGGATTTGTTAACCATGTTTTGCTTCACCATGATGCTGGAGTATTAAACAAGTTTTGTTTGGTATGGACATCTAATTGTATTGAATCCCAAGCCACTTCATGGATCAAAACTGCAATTACCAGAAATGTCCATGAGCTTTCTGTAACTCTTGAATCTTATGATGAACCATTTGATATGATGCCCATAAGCGTTTTCAGCTGTGACTCGCTGCGATCTTTGGAGTTGGATGGACAGATTTGCCTTTCTGCCCCAACTGTGTTTTGCCTTCCAAAACTTGAAAGTCTAGATCTTTATAGAGTTACTTTCCAGTCCGATGAAGCTTTTGAAAAAATTATAAAGGGATGTCCAGTGCTAAATTATCTCAACATACACATGGATGAGGATGATGATGATGATGATGCTGATGATGATGATGATGATTTCAAATTTATTATATCTTCAACTTCCTTAAGACGTCTTGAGATAAATTTGGGGGGTGTTAGTAGGTACCTGAAGTTAGAGGCTTCTTCACTTGAGTACCTCGAGATATATAACCAAGGTTTTGTATCTATGAATTTTGTGCAAAACAATTTAAATTCTCTTGTTGAAGCTAAGTTCGCAATTTATAGGGATTACGCTGATGATAATTTTCAAGCTGGTACATGCAATTCAACGGTTGATGCATTTAATGCTCTTGATAGGGCAAAAATACTAACTTTATCACATGATGTTATGCAGGTAAGATACCTTATCCTTTAGGAGCATTAATAAGTGTATACAAGTTATTACACGTACTATCTTATGTTTGTGAACATAGTTGCTTGCACTGGATAAAGGATTCAATATGACATCTGATAATTGGCTCATATGTTTTGTTATTAGTTATTACTCTTTTTGTCCTTTTGTTACTGGACATCATTTGAAATATGAAGATGACATTACATTGAGGAAATACATGATCGGTCACTGACATTTGATATTCTCAGGCCCTTAGTCGTGCTACAATCAACTTGTCGACTGATTTCAAGAGATTGGTAAAATTGGAGACAAGAATTTATTGTTGTCATTGGAGCTCATTGCAAGATTTCATTCAAAGCTCAAACAATTTAGAATTTCTTACAATTCATCAGGTTAGATAATGGCATCTAGAAAGTGTGTGTGTGTGTTTTGTGTGTGTGTGTTTTGTGTGTGTGTGGAGAGTGAGTACGCCTTTATGTTAAACATTGACAAGTGGTTGTGCTTTCTGTGATGCCAGCGTCTAATGTATCTAGATGATGGAACCGAACATGACCATTCAAACTGGAATACTCCGGTAGAAGTTCCGAGATGTTTGTCAACCAGCTTGAAGAAGGTTGTATTTGATGGTTATAATGGTTATGAGGATACACGTGAAATGATACGTTATATGTTAAAGCATGGAAGTGTTCTTGAAGTTATGTAGATATCCTGTTGTATAGATAAAAACCATGAAAATTTTGAGGTGCTTCAAGAGATATGCGAGTTCTCAAGAAAGTCTCCGGCTTGTGAAGTCGAATTCTCTGGGTGGAAATCAAAGAGCAAGGTCAATGCGCTGTAACCACCCAGCCATGGCCAATGACATGGAGTGCAGGTCCAAATATTTTCTTTGGTTTATCTAATATTATAGACGTATTTCCAAGGGCAAAAATAGTGTATTTGAGTAGTGTACTTCAGCAGCTTTTCTACTGTGACAGGCAGATTTCTGCTCTTGTACAAATATATATTTTTTTTTTTGTTGATTTAGAGATGTGATGCAATGGTTGCATTTCAACTTAGTTGATCTATGCTTTTCTTGACATGTGGAGAAGCCTGAAAACAGCCTCTTTTTTTTATGAATATTGTTTTTGGGGCATGAAAGGTATATATAGAAACTGTTAGTATTTTAGCTGGGTTATAACATGAACATTTTCTCTACTTTCTGACGTTGTAAGCAGCCAACTTTCGTTGTTGGTTTGGCCAGTTAGGCCGGCCTTCTTCTCGCTTTGTATTTATTTATTATTACTATTTTTTTTTTCGTACGGTTGCACCGTACTTTGGTCATTTATCTTTCTTTTATGTTCTTGTAGTTGTGTTGCATTTTGTTTTTCCGTCTTCATTTGTCTTCTGGTAATCTAATATGCAGACTGTTGTGAATTTTGGGGAGGATTTAGGTCACCGGTCAATGTTTTTTTTGGTGAGTACTCGTGTCATGTGTTTCGAAGAACAATGCCCGTCTTCTGTTATGCCCAGCACCGACCATATATAGTTGAAGGCTTGATGCTTGTTTGCTCCCTATGTTTTTCCATGTTCTCAAAAGTTTATGTCTGTGTGCAGATACCAAGATAAATACATAAACTGCATTACAAAAAAAAACAACATAGTGTAGAAAGCTTGAAAGAATAACGTATGACGTACAATTGACACAAAATAGACAAGAATATATATGATCAAACTTATGCCCATTATACAATACAATACATTATGGTCACTAAGTCAAGAATTAATGGCCAATTTTCAACCGTGACAACATTATACACAGAATAAACCTCAACAATGATAAATGCCCTGCATTTTGTCATAATAATAATAATCCTAAAATATGTGGAATAATTCATACTACTTTTAAATATAAAAAAGATGAATTAATGTTTTCGTTCAAAACAGATAGAAGTAATAATGATAGATATTAGGCTATATATATATATATATATATATATATATATATATATATATATATATATATATATATATATATATATATATATATATATATATATAGTGTTTGTGAATAGAAGAATTTAAAAGCCCCAACGAAAAGTTGTGCTTACGTTACGTCAACATCTTCTATATTTACTTATGCAAGTTAGATGCAGTGAATTATCCTTAAATACAGGATATTTGTTTCTTCAAATTGAATATTCCAATACCTCTGAACTTTTGGGGTGTTAGTTGGGTATTTCACTTGTCCTTGCACATGTAAGTAGGAATCTGTCTACTAATGATTTCGACCTTGTCCTTACATGTGTAATTGGGAACCTGTTTATAATGATTTGGACAATGTTAGGCTGCGTGGCTATTGGCACGTCGTGGTCAAGTTCTTCAAGCTGCTTACTTATGATTTGGCTCATAAGGTTGGTAATTCTTATACTGATTCAGGTTGGACAAGGATATAGTCAATGGAACGCCCCCGATGTTTCAACCGTGTGCTTATGGGAACTCAGTTATAATGTACATACGACCAATCCATATATTTGTTTCTCCAAATTGAATATTCCAATTCCTCTGAACTTTTGGGGCGTTCGTTGGGTATTTCGCTTGTCCTTGCACATGTAAGTAGGAACCTGTTTACCAATGATTTCGACCTTGTCCTTGCATGTGTAAGTGGGAACCTGTTTAATAATGATTTGGACAATGTTAGGTTGCGTGGCTATAGGCATGTCGTGGTCAAGTTTGGACAAGGATATAGTCAATGGAAGGCCCCCGATGTTTCAACGTGTGCTTATGGGAGCTCAGTTATAATGTACATACGACCAATCCATATATTGATAGCTTCAACGACTGGGGCTGTCTGCTTCTAAATGTCCATTAAGTAGTTTTCTAAGGGAAACAACTTTGCATTTCACTGGTCGTGTATGAATTGACAAACCGTGTTTTGTCCATTTTATACAAGTAAACACCGTTTTACTGCTTATTGATTTTCCCCTGAAACCGATATGCTTCATTTCCATCTTCTCTATGATCATTTTTCGATTGATGATCATTCTACTACATCTTGAACAAAAAGTATGTTTTTTGAAAATGACCACAGTACCTGAACAACAAAATCAGTGTCGAAAAGCTTTTGTAAATGCATAAAAAAAACACTATTGTCTTTAAAGCATTTTGATTCCGTGTAGTGCATACGGTGATATATAATAATTGTCCCGAAAGATATGACGGCTTTTATATGTTCAATGTGACGACACTTTGAATTTTGAATAGATAGCAAACACTTTCTGTTGCTCCGAATTTCCTCGTCAATTATACTATACCGTCTGCTGTGTATTGTGCGTTTGCAAATGCTATTTTAAGTTTTTTTTTGTGTATTATGTTTTCCTTCATGGGGTTTTTATAGGCAGGAAACGAACTCTCAATACACAAAGTGCACAACTAATCCACACCAAACAAATATTTCTATGGTTGAGAATTTAGGTTTTTATGTTTGTATTTAATCAAGTATTGCTTTAAACGAGTCGAGCAATTTAGAATATTTTTGAGTTCGTGTTCGAGATCGAGCTGATATTCAAAAAAAATTTAAGAACTCGAGGCGAACTCGAATTTTACATCGACCTTATCAAGTGTAGTTGGTCTTGAAATTTAATTTGAAAATGATTTAAATTATCACATTATAGTAAAAAAAATGTCATTTTGGTTATTATATAATTTTTTTATTATTAAAGATGCAAAACATATTCAAATTTTAATATAATATTTAAATTGACTATAAATTATAAAGATACGTATACATATCTATCATAACATATATTTATTTGTCAACAAGACTTCGCCCGAGTGGTTATCACTAGGGTATAACCTGGCAAGAGACCAGGCTTTGAGCCTCGCTTGGGGTAAATTAAGGGTGTGTGTGTTAACTTTCGTTACCGAAAAAAAATCATATATGTATTTATACATGTACAAATATTCTTATATGCATTTTATTATACTAGCAAAATGCACGTGCGGTGCACGTGTTTCAATTAGACGTAAGTTGTAAAATTGGGAATTAACAATAAAATTTTATATTACATATTTATCAAGTATATATTAATACATTAATTATAAATATGTTAAACAAATATGTAATAGAAAATGCTATCGATTTAGTGGTTGGCGAAACAATGCTCTTCTCAAGGAAATATCAATATCAAATTTTCATCGATTTAGTTGTTAGTGCGTTGCATGTTCGTTTGTTGCTAGTATTGCTCGATTTGTAATGTGCTATGCTAAATATGCCTTTTGTGTTAAATAAGGTAATAAACATTTGATTAGACAATTTTCTGATCCTCATCATTATTTTCATCATATTGAATGACAATTTCTTTAGGTACTTGTATCTTCACTTCAGAGTTTATTGGTTTTTCTCCACATCTCACTCATAATAAGAATTCGATGAATTGTAAATCCCTTCTTGCTATCATATTATTAGCTGGTGATAGTTTTTGCATTATCGGTCACAAGTATGACTTCATCAAACTTTCTGTAACGCCCCGCTCCCGGATACCGAGTCCTTATCCGGAAACGAAACGCTCGGCACGTATAATATTAAATAAATCTAATATTACACGTAAGCCTCTACCACGTCGTATCGAGTTTAGCAAAACGGAAGCTCAAAAGACTCGGCGAAACATCATAAATGCTACTAAGAATAGAAATCGACATACTAAAGATAGAAATGTAACATTTATTACATTGGAAAACCAGACGAAAACTAAACGTACAAAACCTTCAAAAGAATACTAAAGGAAAATGCAACCTTTCCCAAAGAACAACGTTTCTAATGTATATAAAAGAAAAACAGAATAAATAAACGCTTCAACTCCGGCGTCCACAAACGTCATCATCAAAGTCTGCCTCGAACTCTGGATCTACCTGTTCATCTTCTCTCCCCCAAACACATAGAAAACAATGCATTTGAGGTAAGTACAAAGTACTCAATAAGAGGTAGAAGCTACAAATTAACTAAGGTTTATAAACAAGTTTTGTTATAATAGTTATCTTTATGAGACCGACTCAATCTAAGGTTCACTTCATGCCCATAGACCTGTCATGACTAACTGTTTCTAACTTAGCTTATATTTGTTACATCAGCATTTTTGGGCACTACGCATGGTGCTGCCCACCACGAGACATCTGGGTGCAACCTATTGGTGGATCACACCAATAGCCACGGGCTACTCCCGATAGTATACGCGTTCGCGCGAAGTCCTCCGTGCGCACTTGGGGTCTTATAAATCTACGGAGTTATTCAACCGTAAAGTCCTCTCGCCTCCTGTGCCCTCTAATGGCCAAAGAAAGTTATTCACTGTGAAGTCCTCTCGCTCCTGGTGCCTTGGGCCAGCGAGTTATCCACAACGAGTACCTCTCTACTCCTGGTGCCTCCGGAAGGCCAGCAAGTTTACTCGTTCTATCCGAAGGCCTACACATTGCGATATAGTCCTGTGCCTTACCAAGGATGACATGATGTTTAATCTTATTACTATGCAAGTATGTAATTATTACTGGTTATTAACTAGCCACCTAAGTGTTTTCAAGTAAGCTCTCTCGCAAACTCAACTCTCTTTCCTAGACCTCTAGACACGGACAAGGCCTAGCAATTACACAGACATTGATGAACTCTACTCCATCAAAGCACAAGCCATTTCATACTCTTCCGACGGATCCGAACTTCAACTCCCTTTAAGAGTACATTCGGTGTTTTAACTGAACGAATCAGAAGTGCAATCGAAGCTTGTTTATGTTTAATTAATGTTATCCAAGCTCATTAACAAAACTACCATTCATGTTAAGCATCAAAATGACATTAGCCACAATGTTCATTATCTACCAAACCATATATTATATTGTTCCGAAAAATAAAATAACAGAACACAATACGAAACAACTACAAATTTTAAATTTATTAAATAATCTTTTTTTTTTTGACAAACTATCGCAACCTGCTAAAAGAACTTTCTGCTATTGCTATTATTATTATTATAGTATCGGCAAAATAAAACTAAAGAACATGATCTTTTCTTTCAAAGAGGCCGACGTCATACCTGGGGATTGATCCCAGGTCCAATTCAAACATGGTAATAATAATAATAACATTGAATCCAAAATACCTGTTCTAACTAAAAGTAAAACAATTTATTAACAGTTTAATTCACACGGCACATTATTAATCCCAGGATAACAATTATTAGCAGTTTAATCCCAAAATATCAATTATTTGACATGGCATATCGTTAACAGTTTACTATATCAATTAACAATAACACAATAAAACACCGATTGAAGAACACCCCCTTATCAAAAGCACGATCTAACCTCTCTAAACCATAATTAAATTGTAGGAAGAGCCTCTTACCTTTGAAGCAAGCTAATCCCAATCCAAACTCAGGAAAACAGCAGCAACGATCCTTAACGAAGCTCTGAACTTTGAGTGTTGTAACGACGATCCCTTCACGACGTTTCCAACGCACTTTTCGGATCTGAAAACGGTTGAGATTCGACTTAGAAAACGAAAGAAATCTTTCAACCTTCTTTTCTAACTCATCACACGCACCAAGGGGATTAGGAGGCTGAAAATCTAATTCAAAAGGTTAGGGAAACTGATTGGGTTTATTTTTCCTTAAATAGGAAAATCCCAATAGTTAACCTAATCTCTTATTTTCCTTAAATACCCTTTTTACTTAAAATCGGATTTATCTCCAAATTATTTATATATATCGGCCAAATATATATAAATACACTTAAAATACTTTAAATCCGTAAATTATAATATTCTATTTTTCGCAAAAAGACACGTCTGCCCTTTTTCGAAAAGTCGGGATATTACATTCCTTCCCCCTTAAAAGGAGTTTCGTCCTCGAAACTCGAGCGTGCTCAAACCGTTGACCTTCCTTAGCACTCTTCCTTCAACACAAACCAAACCGAAGCTTCACTTGTTTTCCCACAGTCAACCTCTAACCGATTCCAATCTTGCTAACCCCTGAACCCACACGCTACTGATTCCCAGACTATTCAAACCTTGCACACTCAACCCAAAACTGTCCAACCATTACTTGAACCACTGAAACTGCACTATCCACTCTTCTACTCGGCGTGTCCTTCACCGGAAGATACTTTTTTATGTCTATAATCCAAGTAGACAAAATTCTTGGATAGCCGACCTATACCAAGAATCGCTTTATGGTCTATAGAATTCAAAACTGTAACTTTACTCTTGCCACGGTAGATTCCAACATAGCCAGCAACTTGTAGTAACACTCTAGCAGCCTTGATTACTCTATCCAAAGGTGTTGTAACAACCAAGAGATCCTTGAGGTTGTTCTTACTAAAACTGAGGTGAGGTACCTGATTCTGAAACCGATCAACTCGCTCCAACTGACTCACTACTGTCCTAAACCAAACCACTCGCTTCTTGTTGAGCCCTAGAACGACAACCTATTATCTACCTACCAAACTTCTAGGGTGAAAGAAAGGCATCTACTCTTTCTTGACCAAAAGACTTAAATGGTTTTGAAAAATTCGTTGCATACGCAAGCCATGAAATAATTGATTTGTACAATACAAATTAAACTGATTTTGAACATGATGTAAAAAGAAAAGTTGTAGGTATACAAGTTTTACATATGCTACCCAAATGCCAACTTTTTTGGAAAATCATAGGTTGGTTAAAATAATTATTTTCGTCGACTGCTGCAAGCTGTCAAAAATTTCAGAAATTTAATATCTATGTTGTGTTGCAGATTGTACTCAAACCAGAAAGAATTTGCACTTGACTTCAAAACAGAATTTGTAGAGAAGAAAGTTTTCTACAACTTATCAAAAATCCAAGTCATTTGGAGGTGTTTAGCTCATTCAAAACAGATTGATAAATAAGAGTACCGCTGCAGAATTTTCTGAACAGAGTGCTCATCCTTGTCAAGAAATTTACGAACAATCCAATTGGATAACTGAGTTGATGTAAAGAGAGAAGTTATAGATAAGACAACTTTCTAAGTGGCTGAAAATTTAGAGAATTTTTGGTATTTCAGAAATGATATTACAAGGCATAAAGAAATAAGTACAAAATCGTTTACTCGTTTTAGATAACACCAAGTTACAAAAAAGAGATATGATCAGGACCAAACGTAGCAAAAATAAAAAAGTTAAATCCACCAAGAGAAAGAACATGTGAGGGAAGTCTAAAAGTTCCAAAAGAAGAGAGGGGTTCTACTAAGGATCTTAGAGGAACGAACTCGAGGGAATCACATAAGAGATGTGTGCTTAGAACTCAACCTAACCTTCGCTTAAGGAGACTCATCACTTGGTCCTAGTGCAACTTAACCACGGTTTAAGGATTCTTAGTCGTACTAGGATTTACCACAAATATCAAGAGAGATCAGAAAAGTTCAACAAGGTCTAAGGAAATCTTATCTTAGAGGAAAGGAAGACTAGAAGACGCTTCTCTCTGATACCAACTGTAACGCCCCGCTCCCGGATACCGAGTCCTTATCCGGAAACGAAACGCTCGGCACGTATAATATTAAATAAATCTAATATTACACGTAAGCCTCTACCACGTCGTATCGAGTTTAGCAAAACGGAAGCTCAAAAGACTCGGCGAAACATCATAAATGCTACTAAGAATAGAAATCGACATACTAAAGATAGAAATGTAACATTTATTACATTGGAAAACCAGATTTAAAACTAAACGTACAAAACCTTCAAAAGAATACTAAATGAAAATGCAACCTTTCCCAAAGAACAACGTTTAATGTATATAAAAGAAAAGCAGAATAAATAAACGCTTCAACTCCGGCGCCCACAAACGTCTATCATCAAAGTCCACTTCGAACTCGGATCTACTGTTCATCTTCTCTCCCCAAACACATAGAAAACAATGCATTTGAGGTAAGTACAAAGTACTCAATAAAGAGGTAGAAGCTACAAATTAACTAAGGTTTATAAACAAGTTTTGTTATAATAGTTATCTTTATGAGACCGACTCAATCTAAGGTTCACTTCATGCCCATAGACCTGTCATGACTAACTGTTTCTAACTTAGCTTATATTTGTTACATCAGCATTTTTGGGCACTACGCATGGTGCTGCCCACCACGAGACATCTGGGTGCAACCTATTGGTGGATCACACCAATAGCCACGGGCTACTCCCGATAGTATACGCGTTCGGCGAAGTCCCTCCGTACTTGGGGTCTTATAAATCTACGGAGTTATTCAACTGTAAAGTCCCTCTGCTCCTGGTGCCCTCTAATGGCCAGCAAAGTTATTCACCTGTGAAGTCCCTCTGCTCCTGGTGCCCTTGGGCCAGCAGAGTTATCCACAACGAGTACCCTCTACTCCTGGTGCCTCTGGAAAGGCCAGCAAGTTTACTCGTTCTATCCGAAGGCCTACACATTGCGATATAGTCCTGTGCCTTACCAAGGATGACATGATGTTTAATCTTATTACTATGCAAGTATGTAATTATTACTGGTTATTAACTAGCCACCTAAGTGTTTTCAAGTAAGCTCTCTCGCAAACTCAACTCTCTTTCCTAGACCTCTAGACACGGACAAGGCCTAGCAATTACACAGACATTGATGAACTCTACTCCATCAAAGCACAAGCCATTTCATACTCTTCCGACGGATCCGAACTTCAACTCCCTTTAAGAGTACATTCGGTGTTTTAACTGAACGAATCAGAAGTGCAATCGAAGCTTGTTTATGTTTAATTAATGTTATCCAAGCTCATTAACAAAACTACCATTCATGTTAAGCATCAAAATGACATTAGCCACAATGTTCATTATCTACCAAACCATATATTATATTGTTCCGAAAAATAAAATAACAGAACACAATACTAAACAACTACAAATTTTAAATTTATTAAATAATCTTTTTTTTTTTTTTTTTTTGACAAACTATCGCAACCTGCTAAAAGAACTTTCTGCTATTGCTATTATTATTATTATAGTATCGGCAAAATAAAACTAAAGAACATGATCTTTTCTTTCAAAGAGGCCGACGTCATACCTGGGGATTGATCCCAGGTCCAATTCAAACATGGTAATAATAATAATAACATTGAATCCAAAATACCTGTTCTAACTAAAAGTAAAACAATTTATTAACAGTTTAATTCACACGACACATTATTAATCCCAGGATAACAATTATTAGCAGTTTAATCCCAAAATATCAATTATTTGACATGGCATATCGTTAACAGCTTTTACTATATCAATTAACAATAACACAATAAAACACCGATTGAAGAACACCCCTTATCAAAAGCACGATCTAACCTCTCTAAACCATAATTAAATTGTAGGAAGAGCCTCTTACCTTTGAAGCAAGCTAATCCCAATCCAAACTCAGAAAACAAAGACAGAACGATCCTTAACGAAGCTCTGAACTTTGAGTGTTGTAACGACGATCCTTCACGACGCGTTTCCAACGCACTTTTCGGATCTCGAAAGCGGTTGAGATTCGACTTAGAAAACGAAAGAAATCTTTCAACCTTCTTTTCTAACTCATCACACGCACCAAGGGGATTAGGAGGCTGAAAATCTAATTCAAAAGGTTAGGGAAACTGATTGGGTTTATTTTTCCTTAAATAGGAAAATCCCAATAGTTAACCTAATCTCTTATTTTCCTTAAATACCCTTTTTACTTAAAATCGGATTTATCTCCAAATTATTTATATATATCGGCCAAATATATATAAATACACTTAAAATACTTTAAATCCGTAAATTATAATATTCTATTTTTCGCAAAAAGACACGTCTGCCCTTTTTCGAAAAGTCGGGATATTACATTTTCCTCTATTATTTGTAGTATTATCTCTTTAGTAATTCTACATTGACTCTTCTATGGTGAATTGAAATTCTATTTGGAAATGCCGCACGCCGGAGAAGGTTAAACTCTTTGTTTGGCTGGTTCTTCATGAAAGAATCCTTACCAATGTTATCAGGTCTTCTAGGCATCTTTCTAACTCTAGTACCTGTACTAGGTGTTGTAATGCTGATAAAGATACTCCCTACTGTTTGGCTGCTTGTCATTTTGCCTCTAGGATTTGGAAATGCAATCCCCTAAGAAGGTTTTTTGAGCAGCCAAACTTTGCCACTATGGATTGGTTAAGAGATAATACTTCAGATAACTCTCTTATTAGTGATGCTTGGTATTCCGGACCTGTGAACTCTTTATTTAGTATGGCCATCTGGACCGTTTGGAAGGATAGAAATGACTTGATTTTTAATAACGTTTCTTCTAATCCGATTAATGTGTGTAGCCAAATTGTTTTCTTGGCTATCGAGTATGTTCTTAATTCTCAGCCTGACTCGAAGCTTGCTAATCCTAAATATGTTAGATGGGTTGGATCAGGTTCAATACTGATGCTAGCCGTATTTCTTGCACGGGTGCTTCCTCCATTAGGGGTGTTGCTAGGGATCATGAAGGTAAGTGGTTATTTGGTTTTTCTGGAAATTCTAATGTGTCTCATATCTTTTGTGCAGAGCTTAAAGCGATTAGAGAAGCTCTTAGGCTGGCGTGAGATTCCCGATATAGCAAGGTTATCGTTGAGTCTGACTCTTTGTCAGCTATTAGAAGCATCTACCAAGATAGTAATTGGGAGTCAAGTGATGGCCACCTCATTGAAGATTGTAGAAATTTCCTGAAGAGAGATTGGAACTGTATTATCCAACACACTTTGAAAGAAGGGAATCGTGCTGCTAACTGTCTTGCTTCAAAAGGATATCCGTCTATGTCCAATCTTATTTTGTTAGATGATCCCCCTGATTATATTAGGAGCATTCTGTCGGATGACTCGAGAGGGGTTCTTTTACCTAGACATTAGTTTCTGTTTTGGGGGTCCTGACCCCCCGTTTTGTACCAAAAAAAGTAATTCTACATTTTTCATTCCATATAATTGGACAAGCTCTCTTTAGTAATTCTACATTCCAATTCAGAGTGGTATATCACACACTCTTGTTTCATTCGCATTAATTGGAATTTTAAAGTGTGAGTGAGTTGTTCGACCCTTAGGCATAATTCCTCCTGCAACTCCTGATGTCGCTCTTGCTATGGATATCTTATGTCTTCTTTGATTTGCTAGCAATGCTCTGTATAAATATGTTTTTCCCGTGAAACAAGGACCATCAATGAAATACACCGTACTTTGTCCTTTATTTACCTTATCAAGTATTTTTTTGAAAAATACTTTGTTTTTCATAATTAAGTTTTAGCTCCGTATCAAAATCTTCTTGAGGAACATCTATAGATAATTCATCACAAATCTCTTTCTGTTGATTTTTTGTAATGATGTAATCTTCTTGTAGACTTGGCAAGTTATAACAGTTAAAATTTTTACCCATACTTTCTAGAAAGTAGCTTATAGACCGTAAAGTTTTATTCATAATCAAAGTTGTTAACTTTATAGAGTCTCGCATAAAATCTTCTGACATTGGTTCCCAATACATATCCCAAAGTTGACGCGCATTTGTACGCTCACAATAAACTAAAAGAGTTCCAACAGTATTCTTAATGCAAGAAGCATTTGGAAGGCAATGGCTCCACTCAAATATATTGAGATTCTCTTATCATATTCTAGTAAACATTTTTTTCCACAACTTATTTAAAAACTATTTCATTTATTTTGTTCACTTTTTGTAAATCTTCAAACGACGTCGCTCGTCTATATTGAACGGGCAGCAATCTAAGATAATATATTTCTCCTTCAGTTGGATTTGCACCATTTGTGTGGCCAATAACATCTTTATTTTTTATTTCTCTCCAATACTTTTGCGAGCTCATTCATATAAAGAATTATGGAATTTCCCAATACAAACATTTTTTTGGCCTTTTGTTTTGTTTGGATAAGGGTAAAGAATTTGTAGACATCGTTTTTTATACAAAGTCATTTCAAACAAGATTTTGATTCTTCCATTATGAAACACAATTTTCCCTGTGGTGATGAAGTTGGAGAGAAATAACGGCCAATTTCATGTCATTCAAATGAAACTCAAATATTCTCCACATTGCTTCTTGAGCATGTGCCCATCTTACGTTTTGAGATCTTTTCATTTCATCAATAATAAGACCATCTTCTTAATCGGAAAAATAAACTGAACCACGATCATAACCTTTATAAATATACCTGTATATGTACATTACCTTCACAATTCATTATGAATGTCCGACTTTATATTTTTTTTGAATGTGGTGCTCTCGCTGGAAAGAAAAAAAACTTCCCAATTCATTATAATCATTTAAACTCTGAGAAATGACTTTTTATTACTTTTTCTTGGTCCTAAGATTTTAGTCATTAGTCAATAGTGAATTTATCTATCAAATTCAACATTCTACCTACTTATGTAACTTAAATTGCATCCTAGAATAACAACTCTAACCACTATTCACTTATTGAATACAAGCTACCATGTTATACAAGCTATCAAAAGTTACATAATAGTACTGTAGAATACAATTTCTCATCTGACGGTGAATATGAAGAAGATCTGAGTTATATAATGAATAGTGTTTGTAATGTACCATCGACATCATTTTTGTCTAGTAAAGAATGTTCTTGTTTTTCCATTGACTCCATAACATTCCGAGTGTTATCATGATCGCACTCGTTCACTTCTCTCCGAGTGTTATCATGTTCCTACTCGTTTGCTTCAGGGAACTTTGATTTTGTATTTTTCAGGGTATGATATCATCAATGGCTACAACTTATATTTCTTCATTTACATTTGTGTTCAAAAATGCGATTTCACTAAAGGAATATACAAGAAAATCTATGATATAAACTTTAGGGTGTAAATTACCTCAAATCAATCTTCTTCTTTTTCCTCTATTCTTTTACTTTTTGGATTTTAAGATGGCGTTGTTGCTCTATCGTATTAGTAGATTTAGATTTCTTTACCGTTTTTACAAAACGAAACTAGGAAAAATTATTAAAAAAATGATAATTCAATACGATTTTTTTTGTCTTTCATTCCAATTTCTATTGAACCTAATTCAAGTATCATTTCTATTCACAACACATCTTTCATCACTTTTTCGTTTTCTCCTGGTTTCCTTGACACTTTATTATCTAGTTGCGCCGTTTTTCTTTGCTCATTTTGGATATTGTGTTTTTTAAACTTCCTTTTGTAAAACATCTTGGTCATCTTCAGTGTTTATTCAATTAGTATAAATCACTTGAATTAGTAAAATAAAGAGGCAATAGATAAACATGTATATTATATAAAGAGTCATGTATCCTTCATTACGCCTTTCTTTTGGATGAATCATAAGAATAAGGTCAATGATAATTCCACAACAAAGTCAACATATTTTTAAATCATGGATAATGATGTGAGATATATTGATTTCTATAACTCTCATAATAATCAATGGTGTAAGAGTGGATTTGTGACATTTAATCGTGATCAATTTGTTGTTGAAAAAACATTTTCCTCAACACCCTAACATATTGATTTTTTTTCTTTTGTTAAAATTATCTTTGACACTTATTAAAAATTAAAGAATAAAGATTAAAGATAAAAGATAGAGGTACTATTCCGCCCCAAAATATTAGTCCCTTTAGTGCACCAGATTATCCACTGTTCCAGGTTTGCACACAATAGATTTTTTTATAATACTTTAGAAACGTAATAGAATTTAACAACCTCGCAAATCCAGAACAAATTATAGTATGTCCTCGCAAATGTAAGTCCTTGCAAATTATAGTATGTATTTCGTGTTTTTTGCTTTTTTTTCACCATTGGAGAGTATTTATTATAGAGAGAGTGGTTTAAAAGGACAAAAAAGAGGGGGAAAATAGGAATCAGGACAATGGTTTAATGTTTCACTATCACAGTGGAATATGGATATGTCCTTTTTAACCGAAAAAAAATTCCAATGTTCTTTTTCCATATTTCTATGTTCAAATTGTCCTTTTTAACAATAAACCCTTTATTATATTTTTCTTTCTTTTACCCCGATTTATTATACATTCATATATTTTTATAACTATTATATTAAGGAGAGGTCAAAGGGTATTCTCGACTTTTATCATTAAAATTATTGACATTTAACCATTTTTTAATCCGTGTGAAAATGTCTAAACGGATTTACATTTTAGGGCGAACGTATTATTATAATAATATATTTAACCAAATTATTATGTTTATTGAGATTGAGATAAATTTACTGTGATAAGCTTTTTTTGAGAAACTACGGTGATAAGCTTTAAATCCGCCAACAGTAATCAAGATAGACCAATAATAAAAAAAGGGAACTCATACTTATCTTTTTTTTTTAGCTTTATCGTTTTTTTTTCTTTCTGAAATAATTAACGTGCTTTTAACTATAGGGAATGAGGAGAAGAATGAAATATTTCATCAATTGAGTAGAAGGACGATCTTTTGAAACTTTTGCATAAAGAACAAAACTATTTATCCATCTATCGAATTCACTTGTGTTCAAATTCACCATCGAAATTCACTAATTTTCAAAATTCATTGTCGAAATTCACCGATTTTCGGATTCACCGTCGAAATTCATCACAAAATTCACCGATTTCGGGATTCACCGGGAGATTCACCGATTTTCGGATTCACTTTGTTTGTCCTTCTCGCTATAAAATTATGCAATGTCCTTCTCCCTATAAAAATATGTAAATGCTATGTTATTTAAAAATATTTCAGATTGTGTCTTATCCCTAATTTCCCATTAAATATATGTGTTTCTTATCTTCATTTTCTAGCTTTCACGTGTTGAGGTATCAAAATTTTTATTAGTTAATATATTTATTGGAATAAATTAATTATGTAGAAATTTTTTTTAGTGGGAAACACTCGAGGAGGAAACACTTTTGAGGGGAAACACATTGGCTATTTTAATATAGTTAATGATATATATATATATATATATATATATATATATATATATATATATATATATATATATATATATATATATATATATACACACACACACACACCAGTAGTAGTCGAGTCATTTATTGTGACGATGCCGGATATCGTGTTAAATATACTGTGGAGATGCAATTAGGAGATTGGAGTGATATAGGATTAAAGCCTTCTTATTGGAGCATTTCATCAAACACTTGCACACAAAGTCGGTTATTCATTTAGAGAAGTTGGTTACAACGGTTATTGAGCTCCACAAGTCTCCTAGCTCCTATATATTGTAATTAGGATTGTAATCAGGAGTCTTTATCAGTTCAATTCTGCAAAATGATGTAACATTCTTCAAGTTCAATAAAAGATCTTTTTCCCCGCCTTTTCTTCTTGTTTGAATGTTCATCTTCTTTGACGAACTTGCTGCATTTTCTCTTTGATTCTGTTCTTATGATTCAGTTTTCTAGTTTTAACATGGTATCAGAGCAATCTTCCGCTTGTTAACATCATTTTTTGTTGTTTCAAATCGCACCAGTTTGTATCTTCTTGAGTATACTGTGTTCTTGATTCATCAATGGCAAATCAGACGCAAAATGCTGGGAATTCTGGTCCAGTTTGTGATCCTTATTATGTTCACCCTGGAGAAAACGCTGCTGCGATTCTTGTTCAACCTGTCGTAAGAGGTGCAGAGAACTATCATTGCTAGAAACGTGCCATTGGCATGGTTTTGTCTACAAAAGGTAAACTCAAGTTTGTTGATGGTTCTTTACCCCAACCACCAGAAACTGATCCCAATTTCGAAGCATGGCCTCAGTGCAATAATCTGGTGAGTTCTTGGATACTAAACTATGTTGATCCCTCAATTTATCAAATCTTTTTTTGGCTTAAGACAACACATGACATTTGGCTAGACTTGAATGATAGATTTGGGGTGGATAGTGTGTATAGGTTTTCTAATTTGTAGGAGGAGATCTTCACCACTAAACAAGGTGCCTTATCTGTTACTGCTTATTTTACAAAATTAAAGTCACTTTGGGACCAGTTTACTATGATTAGACCTCCACCTCAGTGTACTTGTTTGGCACTGGGAACCTATAGAGAATATAATGAAATGGATTATGTGATCCGGTTTGTTAAAGGGTTAAATGACAGTTACAGTAATGTGATGTCTCAAATCTTGATGTCTAGGCCCTTACCCGATGTTAGGACTGCATTTTCAATGGTTGTACATCATGAAAACCAATTGAACTATTCTGTTAATACTGGGGGAAATGTAGTACTGAATGTCAATGCAATACAAACTAGACAAAATCAAGACTCTTATCAGCAAAGGCAAATGGTTGGAAGTTATAATCCTGGTATGGGAAGAGGTATAGGCAGAGGTACCACCAAGAACTTTTAGAATGGGGCCAAGAAGATACAATGTTCTTATTTTTGGAAGCAAGGCCATACAGTTGATAGGTGTTACCAGAAATATGGATATCCAAATAATCATAGAGGCAGAGGTTGAGGTGAAATCATGGCAAATCAAGTAGGTTTTGATGCAGGTATTTGTCAAGATTCAGTACAAAGTGATCCTTTCATGGTTTCTGAAGATCCTACACCTATAGCACAACAACAGGACAGTGGTTCCAGTAATCTAATGTCCATATCACAATATGACACAATCATGAACATGTTAAAGAATGTGAAAATCCAAGATGATGTGCAAAATTCTTCACAACCTCATGTTGTTACGACAACAAATGTTCAAGCACTGCCTGCTGCAAGTTCAGGTACTCTTTACAATTGGATCATAGACTCTAGTGCTACAGATCATGTGGTTCAAACTAACACCATCATGCAAAATTATGTTAAGGTTCAAAACTTAAATGCGACTTTACCTACTGGTGCAAGTGCTATTGTTTCACACATGGGTGAAGTAAGACTTAATGATCATCTATTGTTAACTAATGTTCTTTGTGTGTGATGACGGTCAAATTATACCCGTAAAAGTCATCAACGTTGTCCTTAAATCGAGCTTAATAATATATATTTTATATTAAATCACATGTTTATAATGATTATTTAGTGTTGTGTGATTTATAAGATATAATTTGGTATTTATCTGTTTTTATTATTTAAATATGATTTACTGTGCGATAAATATTGATTTTATAGATTACGATGAATCGGAGGATATCTACCAACGGAGGAAGTAAATCTCAAGATAAATCAAGGCAGAATCGGATTGCATTAAAGATAAATACTGAAGCACCACGAAAAGTGGAGTAAGGAACAAGAAAAGCCAGCGAGCCAATCAGAGGGCAGTGAGCTCGCTGGCAGCGAGCCCATGATTCGCTAGGGGCGAGTTCGCGAAATCTCGAGGATCGGCTGGGAGTTATCTCTACGCGTTTTAGGGTTTTCAAACGTATCTTTAAGTCGGCCTAAGTCTCTATATAAAGGAGCAGCCACGAATTTTATTAGACACACCTTAGAAAAATACAATTCCACAACATTGGTTCTATTTTCAATACAAGTTTTCTTTATTTTATGTTCTTTCATTACGGAGTCGTTAGAATCGCCGGTTAGAGATCGTATCGAGGAGTGGGAATCACGCTTGTCTTCGAGGGTAATGTCTACTCACTTATGCAATCTTTATTCGTAGATCTATATTATTTTGTGATGGAGTAGTCGTTTTGTGTATTGATTTCGTGATGTAGTTAATTAACAAACCCATGTTTATGTAGATCTGAGATGTGAAAGACGTTTCATGAGCAAATCTGGTTCAGATCTGAGTTCGCTCTCGCTGGCAGTGAGCCTATGTCTCGCTGGCAGCGAGCCTATGTCTTCCGGGTGTAGCGAATCGTGATGTTCTTGATTTGTCTGCGTGAACGCTTCGACTACGCCAGGTTCTCTCGCTTTGTAATTAAAACGAGTAATTAAACCTGATCAACTTAATTATTTTTCATCGTAATTTAACATGAGACTCAAAAGGTGATTGTTACTTAGGACAGAGATTGAATCGGTGTCTAAGAAGTATGCCTAACCATAGGAATGTTGCTTAGATGAGGTTACGGTTTATACCGGCATCCCTAGTTTTGTAACTGTGTCAGAAGCTATATGAGATGGAGGCCTACGAAGCGAAGTCACGTAACGGAGACACGATGATCTAGATGGCCTCCCCGGAGCTAGATCTATTTTAGGGGATGACTCCCGTAGTCAGAATAATTAATCTTAAATATCTTATTTTGTCTCGTCGTCAATCTACATAGCATGGGGGAGTAATTACTACTAGCGTTATCAATACCATTTGTTAATTATTTATAAAACCTATAAAAATAAGTGTCTTGGTGTCGTTGTGTCTTTTGTTGGTTTTGTGTTTCTATTGTGTCAATTTTAATTCTACGTTATTGTTGGTCGGCGACCGCCTTTAATTTGCTTTTAGTTTAATAAGTTATATTTCGTTTAAGCCGAGTCTCTGTGGGATCTACCTCGACTCTATCTAACTATACTACGATTGAACCTAGTTCTCTTGCTAGTGTGTTATTTAGGTATCGAGTATTTTTATTACTTGACCCGCCATTAAGTTTTTGGCGCCGCTGCCGGGGACTCGTGTCATTAATCAAGTATAGCTTATTTTATTAAAAATAGATTCGTAAATATTGTGAATAGTGTCTGTTTAATTTGTTTTCGTAGTATAAAATTAACCTGTTAGTGTCGTGAAACGAATCAGGCGCTTTCTCAGACCGTGAACTCATTGGCGGCGAGCTCTGTACTCAGATTGAGAGCCACCAGCTTTTAGGCGGTTTGCTTTTGTTTCGTTTTACATATTTTTGCTTTGTGTTTTCGTATTTTTCATAATTTTTAGAGTCTGTTTCAGTTTCGTTTTTATTATATAGTCTAGTTAAAGGCCTAGCCTTTAAAGTTTTTAATTGTTTTATTGTTTTTTTATTATTTTATAGTACGCTACTCGGAGATCGAAGGAACCGCTTGAGCCATATAATCCTGAAATAGAGAAATTTGCAAGGCGAAATATGAAGTTAGCTAGAGAACTGGCTAAGCAAGGAGAAGAGGATCCAAATCTTGAGGAAAGCGAGCACGAATTGGAAGAAGGACAAACAACCGATCATTCTGAGCAGTCTGAATCTGAGGCAGAAATGGAAGGCGTTCTGAACAATCCGAATCAGGTACTCAATCCTGAGAATAATGTTATTAATAATGCCAATAATGCAAATAATGTTAATGCCAATGCTAATAATGGAAACCGAGCCTAAGTTCAAGGAGCGAGGTGCACTTTACAAAGTTATGCAAGGCCTACTATTGAGCAATTCATTCCCGCTATCGTAGCACCGCAAGACCCTGCGGAAGTCTATCACCCAAGGCCTAATGTAATTCAAATGGTGACCAACTATTCCACTTTTCATGGAATCCAAAACGAGGATCCTGGTGTTCACATGACGAATTTAATCCCATACTTTTACCCAATGAAGGAGCGAATAATTTCGAAATTAAATCTCATCTTTTTGGTTTAATTGACGCAAGAGCCCAATTCCTAGGAGAGGATGATGAAGATCCACATCATCATCTCTATCTTTTGAAGAATCAGCAATACAGCCAAAAGTCAAGGTGCTCATAAGGAACTAACGAGAATGACTATGTTTCCTTTTTCTTTAAAAGGACGAGCCCGAGATTGGTTTATGTCTCTTCCACATCATTCACTTACTAGTTGGGAGGATATTCAAACTGAATTTCAAACAATATTTCACTCCTGGACGAAAATTTGGAATTAAAAGTCGAGGTTGCTAACTTTAGACAAGGATCTAAAGAAATGCTTGGGAATGCCTGGGAAAGATTTAAAAAATTGTTAAGAGCTTGTCCCGACCATGGTTATTCCTTAGATATGCAAATTCAACTTTTTTGTCGTAAATTAAGAAAAGATTCACGTGCGGATGTAGATCATGCATGTGGTGGTTCTTTAATGATGAGTGAAGCTCAAATAGTTTACGATGCTATAGAAAAGATTTCCAAAAATAACAGAATGTGGGAAACCGGTTCTAGCACCAGAAAAGTAGCTTTTGCAGGAGAATGTACATCTAATACGGAAGTTCTAGCACATTTAGAAAATTTGAGTAGGAAATTTGATGGCCTACAATCTAACAAAAACCAAAGTTCAGAAAATAGTACACCAACTGAATACTCAAATCAGGATAATATGCCATTAGGAATCGAAGAACCAACAGGATATTCAAGAGAGGAGGTGAGTTTTCTTCAGCAGCATAGGAATTTGAACAATGCATACTCAAACTCGTTTAATGCTATTAGAAGAGATCACCCTACTTTTTGATGGTCTGAAAACCCTAGTAAGCAAGGACAACCGCCATATCCAGTTCCGTATAGGAATATGAATAATAACCAAGTTTATCAAGAAAATACATCTAATCAGAATTTACAATCATTACCTAGATCATATCCTCAACATACCACTCAAAGTATACCAGTAACTCAAAGTTCAACTCAGCCTGCAGAAGGAGTTGAAAAATGGGAGAAACTAATGGAAAATATGATGGGTGTAGTATCTACTCAAGCTAAGAATATGGAAACAATGATGACTTCTATAGAATACAAATACTAAAGATATGAGTTCAATGAAAACATCTATGAGTGGACATGATACCGAGAATGAGAACGATAGAAGCCTCATTAAGGAATATGGAAGATCATTTGAGTAGGGAAGGTGAACGTAATAACAATGGACCTCCGGAGGATTACCAAGTAATCTTGAAAGAAACCCAAGAGAGGTAAATGTTGTAGTTACGAGAAGTAGAAAACTCTGTGGTAGTAATGGAGTAGAAAACTTCGGAAATAATGAAGTAGAAAATGATTTAGATGAAAAAAATGAGGAAACTAAGGATGAAACTGAATTCACTAATGAGGAAGAAGAAATTATAGAGAATTTCTTGAAAAGGAATAGAAGTTTGGAACCTGAGAATGAAGGTGAAAAATGGGTAAAAATCCCTAGGATTTTGAAAGATCCCATGGATAAAGATTTAAGGAGTTTATTCAAGGAGCATGTTAGAATAGAAGATAAGGAAAACAAAGATGAAAAACAAGAAGAACTGAAGGAATCTGAAGTAGAGATTGATTCAGGGAATGTTTTAAAAGAAAAAACTCAAGATCATGATACTTGGCGATCAAGTAATACTCAAAAGTTTAAGGAGAAAGGAAAAGAGAAAATGACTTTGGGATCAAAGGTTATAGATTTAGAATCTTTACCTTACCCACCTAAAGATCAAATTAAAAAGATTAAAACTGATCAGAAGTATGCTCGTTTCCTTGATACTTTTCGTCATATTCATGTTAATATCCCTGTTATCGAAGCTCTAATTAGTATGCCTGCTTATGGAAAGTTTCTGAAAGATATTCTCAAACAAGAAAAAATAGAGAGAATATGAAAGTATATGCCTAAATGAAGAATGTTCTGCATTTGCGCGTATAAGTTACCACCTAAACCGAAAGATCTCCGAAGTTTTACCATCCCATGTGAAATTGGAGGATTTACATTTAAGAAGGTCTTATGTGATCTTGGAGCTAGTATAAATCTCATGTCTTATGAGGATTATAGAAAGCTAGGCATAGGAAAGCTTACGAAGACTGAAATGACTCTGCAAATGGCAGATAGATCGATTAAATACCCTAAAGGAATTATTGAGGACGTATTGGTTAAAGTAGACAAGTTCTATTTTCCAAAGAGACTTTGTAGTTATGGAAATGGAAGAAGGATATTCAGCGCCACTTATCTTAGGTCGACCATTTCTAGCTACAGGAAGAACTTTAATAGATGTCCGAAAGGAGAATTAATTATGAGAGTCAATGAAGAGGAAGTTTCTTTCAATATTTTCAAAGCTATGAACCATCCATACATCACACGAGAATCATGTTCTTTTATAGAAATATTCATTCTACTATGATAATCAGCTACCAACTTTTGAAGACAGATTAGAAGAATGCTTAACTCTGTCTATCTATAAGGAAGATGAAAAAGACACCGAAAATGAAAGAGATAATCTTTTCTCTAGATAAAGGAAGTTTTACTTTTAAACCATCATGGCATAAGTATTTGGAATTAGAACTAGAAGGACCGCCTTAAACCATCACTAGAAGATCCACCTAAGAATCGGAATTGAAACCGTTACCTTTAAATTTGAAGTATGCTTTTCTTGAAACTAATAATCTATTACCGGTTATTATTTCATCATCTTTAAATGAGCAACAAGAAGATCAATTACTTAGAATGTTGAAAAAGCATAAGAAAGCTTTTGGATGGACAGCTGCCGATATTCGAGGTATTAGCCCCGAGATTTATGCTCATAAGATAATTTTGAAGGAAGATGCTAAACCTTGTATTCAACCGCAACACCGCCTCAACCCAAATTTGCAGTTAATTGTTAAGAAAGAGGTCATTAAGCTATTAGAAATGGGGATAATTTTTCCCATATCAGATAGTGAATGGGTAAGTCCAACTCAAGTAGTTCCAAAGAAAGGAGGTTTCACAGTGAAAGAGAATGAAAAGAATGAATGGATTCCGACAAGAGAGATTACAGGATATCGAATGTGCATTGATTTTAGAAAACTAAATGATCATACTAAGAAAGATCATCATCCACTTCCATTCATAGTTCGGATGTTGGAACGCTTTAAGTGGACATAAGTACTAACTGCTTCTTAGATGGTTATTCAGATATTTACTGAGATATTCATTGCAAAGCAGGAGATAGAGAAAAACTACTTTCACTTGTCCTTATGGAACTTTTGCTTATAAAAGAATGCCGTTTGGTTTATGTAATGCACCAGCTACGTTTCAAAGGTGTATGATGGCTATATTTGCTGATATGGTTGAGAAATTTTTAGAAATTTTTATGGATGACTTTAGTGTTTACGGAGATTCATTTGATATGTGTTTGTTACACTTAGAACGAGTATTACAACGCTGTGAAGATACCAATTTAGTTTTAAACTGGGAAAAGTGTCATCTAATGGTATCAGAAGGAATTGTTCTAGGTCATAGAATCTCTGAAGAAGGTATTGAAGTTGATAAAGCTAAAGTCGAAGTAATTGAAAAATTACCTCCACCAGTTAATTTAAGAACTCTAAGAGGATTTCTTGGACATGCAGGATTTTATAGAAGATTCATTGCAGATTTTTCAAAAATAGCAAAGCCTCTAAGTCATTTACTTGAAAAGGAAGTACCTTTTAACTTTGATAGTAAATGTATGGAAGCCTTTCAGACCATAAAAGCGAGGTTGACTACTGCACCAGTGCTAGTAGCACCAGATTGGAATTTGCCGTTTGAGATTATGTGTGATGCAAGTGATTTAGCTGTAGGAGCTGTTTTAGGTCAAAGATATAATAAAATTCTCAAAGCTATTTACTATGCATCTCACACACTAAACACTGCTCAACTAAATTATGCAACTACAGAAAAAGAACTGTTGGCTGTAATTTTTGCCTTAGATAAGTTTCGATCGTATATTGTTGGTTCTAAGGTAATAATTTATACTGAGACCATTCAAATACAAAGTATTTATCTTGAGTTAGAAAGACGCTAAACCCCGTCTTCTTAGATGGATTCTCTTACTTCAAGAATTCGATATTGAAATTAAAGATAAAAAAGGAAGTGAGAATGTAGTAGCAGATCATCTAAGTAGAATGGAAAATGATGAAGAAATGGGAAATGAAATCAAAGATTCATTTCCTGATGAACAACTATTTAGAATAGATACTCCTTCAACCATGCAGTTATTAAATAGAATTCCTTCTAAGGAAATGTCACCTTGGTTTGGAGATATCATTAATTACTTAACCTGTGATTATATTCCGTCTCATTGGACTTAGCAAAGTGAAAAAAAGTTCATTTATGACTTAAAATTTTATTATTGGGAGGAACCGGACCTTTCCGTAAATGTTCGGATGGGATAATCGTAAAATGTGTGCCTGATAATGAAATTTTAAGTGTTTTATCATTTTGTCATGATCGTGAGGCGAGAGGTCATCATGGAGGTTGGAAAACCGCTTTTAAAGTTTTACAATGTGGTTTTTATTGGCCTACACTATATAGAGATGCTTATAAGTATGTTAAATCTTGTGAGTCTTGTAAAAATGGGAAATGTATCTAAAAACATGAAATGCCTATGCAACCTATTTTAGAATGTGAGTTATTTGATGTTTGGGGTATAGATTTCAAGGACCTTTCCTATATCTTTTGGAAAAAGATTTATTCTTGTAATGGTAGATTATGTTTCAAAATGGGTAGAAAAGCTCTCTTCCCACTAATGATACCAAGGTTGTCATAAGATTCCTTAAAAGAATATATTTACCAGATATGGCATTCCGAGGGCAATCATTAGTGATAGAGGATCACACTTTTGCAATAGACCATTTACTAAGATAGTTGAAAAATATGGTGTAACACATAAGTTAGGAACGCCCTATCATCCGCAAACCAGTGGACAAGTAGAGGTGTCAAATAGAGAAATCAAAAGAATCGTAGAGAAAACAGTGGACTCAAATCGTAAAAACTGGGCAATTAAATTAGATGATGCATTATGGGCATACAGAACAGCTTTTAAAACACCAATCGGTTGTTCTCCCTATAAGCTAGTCTTTGGTAAGTCTTGTCATCTCCTAGTTGAGTTAGAACACCGAGCCTTCGGGCTATTAGATTTCTTGAATTTCGATCCTAAGGTCATCCGGTGATCATAGATTGCTTCAATTAATGTAACTAGAAGAATTTCGTCTCGATTCTTATGAAAATGCTCGAATCTACAAGAACGCATACGAAATCTTTCCATGATAAGAAAATCTTTAAGCGTGAGTTCCATGTAGGTGATCGAGTGCTCTTGTACAATTCACGCTTTAAAGTTGTTTCCGTAAGCTTAAATCAAGATGGACAGTCCATTTAAAGTAACACGGGTTTACAAAATCTGAGTGTTGAACTAATCGATGGAAATACAACTTTTATAGCCAATGGCCACAGAGTAAAGTTATTTGTGGAGGAGAAGGAATCACACTGAAAAGAAGAAATAATGCTCTTGATTGATCCCCGACAAATTGAAAAGCGAAAAACAAAAAGAAACAAAAGCGAGCGAAATCGAATCACCAATACCAAAGCTATCTATCTTTACTCTACTTTTCTGTGCTTATATTTATGTTTAAACTCTTTTCGTCTTTTACCGGATAGACGTAAAAGAACTGGATGTCTTTTTTAGATAGATTAGGAGTTTTTGTTTTACTTTTGAAATTAGGCCTAGATAAAGATGTCGCGTTTAAAATAGAAGCTTTAGTTTTTGAACAAAACAAGAAATTGTTGAGAGATTATATTGAAAGAAGTTTGTAATGGAACATCAAGGAGTGCAATAAAAGAAGGGCAAAATTTACGATGAGATCGTAAGTCGTGGGAAAAAGTGAACATGTTGACGCTGTGGGAAAAACACAACCAAATCCTGGATGAGTGTTTGAATATTGTTAGGAAGGAACGATTAGGTGGTTATCCGAAAATCCCGATGGAATTCGAGAGATAATTCAAATGCTTCATTTTTAGGAGTTAGGTTGATTGAACGTTATATCAGAACTCTGGAAGATTTAGAAATCGGAGAATCAGGACCCCTTAAGTTTCGAGTCTTTTCTTATGTTTTATTAATATTTTATAAAATTTTCTTATAACTTCTGAAAATTTTATAAAATTGGATCTTTATACAATTGAGGAGTTTTATAAAAGTTTTTTTTGTTTTAATTTAGAAATTTTATAAAATCTTTATAAGCTTTTTAAAGATTTTATTAAGTTTTAAAAAATTATTATAAACTTATCTTTAAGGTTTTAATTAAGTTTTATTATAATATTTATAATTTTTAATCAAAAATCATAAAAAGAAAAAAAAATCGGAAAAAGTGAAAAAGTTTGGGCACGGACCGATCCGGGGTCTAAAAACATAAAAAAACGGGGACCGCTCTTTTTCTTCTTCTTCTTCTTCCCTAAAATTTCCGCCGCACCCGACACCAAAACCCCACCATTCAAATTTTTTTCAATTCTTTCCACAAAAATTCATCTCACACTACACCACTACTTGATTTCTTCATCATTCTATCTACCCTCTTCTACAAAAGTTACAAAAATCAAAAAGGATAAAAAACAAGCTTCATTCTTTTCCGGCGACTTTACAACTTTTCCGGCCTACTTTTCAACGTTTTCTTCATATTAAGGTATTAGTTAGTTTATTTAGTTTTCAATTTCGTATTTTTCATAATTTTTTAGATTAATTTCAACTGTTTTGATTTTTAAGTGTGTTGTGACATTTTTATTTTTGTTGTTTATTTTGTTGTTTTTGTTTTGTTGATTGGCTTTACCAATATCGTAGAATGGCTGAGTCGAGTAGAAAAGCCTCTAAGAAACGGAAATCGAATATTCCCATATCAACTCCGGTAGTAGGCACAATAATTTTGTCACCTGAAGAAGAAGCCATAAGCTTCAATAGAACAGCATCACAAGAGGCTAAGAATGCGTATGATAAAATTTATAGTAAATGTGATGTTTTGGTTGAAAAAGGATTAGATCTTGATGACTTAGGTGATGAAGTGAAAAATATTTTTACCAAACGTCAGTGGTTAGAGTTAGCAGCCAGAAGAGAAGGGGAGATAAACACGACTTTAGTAGCTGAATTTTATTCAGTTTTGTCTACATTGTCACAGGATCAGCTTACTCAGTCGCAAACTATACCCCTAAGAGCTAGAAATGTTCCCTTTAACCCTGCCGTTATAAATGCAATTTTAGGAGTTGAAGTTTTTCCTGATGATGAAGATTACAGGGTAGTTTGGAATCTAGATGATCCTGCAAGTTTTGAGCAGACTGCCCTGAGAGCTCAGAATGCTTTTGATCCAACCGCTGTGTGGGTTGAAAATAGATTTAACTACGGGAATTGTTTTAGAGGGTTGAGGGAGATTAAAAGATTTATTAGCCATACTCTCTACCCTTCTAGTAAACATACTGCTTATGGAAAAGAAGATGTTTGTATCGCGTGGGTGATGGTAAACGATGTCAAGGTGGATGTTGGTAAAGTAATGTTTAAAAGAATTTTCGAAAGCATTGTCATCGCCAGACCAGGGAGTCATCTGTACTTCCCTTGTTTTATATCGGATATATGTCGTAGGGTGGGAGTACCAGTCCTGCCTAATGACAAGTTAGCTCTGGCAGATGCAAATCTGATTGGACCAAGTTTGACTAGGCTTCCAGATGGTAGTATACGCTCTTTGATTAGAAGCCGTCAAACTCAACCACTCACCGATTTTCACATCTTCTTCTTTTCCATCTTTTTCTAGTCACCTCAACAAACTCCTTTCCCCAACACTATCACATATGATATGTTTCAATCTTTAGTATCGACGCGTTGCACGTGGTCAAGCCAACATGGCTTTGTATCTCGTTGAAAGTAATAGGCGTGGTGTGACGATATTCGTAGAGGTTTAAGGAGGAACGGCGCTTTGCCGTAATCCTACTTTGATGATCCTGCCTATCCACCTTGTCAGTCAGATCCATATACCTTACCAGACTGGGTAGCACCTATTCCACCACCTTCGAGCTTTCATCCAACGTCTTATCCTTTTGGGAGCCAATCGAGTGGTACAGGTGTATTTTCGACAGGTATTCAGAGACCAGCGATGTCTAGTTGGGGAGGATTCACTGAGTTTGCACATATCACTACCGGCATGAGTTCGATGGGTCTTGATAGTTCAGTCAGGACCACGACTACAATTCAGCCGCCAGCTTCTCAGTCGTTTCCGAGTTCGAGTTTTCAAGTTGATCCTGAGGAAGACTATGAAGAAGATTGAATTTCATGACTTTGTTTGATTAAACATTTTTATTGCACGTTTTATTCGACATTTTCATTTAGATATTGGTTTGTTTTCGTTTTAGTTTATTTTCATTTTATAATCGTTTTATCGAATTATGGTTTTCATTCTAAATCGTTTTAATAAACTATAAAAACCCAAAAAAAAAATAACTTTGTATCATTATTAAATCATTTTCAACATTTTAATCGTTTTATCGGTATCATATTCAATAAGTTAAAAGTACATGCTCATTGTTACACTTGTGAGGTAAAGAAACAAAACCACACTTGACTTTTACCTCTGCACTCGGTAAAAGAAAGTTGAGGCCGGACCGAGCCGGCCTAGTCTCGGACCGATCCGGGAAAAAGAGATGAGTCATTCTTCAGTCCGTCTAATGCACACACGTATGTTTTTTACTATCTATTTAATCAAGTAAAGGTATGAGCAAGATTTGCCATCTCTTTTCACTTTCTATCTGTTTACCTTCTTGTAATTTTTTACTTTTCATCTGGTTTAAAAAATGTCGAACCAATCCTCGCCATCGGTTAATTCATATGAGCCTAACACACCGGATGCTCCGGAGTCTCAAGCTTCTACTCAGAATATAATTTTACACCCTCGTTTTGCTAATTCTTCAATCCTGTTGGAGAAGAGTTTAAATTTCGATAAGATAGATCGATGGGGTAAAACTGTTATTCGAGGATTCGGTTGGAAGAAATTTGCAAGTACGCCAAGAGGAAGAATTAATATCTCGATAGTTCGAGAATTTTATTACCTTACTAATGACGACGCCTATGCTTGAAATAACTCGCATGTCTCGGTAAGAGGAGTGGTCGTTCCACTCTCTCTTCGCTCATTATCAACCAACTTTTGAAATTCCTCCAGATTCACGATGCAACATTTCGAGATGAAATAGGGATTACAAAATCCATATAATCATTTGAATAAAGTCCATGAGTCTTTCCAATGTCTGTTTCCACTTTTCGACACAAATCACGATATGTCTACACGTGCTTTACTTCCACACATGAAGGCGTGGAAGCATTTTATTAATTCTAGAGTATATCCCACCTGGGATTTTGCAAGCCTTGCCGAGAATGAAATGCTTCTGCTATATGCTTTGACATTTGGTGAATTTGTTGATTGGGGTATTTTAATTCAAAGGACAGTTTTGGAATTTGCAATAACAAGAGGTAATAGGGGGAAGCCTATGCCTAATGCTTGGATGATTTCGCGTCTTTGTATTCAAATGAATGGAGTAGGAGAGCTTGAGACGGATGAAATTTTTCCGTCTAGAGATAATAGAGTTGGCGTGTTACCGGTTGATACACCGGGTTGTTCGTCAACAATTTAGATGGTTTGTTGGTTGTTAGTTTATGATGTTTAAGTTTTTAATAAGTTAACTTAAGTTAAGTTAGTAGTTTTCTAGTTCAGTTTAGTTAAGTGTTTTTTAAGTTTGTAATCGTTTATCTTGTTTAATATATATGTTCCAGTTTTTTAAGTTGTTTGTTATTTAATAATATATTAATATACGCTAAAAATGAACTCAGAATAATCACGATACTAGATAATTTTAATTTTATTTTCGAACCTACTTTTTATACTCATTGAACATCGGGATGATGCCACTTCGTAAGTGGGGAGTAGAGTTAGGTTAGAAAATTCATTAAAATTTTCGAAAATAGTTATAAATTATAAAATTATCAAATTTTTTATTACTTATTTTTAATTTTATAGTAGTTAATATATAAATATGAATAAAAAATAATATAATTTGGAAGAATAAGTTTTTTATTAAGTAAAGTATATTAGATATATTATAATTATATTTTATGTCTAATTTAAATTTTAACGAGATTTTAAGTTTATATAATTGAATAATTAATATTAGATATTGTTTTCATAAAATTATATAGGTATGTTGATAATTATAAGTAAAATTTTAGAATAATTTTATTTTCAATATGAATTATGAGTTTGGAATTGGACTAGGGATGACGATTTTTGGCACCATAAAAAAATATAAACTATAGCCAAATAGCCTACCTAAATAAATTTCCAATTTTTGTTCCTACTTCAGCCTTGATTAGAGTGATCAAGACCTCACTCGAAATGGTCATTATAATTAACTAGAAGTAACCGACCTTTAGCTAATTTTGGTCTACATTTCCTTGAAATTCCGCAAGTTTGTACGTACTTATAAAAAGAGATGAAGACATAAAAGCTAAGTTTTGATGTATACTGAGATTGGAAAAATTAGATAAGTATTAGTATATTCGATCTTACCTCATGACGCTTGCAAGATAGTCTATTTTGGCAATGAGTTCGGATATATTAATATTCTACAAAAAGAATTAAGAACGAAGCACCATATTTACACAGAATTAATCAAATACCAGGTATCTTCCTTATCTTTGATCGACAAATTAAAAATAATAAAAAAGAACATATCGGTTGTAGCTACCAATGATTTGAGTGCAGTAGGGTGTTATCTCGAAATGTCCTATATCACTATGAGGGTTAAAAGCTCCCGATTGCCTGATGATAGTAGTCCAGCTAGGGTATTATCTCGAAATGTCCTATTGCTGGGAATGAAGGCATAAAATGAAAAAGAAAAAGTCGAATCATAAGATCTCAAGAATGATTACAAGTTTAAGGAAACCGGACTTGTAATTTTCGATCGAAAGAGTAGTACTCCGATCAATATTGATGAAGCAATGCTTGTAAGTTTGATTTTCTACACACACTCACGCTTTTAGTTCTTAATGTGTTAAAAAAAAAAAAAAGAGAAAATCTGGAAAAAGAGATGCTATTAATCGAGATTGTTTTTTTTCAAGAATATGAAGATGTAGGTACGTACGACTTGCCTCTTTCTCTTTTTGATTTCCTTTTTTCCGATTAACCAACATCTTGAGCCTAAACTTTATAAGCCATTTTTGTCGATTACCTGACCAAGTTTCCGATTCCAGGATTTCATAATAGTTGCGATTAAAAATAATTCTAATATTTTATTTATACTTATTAAGTGTTACGTGTACAATTTCATCTAAATACTATTTGATGTTTAAGCAATTTAAGTTATATACACTTTCTGTCTTCTTACAATTTTAAATTAGCATAAGTAATATATTTATAATATTGACAATATAAATTACATTAAAAATTATAATCGATCAATTATGTTATCTTTTATTATCGCTTTTTTTGCTCGAGGGACGATCAAAAGCTAAGTGGGGAGTAGTTGATATACTACTTTTATATGATTAAATATACGTTATATTATTATGTTTTATCAACGAATTCTATATAAAATATATGAAATTATGATATAAATGATATGAAATGTTAATATTTATAATTTAGAGTAGTTAGTAGTAAAACTTAGTAATAATAGTAAAAAGTTATCATTTTGTACCGATTTTAGTAAATCGGAGTGTCGTGTCAGATTTACATAGGTATTTGTGGTATTTTATTGCAGATATATAAGCCAAGACCCCGAGAATCGACATATTGAAGTATAATCATATCTCTGGAAGGATTTAGAGAGTGTCACGAGCTTAAGTGGTCAAGTGGCTAATCGATTTGATTAAGTGGTAATCGAGAAATGTCTTCGACAAACGAATGGCTCATCAAAACGACATTTTCTGAAGAAGAGTCCTTCATGGAAGTTGTAGATTTTCCCGAGAGCTTTCCGATGCCTCTTGAATCATGTTGTTTGGAGATCGGGAACTCGAGATATGAATTTTAGAAGTTTAATAATTATATATAAATATATATATAATCATACGCTGCACATGATTTTAATCCAGGGGGTGGATTTAATCATTACACTGGACCAGTCCGGCTTGCTCTCGGCCCGGTCCGGCCAAGGAAGTTTTTTCTATAAAAGGAGCATCATTTGCAACAGAACGAGAGGTACCAATATATATATATACAATCTCCTATATATATATTATCTTCTATTTTCTTTTTAGTTAGTAGTTTGTAAATAGGCCTTATGCCAAAAATAATAATCTCGTAGTATCGTTGTAATGCTCGAGAAATTATCGGAAGTTCGGTGTTGATGAAGTCGTTGTAATGTCCGGAAGAATACGATCTCTGATTCAGCATTTGTAATCGGGTAAATTTCTAAAGTATTTACGTTTGTTATGTTTGTTTTTATCTTTTTCGTCGTTATAATGTTTTTAGGCTAAATCTAATAACTAGCCAAAGTTATGTAATCGTTTTATTTCGATCTTTTCGGTAAAGGGATGCTGTCTAAGTAAAATTGAGTTAATTGAATCTTTTTCTATTTTGCAACGTATTGATAATATTCAGATTGACGTAATTAACCAAGATGAATCGCACCATATAACCTAACGATGAACCCGACCGGAGAAGTTAGGATATGAGATAAAAGATAGAAAAACCGGAGGGTAAAATTGGCCGTCTTGGCGTGACAACGGAATCCTATTTCCTACCCGGGGGCAGATTTGTCTTGGGAAAGATGGATCTTATTAAAATTGTGCTCAAGATCGTAATAATGTTAAAATCAATGGTTTAATTGAAACTAACACCGGAAAGTTAAATCGATCCGCCTGACAACCGGAGCCTTTTGAATAACATCGGCCGTCGACAAACGGAATAACCTCTTTTATCCGGGGTAGATTTGTACTCGCACTGCTCGCACTAACCGAGATTAGCATGGGGCGCTTGTGGAGATTGAATCGATGACAATGACATATGACAATTTCATACGCTCGTGTGAGGAGGAATTGTTAACCTCGAGAGTGCACCGTTTTTTTTTACTCAATTGGACCTAATATAAAAGGAAAGATCGAGCACATTCCGTTTACTGAAAAAGATCGTATAAATCAATTATATAAACTTTGGCTAGTTCTATAAAATTTCTGTCTAGTTCTATAAAATTATATTGGTATCTATATATATATTTTGCAATCTATGTACATCTATATATATTTATATATCTATATATATTATATTAGAATAACTTTTAAATTACGCATTTATTTTATGTGAAGTAGAATAGTAGTCATCTGTGTTATAAAATTACGGTTTAGATCGAGTTAATAATGTGACTCTTTGGTGTTTAACCACACTTAGAAGAATTACCAAGTTCCTCGAGGATTCGACACTCGACTCACCATACTAGCACTACAGCTTTGACCCGATACAATCGTCGGTTAAGGACTCGTTTAGCTTCTGAAAAGCGTTTATCGGACTCCTTTAGTAGTCGAAATAATTAATCTTAAATGTCTTATTTTGTCTCGTCGTCAATCTACATAGCATGGGGAGTAATTACTACTAGCGTTATCAATCTTTGTTTGTTAATTATTTATAAAACCTATAAAAATAAGTGTCTTAGTGTCGTTGTGTCTTTTGTTGGTTTTGTGTTTCTATTGTGTCAATTTTAATTCTACGTTATTGTTGGTCGGAGACCTCCTTTAATTTGCTTTTAGTTTAATAAGTTATATTTCGTTTAAGCCGAGCCTCTGTGGGATCGACCTCGACTCTATCTAACTATACTACGATTTAACCTAGTTCTCTTGCTAGTGTTATTTAGTTATCGATTATTTTTATTACTTGACCCGACATCAGTGTGCCAGATTTTTCTTATAATCTGATATATGTTAGAAAGTTGTTAGCTACAGGACCATATTCTTTATTTTTTTATGCTGACAGTTGTGTGATACAGGATACTCACCATCAGAGGAAGATTGGTTCAGATGATTTAGTGGGTGGACTTTATGTGCTAAAAGCATCACACAGATTACCTTTTTCAAGTCTTGCTGCTTCAATTGTTTCTCCTACTTTGTTATGGCACTATATACTAGGGCACCCTTCTTTACAAAGACTGAAAAGTGTAAAACAATATGATGCATCTAGTGTAATTCTTCCTTGTGATAAAAAATGTCATGTTTGTCCTATGGCTAAACAGAAAAGATTAGTTTTTCCTACAAGTATTTCTGTTACTCACAATAAATTTGATATTGTTCATGTTGACATTTAAGGACCAAATAGGTCTTGTACTCATAGAGGTGAGTGTTATTTTCTGTCTATAGTGGATGATTTTACTAGATATCTCTGGATTTTTTTAATGAAAGCAAAATCTGAGGCTAGGCCTTTACTACAACAATTTTGTGAATGGGTGCACACACAATATGGCACTCACATTAAGACCATTAGGTCTGACAATGGCCTAGAATTTCATATGCCTAGTTTTTATGCAGATAGAGGTATCATTCATGAAACATCATGCGCTCACACACCTCAACAAAATGGAATTGTTGAGAGAAAACACCAACACTTATTAGCCACTGCTAGGGCATTGAGATTTCATGCTAATGTGCCTATGATATATTGGGGTATGTGCTGGTTGCATGCTACTTATCTGGTAAATATAACCCCTACACCACTTCTTGACAACAAGTCACCTTTTCATTTGTTTCATGATAAAGTCCCAAACTATGAAAATCTCAGAAATTTTGGTTGCCTAGTGTTTGCAAGTATTGTTTTGCAGGGTAGAGGAAAGTTTGATACAAGAAGTAGGAAGTGTGCCTATCTTGGCAATGCAGCACACACAAATGGTTACATTCTTCTTGATTTATCTACCAGACAACTTTTCATCTCTAGGGATGCAGTTTTTCATGAACATTCCTTACCCTTTTTAGACAAATATTCTCCTGATGATCAATCAGTTTCACCACAACTTTTCCTTTAAGATTCTTGCCCTTCTCATGATCTAGATCAGACATCCTTACCTGTCTCACATTCTAGTCCTGCACAACATGACTGTAATCCAGAGCATTCAATACACAATGACCATAATGCACAAGAACCAGCAGCACCAGTTAGAAGATCCACTAGACAGAAGTCAACACCTCAATATTTACAAGATTATCATATGCCCTTGGGGAAATCCACCTCAACACCTCACTTAATTCAGAATGTGATGCCTTATGAACATATTTCTGACTTCTATAAGGCTTTTACTACCACAATAGACAAAGAATCAGAACCTGCTACGTATAAGGATGTTGCTCGGTTTCTAGAATGGCAACAAGCAATGCAAGAAGAACTAACTACCCTTCATAAGACTAACACATGGTCAATCATGTCCCTACCACCACGAAAATTCCAATATGTTGTAAATGGGTCTATAGGATCAAAAGAAAGGCAGATGGCACAATTGACAGATACAAGGCCATACTTGTAGCAAAGGATACACACAGACAGAGGGAATTGATTTCTTGGAAACTTTTTCACCTGTAGCAAAAATCTCAACTATAAGATTGTTTTTAAGCATAGCAGAATTGAAAAATTGGTGTCTACATCAATTAGATGTTAATATAGCTTTCCTTCATGGTGATTTAGGTGAAGAAGTGTACATGAGATTACCACATGGTCTTCATGTCCGAGGATCAAGCCTAGTTTGCAAGCTGAACAAATATCTATATGGATTAAAGCAAGCCATCAGATAGTGGAATGCTAAACTCACAACAACCCTAATTCAGGCAGGCTACACTCAATCAAAGAATGATCATAGCCTCTTTAAAAATGGAATATGACAGCACTTCATAGCACTTTTAGTATATGTTGATGACATTATTATTGGGAGCCTAAGTATTCAAGCCATACAAGAAGTCAAAGACCTGTTACATAAGGATTTTACTATAAAAGATATAGGAGAGCTTAAGTACTTATTATGTTTTGAAATTACAAGATCCAAACATGGCATTGTCATGAACCAGAGAAAGTATTGTTTGGATCTCCTTAAGGATTTTGGATACCTAGGTGCCAAGACTTCATCTGTTCCAATGGATCCTGGCATATCATTATGTAAGAATGATTCTCCCTTATTGAATAATAACACCTACTACAGGAGTTTAGTTGGTAAACTCATTTATTTGGGCAACACTAGACCTGACATTGCATTTTTTATACAACAATTGAGCCAGTTTCTAGATCAACCTACTGTAAATCACTTAGCAGCAGCACATGAACTCCTCATATATCTCAAATCATCTCCTGGCCACGGTATTCTTTTTTCAGCTACAACTTCTCCAGTCCTCAAAGCCTTTTCAGACTCTGATTGAGGCAGATGTAACATTACTAAAAGACCAGTAACATGTTACACACTTTTCCTAGAGGAAGCCTTGATATCCTGGAAGTGCAAAAAGCAAGAAACAGTGAGTAGAAGTTCATCTGAACCAGAATACAGAGCTCTTGCTCTCACTGCTTGTGAAATACAGTGGATCCTCTATATTTTGACAGATTTTCAAATCCCACATCCATAAGTAGTGCCTTTATTCTGTGACAACAAGAGTGCAATGTACATTGTTGAAAATCCCGTCTTTCATGAACGTGCAAAGCACATAGAGATTGATTGTCACTTTGTAAGGGAAAAATACCAACAAAAGATCCTCAAACCTATGCCTGTAAGAACATAGGACAATCTAGATGATCTTCTTACTAAACCAGTTGCAAAGGCCACATTACAGAGACTCCTACCTAGGCTTCCAATCAAGGACATCTATCAAGTTTCAAACACAAAATAAGGAGATGCAATTAAGAGATTGGAGTGCAAGCTGTCATGGTCTCACCATTTTTAGCTTGAGAGGGTGTTAAATATAATGTGGAGATGCAATTAGGAGATTGGAGTGATATAGGATTAAAGCCTTCTCATTGGAGCATTTCATCAAACACTTGCACACAAAGTTGGTTATTCAGTTAGAGAAGTTGGTTACAACGGTTATTGAGCTCCACAAGTCTCTTAGCTCCTATATTGTAATTAGGAGTCTTTATCAGTTCAATTCTGCAAAATGATGTAACATTCTTCAAGTTCAATAAAAGATCTTTTTTCCTCCTTTTCTTCTTGTTTGAATGTTCATCTTCTTTGATGAACTTGCTTCATTTTCTCTTTGATTCTGGTCTTATGATTCAGTTTTCTAGTTTTAACATCTCGTCTTAATATAATTCCGGGGCCCGTTTAACCTAATGACAATTTGAACAAGGTCTTATATTCAAACGAGATATGAACGGGGGTATTTTGGAGGATGTTTAGATGAGCATGAGATGTTGAATCTCAAGTTGCCTACGTATTCTGTGTTTAATTCAAGAATGAAGTCTCCGTAGTTCCTTAGGGATTGTTTTTATAGGGGCCTTATGCCCTAGAACTGAGTGAATCGTGCCCGTGATGGATTCTAACTTCGTGTTCCCCAAGGAACGGATAATGATGATTCAATCTCCTTGATTTTATGAGATAATCATGACGATTTAAATATAAGATCAGAGCACGGGGGTTTGTTTGAGCCCGATACATATAATCACGGACCCTGTTGATAGCATACCGCTCAAAAGCTTCCCTAACCAGCGCCGTGGCGAACTCGAAAGTGACTTGAGCACACAACATAGTTATATATATGTTATATGTATAGTTATAATTATAGTTATATTTATATATAGTTATATTTATATGAACGACGTACCACTAAATGCGTGCCACCACCTTTCCTCGCTGCTTCCTGGTCGGCATTATGCCACGTGGTGGCAAAAGTGTTAAGCTTACGATTATGGCGGTCTTGGCCATTTTCTTGACATAGTTGTCGGTAAACTGTCATATTGAAAACAATAAGTTGTTAATATATTTGGTTAATCAAAATATAAATAAAAATACAAACAAATTAAAGCAAGATATGTATTAACTTACCATCTCCCCTCGGGATCCAAAAACGGCAATCCAAGGTCACCATTGACAATGACACCCAAATCCTCCTCGGTCATCTGGTGTATCTCATCATCCAAACCGTGAGTCTGTGTGGAGGAAGACGCTCCGGGGGAGGGGGAACTACCCCTACCGCGTCTACCTCTACCTCTACCTCTACCTGACATCTATTTGACACAGAAAATGACGTTTATACTAATCTAAATGCAATTATAATAAAAAGGTGTTTATACTAATTAATAATAAATTACAATGTTTAATACATTATTATTCAGCAATGATGACAAAATAAAATATTTAATACATTATTATTCACTATCACTACTAGAATGGAAGAGTTCTTCCTCCTCTTCATCAGTATCTAGATCATCAACCGATTCTTCTTCCTCTCCATCTTCTTGTTGAATGAAATCCGCCATCTCATCATCATCCAAGTCATTATCCCCAACATCGGAGTCAACATCGACATCAAGATCTTGGTGGACAATGTTAAGAGGATCAGATAATCGGGAAACATCATTGATCACTTGTTCTTGGAAAACGGTTTCCTCGACGGGAGCATCGATAGTCGATCTTGCCTTTGTTTTGAAAACAACCGACCATTGATCTTTGTCTTTTTTCAAACTTGGATATGGAGCATAGTAGACTTGCTCGACTTGATAAGCCGTAACAAATGGATCATAAGCGCCATATTTCCTACCACGATGAACTTCAACTATCTTATAATCTTTATGCACAATCATGCCCGTTGTAATTATCAAACCAATCACATTTGAACAATACGGCTTTGTAGACGAAATAAGCTCCATAATACACCAACTCAATGATTTCATTTAAAGTGCCATAATAGTCGGCACCTTCCGTGGAATCGACACAAACTCCGTTGTTGATCAAGATTTACCAATATCGCTTGCCGGTTGAATGTCCGAAAGTTGTAGCCGTTAATCGAATAACGTTTCCAAGTTTTGACTTGACGAGAAGGACCACTTGCCAAAGCTTTTAGCAAATCATCATTCAACAATGATGCTTGTTGTGCAAACCATTTGGTAAATTCATTTTCATGTTTATTCCAAATATCTGTCGAGGTCAATTGAGGTCGCTGAACACGAATAAATTGCTCGAACAATCTAAGAATGAATCATTTTGTCGCTTAATGTATATTTGTTCGTAAAAAAGCATAAGCATTGTATATATGTAGTAATGAGGTACTTACGGTTCATACGGTTTCATGATTTCGCAGCTTAGACAATACGTACTTGTGCACAAAGTCATATTCTTTATTATCCAAGAACCTCGTCTTGCACTTCCCAGTTGTTGTACCATTATGATCACGGAATAACTCGTAAAATGAAACGATTGCGATGCGAAGTCTCACCAACAAACAAGATTCTTTGCTTTTGTTTCAATATGATCATCGTAATACATAGAATGTAAGTTTGAAATCTCTTCCAACAAATACGCATTGCATATTGATCCTCTACGAAAGCTTTGTTACCAATCTTTTGTTTTAAGTGATTCAAAACCTTTCGAATGGATACATCCATCGATATTGCACGGACCACCAACTCGACCTCATACGGCAAGTGTACGGTAAATGCTCCATCGAGTTAAAAACGCCTGAGGCAAAATCTTCTCTAACTTGCAAATAATCTCAAAGAATGTTATTCTCTAAACGAATCACGCCTTCTATTTTAGGGTAGCAAAGACACACAAGTCTCGAAAGAATTGACTTATCTCGGTCAATGCATTCCACTCATTTTTCGAATCAATTCTCGAAGCGGCAACGGCAACAAACGTTCCATAAAAACGTGACAATCATGGCTTTTCAAACCACGTAGAATGTATTGATCATGATCTACGACCTACTCAGGTCCAAGCATAACCGTCGTGAATTTCAACTTGGTGACCCATTCACACAACACTTTTCTTTTCTCGCTTGTCAAGAACAAGTGTACAATCGGGCGCTTTACGCAAAGCTCTTTCAAATCTTTAGCGATTTTGGACCACAAGCGCTTTGCCTTTTAACGTCCATAACCGTGTCAATCGGTTTTTCAAAGAAGTTTTTCTCAATATGCATCACATCCAGGCAATGTCGAGCGAAGAATGTTTTCCAATACGGAAGATCCCAAAAATGCTTCTTTTCCACCAACCATTCTTGAAGTTTTTAAGCCGTTTCAAGTCCGACTGAGCCATCAATGATGCTTGGTAGGTGTTGTACAAATTCCCATACCTCCTCACCACTCAATCTACGGGGTGGAGTCGCGTGTTCATACTGCTTGGACTTCAAAAACCTTTATCGGTCACGAAAAATATGGTCTTCGAGGAGAAACGCACCGATGACAATCAAACCAAGTGCATTTACCACTATGTTTGAGCCGAATGACTTGTTTCCATCACCACAATAGGGACAAGCTTTCACACCACCGTAGTCCACCGGATAACATGCCATACGCAGAAAATCATTGATAGTCCACATTAGTGCAAATTGGTCATATGAAAATTACTGCTTTGTGGATACATCGTAAGTAAACAACCCTGTTTCCCACAAATTGCTTCAACTCCTTAATCAATGGTTGCAAATAAACATCGAGGTTTCCTTCGATTTTTCGCCCCGGTACAAGCAATCGATAAGAATATAAAGCGCCTCTTTTCATGCACAACCAGGCGGAAGATTGTATGGTGTAACCATGGTCGCCGCCAAGAAGAGTAGTTCTTCCCAAAATTACCAAAAGGTGCAAAACCGTCAGTGCAAAGTCCTAACCGCACATTTCTAGGCTCCTTAGCAAACTCATGGTGCATTTGGTCAAAATGCTTCCAAGCTTCAAATCACTTGGGTGGGCCATTATACCGCTTGTCCTGGGGTTTTCCACGTGCCACCTCATTTCCTTGCCTATATGTTTCGTGGCGTACAACCTTTGAGTCTAGGTCCAATCGGGAAATAAGTCATCACTTTGTTAGGCACACGTTGACCTCTTGCGTTCGTTTTGGTTTATATCGATCATGGTCACACTTCCGACACTTGTCCAGATTCGCGTCCTCCTCCCAAAATAACATACACCCCTTGGGACACACGTGTATTTTCTCATGGGGTAGCTCTAATGCCTTTAACAACTTTTTGGTTTGATAGAAGTTCGAGGTCATTAAGTTATTCTTCGGAAGAATATCTCCTATCAAACCGTAACCCCGTCAACGCATTTGTGAGAGAGGTTGTGATCACATTTCAAAGTGAGCAACCTAGAAGCCGCTTGCGATCGGGAGACACTACTTCCATCACATACAGAGTTCCTCTGCGTTTTCAACATTTCAAAAAAGCGATGCAACGTCGAGGTTTGGTGTCTCATTGTTCTCCTCTTGGTTAAGCAATTCTTCTCTTACGTGATCAATCCTATCACGTAATGCATCATTAACCATGTCCTGATAAGGGTTCACATTCCGTCTTTCTTTGAGCGTTCATCGGAATGGGGAAACTCTTCACCATGACACACCCAATCATAGTAGTTTGCGCAAAACCCATATTTAGTTAAATGTAATCTAACGTCATGTTCGATCGAAAATTTAGTGTTCTTACACTTACTACATGGACACTTCATCATTCCATTATTTGCCCGAAACGAATCTAACTGCTTTGCATGTTTTATGAATTCCTCCACACCATTCACAAATACCGGGTTAAATTTCTTGTTAGCATCCAACCTCTCGTACATCCAACTACGTTCTATTCTCTTCATTTTCAATCCTACACATCATATCATACAAAAAATGAGACTAACAATAGTCTTTGAAGGTTGTCTCAACACTTTTGCAAACTCAGGTTTTACTCAACTTACTATGAAACTAACAACACTTTAACCTAAATTTTTAATTCATGGTCAAAGGTTCGACGTCAAAATAATTCGAGGCTTTGCCGGATAACAAAGTACCCCCAAGATTATTTTCCAAACGGGTAGAACAGCACCTTTTCAACAAACCAATTCAACCACATACTTATCATCATTTCAATCCAAATTCAACAAACCAATTCAACCAACATCCGGTTTCTAAACTAAGCATTTTCAACCAACATCCGGCTTTGCACATACTTAAGCATTCAACAAACCAATTCAACCAATTCAACCAACATCCGGCTTTGCACATACTTAAGCATTTTCCTAACTTATCTAACTAATACACATAAGTAAGCATTTTCCTAACTTATAATTACAACACATATATATCTATAAATATATACTACATATGATACACTATATAAAAAAATATAAAAAAAAATAACTATAAAAACCGGCAATCCAAGGTGCAAGGAACTACCCCTACCGCGTCTACCTCTACCTCTACCTCTACCTGACATCTATTTGACACAGAAAATGACGTTTATACTAATCTAAATGCAATTATAATAAAAAGGCGTTTATACTAATTAATAATATGTGCAAGGAAAGCGAGATTTTCTCAGAGATCTCAGTAATTCACGGGGTTTGCAATAGATCCCCTAACTATTGAGATTTGCAGTAGCACCTCTAACTACACTGACCTCAAGCAATTTCTTTGTTTGCTAAGCCGAGTAACTACAACACCTTCTTCGGAAACTGTAAAAAAGTGCAGCAAAGTAAGTGGACCTGCCAAAAAAATAAGTTAGGTAAGTATAGCCGCACACCGAGTATCATATGTCAATCAAACAAAGGTGGCAGGAATCTAAAGGTGAAACTAAGCTAAGATAAAGTAGATGCACTTGAGATTCCAAAGGTGAAACTAAGCTAAGATAAAGTGATACCAAAATGATGATCATAAATCCCGTAGTCTTATGATTGACTACATTGTTGTTCCACCTCAAAGCATGTAAGCCTCTAGACATTATTAACTTAAAACAACAAGTAAAATACATCAATCATTCGTAAATGTATCCAAACGGATGAGCACCTCCTCGAAAACACAATTGCACCAAATTGCGCTTTTCTTTATATGGTTGGAAAGCTCAGAATGCAAGCTACAAAACGCATATTTCAGATCTCATTTTCATCCATCACACATCACACACCATGTCAAACAAAAACGCATCGATATTGAAAATCTGTTTTACAGCTTTTCTCGATGTGGTTTTGTGTCGAACTTTGAGTACCCTATACTACTTGGAATGAGCTGAATTTTTGATGTGTTATATATTGCATATAGGGGTACATTTTTCATTGAGAAACCATTCTGGTTTGAGGCCTGTATAATAGTTAAATGTTGGTCACAAACTGCTTAGTCAAAACTGTCCGGCTGGGAGCTAATTAGGCTGTGTGGTGTTTTTGAATGTCGGGTTGAAGCCCAAACGAGCTGAAAATTTAAGGGATTATAATTCAGAATATTATGAGCATTTTATCTTCTTAGACCAACTGATTTTGAGTTCGTTTTGATAGTAATAAAGTGAGATAAACATAGGTCAAAATTTCATCAAAAAAATGAACTTTCATCCAAAATCTAACACAAAACAATCAAAACCCCAAACCACCCATCACCAAGCACCAACCGAGCAAACATCACATAGCTGTTTCATATCATACCGTGCCCTCTAAAACACATGACTTGTAAATGGACAAATACCCTTCTCATAAAACAGAAAAAAAAAAAAAAAAAATGCAAATCATCAAATAAAACATGCAAAAGGATTCAAGGACAGGGGGTGGGAGGAGAGGAAGAGGTTACCTCAATCGTGGGCTGCGGGCGGTGGTGGAAGGAGGTGGCGCGAAACAGTTCAAAGCAGGGGGGCCGGGAGAGAAGAGGGGAGAGAAGAAGAGAAATGAGGAAGAAAAGGGGATTATGCGACTGATATCCGCCGTTTTGCGACGGAATTTAAAGTCCGTCGCAAAATAAACCTAATTCCGTCGCAAACATGTAAATTCAGAATAATAAAATAATTAATAAAAATGTATTAAATATTCCGTCGCAAAATAATAAAAATGCCGTCGCAAAAAGGCATTTTGCGACGGAATTTAATTTCCGTCGCAAATTTTATATAAATTCAGAATAATAAAATAATTTTATAAAATTTTATTGAATGGTCCGTCGCAAAATAATAAAAAGTCCGTCGCAAAATTGCCCGCCAAGTGGAAAAATCGGTCCCGCCAAGTGTCCCGTCGCAAACATTAAAACATCCGTCGCAAACGTAAATTTGCGACGGAAATAAGGTCCGTCGCAAAAACTCCGTCGCAAAACTGCTGTTTTTTTGTAGTGTAAGGATTCTTTCCATATTTATCTATTACTTTGTGCACGTGGGCTACTCCGGCTAAGGGATACTCGGGCAGACTTGCGTCGAGCCCCTTAGGTTGTGAGGCCCGAGCTACACTGGATATACTTCGTTGCGCCCTGACTGACCTGCGGTGGGCCGGGAAGCTAGCTGAGCTGACCTCCCATCCGAAGGGTAGGTTATGTTACCTTTAGCGTGGGGCTCCTGGTCCTTAACATTTGTATGTATTTATGGTTAGATTAATGTGTGGATTACATGTGGCGAGGTTCTAGCCTGACCTCCGTCATATTGCGTTACTCGAGTATCGTTCGTTTCATCTTCGTATCTAATCGATTTTAAGTTCGAGCTGATTTTAATCGAATCGAATCATATTCTAGTTAATGGTATTCTCAAACTACTCACAAAAAGCTTGGTTCGATTACAAGTCTATTTTGTTTTATGGAAACGAAAGATATACACCGCACCCTTTTTCGTTCTAAACAAAACTCAAAATTTAATCACTTTCGGGTTATGATCCCTCGTAAATAATACGGAGTATATATATATATTTTTTTTTTCCTAAATTTAAAAAAAAATTAATGTTGGTTTTTTTGCCTAATAAAAGTTCTCCCTTCCAAAAACAAAAAAGAAAAAAAGAAAAGGGGAGGTGAAGTGGTGGACGACAGAGCACGCGGGTATATGACTGTATGAGTATGGCTACAGGCTACAGCTTCTTCAGCTTCCCCTCATCGAAACCCTAAATTAGGGCTGCGTTGACTCTTTGGATTCCATTTGTTTATCCAGCATCAGGCGATTCTTCTACATCTCATTCATTTCTCACCTATTTTTCGGTAATATATTTCTATTACTTCACCTTGATTTTCATTTGCTAGAGCTCGGTTGAGTCGCCCCCCTTCTTCCCCCTGTCTTGGTTGTTTAATTCATTCAAATTAGCTGAATCAGTTAGGATTTACCGATAGCTAACTGATGGAGGGCAAAATATCCAGAATAAACAGCAACACTGATTTGGTTGTTGATAGGATTAGCGCTCTACCAAACTCCATTTTGGGCGATATTCTGTCTTTTCTTCCCACAAAGGAAGCGGTAGCAACCTCCCTTCTTTCAAAAAGATGGAGATGCGCGTGGGTGACCGTCCATAATCTTGATTTCTGTTATCATGATCCTCAAGTAGCAGAGGATTCTGCTGAAAATATGGATTTCTGTTATCATGATCCTCAAGTAGCAAAGGATTCTGCTGAAAATATGGCATTCATCGGATTTGTTCACAGAGTTTTCTTTCTCATTGATGCTGGACCTCTAAATAAGTTTAGTTTGGACTGGCATGCTTGGACTATTTCATCCCATGTCATTTGCTGGATCGACGCTGCAATTAAAAGAAATGTACGTGAGCTTTCTCTGTATCTAGGTGATGGTGACTTGTTGAAATTACCTATAAGTGGTTTCAATTGTGACTCACTGCAATCTTTGGAGGTACACAACTTCACTCTTGTTCATGACGCAACCGTGGTTTGTCTTCCAAGACTTGAAAGCCTGAAACTTGATCATGTTCATTTCACGTCTAAAGAAACTTTTGAGAAACTTATTAGTGGATGCCCGATGCTACACTATTTGAACTTAACTATTTATTTTGGAGATCATGAAGATTCTGATGATGTTGATGCTGATGGTGATTTTATGTGTATAATATCTTCACCTTCTTTGAGCCGTCTTGATATATACTTTGGGGATAGATGCAGCCTGAAGCTAAAGGCTTCCTCACTTGAATACCTTAGGCTACATGGTTTTATATCTGAGATTTTTGTGGAAAAAAGTCTAAGCTCTCTGGTTCAAGCTGACTTCGATATTGAATTGGATGAACATGATTTACTTAACAATTCAATCGTTGAAGCCGTTCGTGCATTTGAGCATGCAAAATTTCTATTTTTATCGGTCGATGTTATGCGGGTAAGCTACTCTATACTTTAGGAGTGTTACTTAGTTGTATATCAATATTATACTTATACTCATACGTTTGTGACTTATATTGCCTACTCTAGATAAATGAATCAAAATGGCACTTGATAATTTGCTCATATATTATTCCCGTTCTTTTATTTTTTTTATTTTTTCTTCCCCTTTTTTTACTGACATCATTCAAAATGTAAAGATATTATATCGTGGTAATAAACGATCACTAACATCTGATATTCTCAGGCACTTGGCCATGCCACAATCAGTTTGTCGACCGAATTTAAGAGATTGGTAAAATTGGTGGCCAGAACTTATTGCTGCTCTGTACAAGATTTCATTCAAAACTCAGAAAATTTAGAAGATCTTATAATGTATCAGGTTAGCTAAAGACATCCGGAAGGTGTGAGCGTGTGTATCAGGGAGAGTACACTTTTTGTTCATTAAACATTGACAAGTAGTATAGTTATAGATGTGTTTCTTGTTATGCCAGGGTTATTGGCAGCTAGGTACAATCGATCCTCGTGATCACTCAAGATGGACAGCTCCTGTAGAAGTTCCGAGATGCTTGTCAAACAGTTTGAAAAAGGTTCGACTTGATGGTTATAAAGGTTTGGAAGATGAGCGGGAAATGATACGTTATATGTTAGAGCATGGAAGTGCTCTTGAAGTTATGGATATATCTTGCGACAGTGAGGAGGATGTCGAAAAGTTAGAGTTGCTTCAAGAGATATGTGAGTTCCCAAGAAAGTCTTCTGCTTGTAAAGTCCAATTCTGCGTGTGGCCTACAAAAGAGAAAGTTCCAGCGTGTGACATACTGACATGGTGAACATTTCCTTGCTTTCGGCATAATTGTAAATGTATTTCCAAGGATGAAAATAACTTGTTTGTACTTGACATATTTTGGTTGTGAACTTCAAAAACTTCAAAAAAAAGTATTGTCTGATGTATTCGGTTTAAGCCTAGTACATACATGATTTCACAGCACGCACTTTATATAAAAGAAGAAAATTTAAAAGCACATTCTTTTTCCTTCAACCACCTTAAAAGCTGCAGAAATCAAGTAGAGAGAATTTGAGATTTGTTGAAGTATATAGAGGAATCACAGTCACATTCAACGACGTATATAACAATTTTGAACAGACATCAAATGTGTTATTTATGAGATTCTTATATTTCTTATTCTAGACAATGCATCATGTCATTCCTTAATAATAAAAAAAAGGTATGTTTGCCAAGACAGTTGATACTAAAATATAGCTAGCAAACAAGGGAACATCAAACACACACAAACTCATAACATGACCAGTAAGTTACGGATAACGAAACAAGGCCACAAGGCTAATCATTAATACCTTCAGCATAACAAATCACATAGTTTGCTTCCGTAGAGGTGCCGAATTGGCTAATAGAGAACATGTATATGAATCTTATGTCTTTGGATGCTTACTTAGGTCCCTGGATATGATATGGAAGTTGTTTTCGGGTTTATTTCGTGTAATTATTATGATTTGTTGTGTGAATTTTTATTTTTTCTTTTTTAAACTAAGAAAACATGTTTTTCTTAGAGTTAAAAGATGTTCATGTTGTTGAATACCGTCTTTTAAATTTAGACTAAAATTTATAAAGATCGAAGATTTGGTCGCATTTTCTGCTATTGTAATATGCCCTTGAAATATAAGACATTGTTATGTGTTCCGCATCGTAAACCCGGTGAAATGGCATATTATTGGTGGTTAAGGTTTTGGACATCCAAGTATTTGACGATATCATGAACCGGGACAAATATAGCATTTTGTCTTTCAAACAATTTGATCCAATTACATGCTACCAATTGTCTCTTGTGTATATGCGTTACACATCATTTATGTATAGTTGATTTCAAACAGAGGATTGAGATTTGTCTAAAGCTACATTCTCTCGCCGAGTAGTGGCGTGTATATAGGCAAAACAATATTTTACGGTTGTACGAAGATTGTATTAAGTGACATACATTACAATTTTTTAGTTTAACTCTCTTTCATATAATATACTCTTATCGTGTGTGAGATGTTACAAATGAAAAGTTATAATGTATGTCGGTGTATACAACCTCCATACAGTGGTTTTACTTCTATAACGAGTATTTTTTTTTTTTTGAAGGAATATAACGAGTAATTATACAACAAAAACTAACAAGTAACACAATATATCTTTATATAATTGATTATCGATTATAGAACAAAACCATTCAGACACAAGTAACATAACATATATTTACACTATTGATTATCGATTATAAGACTCATCGTCATAATAAAAAGAAATATAAAAGCGTACGTTAATAGTTTTGTCTGAGCGGCCGTGTGTGTCTTGGTCGTTAAGCGATGTATAATAAGTCTTCTTCACTCGTTTCATATACTGTAGGTACTAGGGATGTTGTGCCCAAAGTGACTCCGCCGGATGACCTAGTTTGCAGGGAAGGAAGAATCTTCAAAGTCGCCGGATATTTGAAATCGTAAATCCCAACAGCCATGGATAATAAGCACTTTGTTTCTCAAGAATTAGGGTGTGGCTGCCTGCATAAAATTGGGTCTTTTGCAATGGATTGAAATGCAGCAGAGCAAAGGTCTATTTCTTTCTAATCTCTCGGTAATCTATCTCCACTTCACTTTGATTTTCAATTTGCCTCCTCCATACCCTCCATCTCTTGGTGGTGCCTCCTGATAAGAGAAGAACAAATGTGATTTAGTTGATACAATATTGATTTAATGTTTACACTTTTGCAAATTTCAAACTTCAGCCAGCATTTTTAGTACTGCAGGGAAGACTCTTCCAAGTCACTACTACTACATTCACATCATTTGTTCAGACTTTTGAAATCGTAAAACAGCAGATAATTAAATTTCAAGAATTAGGGCCGTCTATAAAATTGGGTCTTCAATTGATTGAAATGCAGCAGAGCATTCCATTCTACAGCTATTTCTCCCTGTACCCTACCTGATAAGCTAGCAACTGTGACGATACGTTATATGTTCAAGCATGGAAGTGTTCTTGAAGTTATGCAGATATCATGTTATAGAGACAAAAACCGTCAAAGATTTGAGTTGCTTCAAGAGATATGTGAGTTCCTAAGAAAATCTCCGGCTTGTGAAGTCAAATTCCGGAAATCAAAGAGCAGGGTCTATGATGACATGGAGTACATGTCCAAATATTTGCTTTGATTTAGCTAATAAGCCTAATATTGTAGATGTATTTCCAAGGGTAGAAATAGCTTATTTGAGTAGTGAGCTTTAACAACTTTAATTTGCTTCGAGTACATTTGAACTTGCTTGTGGTCGAGAATTCTGGCCTAGATTTGTTTTCTACTATGACAGACAGATACTTATTAATTTGATTCTAAACGTGGTTGAACTCTACCTTGTCCAGAAATTAAATCCTTTATTTGAGCTGAAAACCGAGGGTTCTTTCTTTGCTTGTGATGCTATTCTGGTGAAAATGAATATATCATTATATGACATGTATGCCTACCAAGTTTATGCTATGTGGACGTCGTAACCCTCTCGAATAAGTAAATTTGTTGCATACGTGTAATGTTGTAGTTTTGTCTGTGACAACAAAAGCTCATCATAGATAAGTTTGTATCATGCTTAGAGTGCACACAATGTTTTACTACGTTAACTCATTTCTATAAGTAGGTGTGTGTGTGTGTGTTTTATAGCCGTTTTTACCCCTCTTTTAGCCCTTCTTTGGTTCTTAACCATTAAGTTTTGCATTATTTGTTGTTGTATTGTCCAGGCATATTCGCCTCTTTTTTTATGGAGAAAATTGTAAAAATCGGGTTATATATTTATGTAGCAATAATATGATATCATCTTATTGACACTGTTTGATAATGAAAGATTTTAGGCCCTATATATGGTGTTTGTGAATAGAAGAATTGAAAAGCACCGACGAATGTAAACATGTATGTTATTTCAAATTTGGAACACTAAAATGCTATCAAGAATATAGTAAACGATAATGGATGAACAACTGGGATTTGCATCAAGAAATGTTGTGCTTATGTGCAACATCTTTTTTTTTTTTTTTTTTTTTTTTTTTTTTTTTTCCACAAACGACGAAAGCATTCATTGAATAAGCATCAGTTCATACAAGCCCATATATAGAAAGACATTCACGCCAATAGACACCAACATCGATTTGAAAGAAAGCGTGAGTTTATGGGCCAACTTATCGCTTTCTCTTCTGAGTACAAAACTTGGCAAGAATTGAAAGAAGAAATCATTAGCCTAATATCTTACTATAATAGTCAAAGAGTCAAAAGGGGGTGACCAAGTTCAAGCTCTGACTAGACGGAGTTAGGTTATCAGTAAAACAGAGTAAGTTCTTAACTCCCATGGCATGACATCTAGTGAGGCACCAGCGTAGTGCTTGAGCTTCCGCTGCGAAGACGGAACTGGAGAAAGACCTTGGAGACGCCCAAGCTTCCAAAATAGTGCCATCCTCCCGGAAAAGAACCGCCCCGTATCCAGCAAGACAAGAATCCGACCTCCAGTCAGATCGACATATGCCCTGACCACTCCTGGCGTAGGGCCTGCGCGCTGCAAAACAGGAGAGGAGGAAACAATGTTAGAAGCTACCCTCTCCTCTTGGTGTGCCTGCGTGAAGTCTAACCAAGCCTCGTTAGCATACTTAACGGTATCATCCGGGGACCAAAACGAAGATTTAAAATATCTATTACATCTAGCCTTCCAAATGAACCATAAAATAAAACAAGAAAAAACTATACGATCGAGTAACACCCCCTGCGGGTTATTAACCGATATCGCGTCCCACCAACCACAAATCGAAGCACTCGGCCTCGAAAAAGCATCCCGATAATGCCTGCATGTTTCGGACCAAGCTGCGCAGCGACAAGTAATGAAAAGATGGTCAATAGACTCGCGATAGTCTCCACAAGCCGAGCACATAGTGTTATTAAAACCAAAACGCCTATGAAGATTCTCCGAGGTAGGAAGAACGCCTTTAAGAAGCTTCCAAAAAGAGTATTTAATTTTCGGAGGTAAGGATAAGGCCCAGATTTTTTTCCAAAACTTTTCATTAAAGTTATCCCCACACATAGAGCGATGAAAATGGACAGCTAAGCTTTGTTGAAAACACGCGTCATAAGCAGCCTTGGTGACAAAGTTTCCGCATTTAGTAAAAACGCAAACCCGCTTATCCGGTATATCTCTAAGGCTTATAGGAATTTTTATTATTTGATTAACATCCACTTGCCAAAACGACTCTGCTAACTTAGCCTTATCCCAAGCATTATTAGATAAGAAGTCACTAACTAAAGCATCCTTATTGTTATGAGGGACATGCGAAATGGGCAAAAAAGAGGGGTTTTGGATAATCCATGGGTCCTCCCAGGCTTTAATAGATTTTCCGTTACCCACTATGAAACAAGTATTATTTTTCAGGAAAGCTTGCGCCGACATCAGACTCTTCCAAAAAAAAGATGAGGAAGATGGGGTGTTACAAGTAAAAATAGTGGATTTGGGGAAATATTTTCCTTTCAATACTTTTGCTACCAGAAGGTCGGGGTGACAATGGATTCTCCAAAGGGTCTTGGCCAACGCCACAGTGTTCGCGATCTCCAAATTTTTGAATCCAAGACCACCCCTTCCTTTTGAACGTTGGGGGGTGTTATTTTGGGTATTTCGCTTGCCCTTGCACGTCAAAGTTTTACTAATGATTTGGACAACATTCGGCTGCTTGCTATAGGCACGTCGTGGTCAAGTTCTTCAAACTGCTGCCAAGAATTCCCAAGCATCAAGAATCTATGATTGGGCTCATAAGGTTGGAAATTCTTATACAGATTAAAGTTGGACAAGGATCTAGTCAATGGAAGGCCCCCGATGTTTCAGCGTGTGCTTAATTGCTTATGGGAACTCAGTCATAATGTACTTACGACTAATGTGTATATTGATAGCTTCAATGAGAGGGTTATATATCTGCTTCAAAATGTTCATTATGTAATTTTCTAAGGGAAACAGCTTTGTATTTCAAAGCTTTCTACTGTCATGTGAGTCTTAGGTAAGGGGAGGATGTAGTGGATTTAATTAGTGAAACCGTGTCTGAAGATTGTCATGAATAAATTGACCAACCGTTTTTTGTCCATTTTGTACAAGTAAGCATCGTTTTACTAGTCCACTACAACGAAGTTTCGTCGTCATAGACTTATACGTCTACCACACTAGCTGATTATGACGCCTTTTTCGAAGAACGAACAATGGTTTCTGTTATTATGCCCTACAATGACCATATATATAGTTGAAGCTTGTTTTGCTCCTTATGTAGTTTTTTTAAGGGAAACAACTTTGCATTTCAAAGCTATCTACTGCCATGTGAGTCTTAGGTAAGGGGAGGATGCAGTGGATTTGATCAGTGAAACCGTGTCTGAAGATTGTCATGAATAAATTGACCAACCGTGTTTTTGTCCATTTTGTACAAGTAAACATCGTTTTACTGGTCCACTACAAGGAAGTGTCGTCTTCATAGACTAATACGTGCACTAGCTGATTAGGACGTCTTTTTCAAAGAACGAACAATGGCTTCTGTTATTATGCCCCGCAATGACCATATATATAGTTGAAGCTTGTTTTGCTCCTTATGTTTTCCTGTGTATCCTACTTGGTTTTATCTATATGAATCACATACATTTCGTGCACTTAATTATCATTGTTGAAGTGTATTTCGTGTATAAACAGGTCAGACTATACCGGAATAAATTATCGTAAAGACAAAATGTTTACGCTTGTGTCATTTTGTATTCGTTATGCTCCTGACGATGCTGGATCTCGTCCAAGAATTAATCCTGGTCGATTACCTTTGTGATAAAGATCTTTAACCCCTAAAACCCTGATTCGTGTGTAAGGAGGAGCGTGTTTGGTGTATTTTAGACTGAGCTCGTGAGTTACTTCTCTCGAGTTGCCTACGTATCCAATAGCTTAATTGGAATCAAGTCTTTCGTAGTTCCTTAGGGTGGTTTAAATAGGGGATGCCTCATCCCTATTCCTTGTCCTACAAGGAATCGAGTTTACCATGATTAATATTACTTATTATTTCCCTAAGGATATACACGCCTAAATCCCTATAAGTTAGGGATAATTATGGACATATCTAATGCAGAGCATTCCATTCTACAGCTATTTCTCCCTGTACCCTACCTGATAAGCTAGCAACAGTGATTGTACGTTATATGTTAAAGCATGAAAGTGTTCTTGAAGTTATGCAGATATCATGTTATAGAGACAAAAACCGTCCAAGATTTGAGTTGCTTCAAGAGATATGCGAGTTCCCAAGAAAGTCTCTGGCTTGTGAAGTCAAATTCCGGAAATCAAAGAGCATGGTCTATGATGACATGGAGTACATGTCCAAATATTTGCTTTGATTTAGCTAATATTGTAGATGTATTTCCAAGGGTAGAAATAGCTTATTTGAGTAGTGAGCTTTAACAACTTTAATTTGCTTCGAGTACATTTGAACTTGCTTGTGATCGAAATTCGCCTAGATTTGTTTTCTACTATGATGACAAATACTTGTTAATTTGATTCTAAACGTGGTTGAACTCTACCTTGTCCAGAAATTAAATCCTTTATTTGAGCTGAAAACCGAGGGTTCTTTCTTTGCTTGTGATGCTATTCTGGTGCAAATATGTGATCTTGGTGAAAATATGCTATTCTGAAAACCGAGTGTTCTTTCCTTTCCTTGAACTACTCCCTTGGCTATCACAGTTGTGATCTTGATTGGGCCATCATTGATTACATCCACCATTACCTCATGATTGCTGCAAGATGAGACAACATCCTTATTTTATATTTATCAAAATTATTAACATTGAATACAGGTACCTTAGACATGAATTTTGAGGAATTCATAAGTACAAATAAGAGATATATTTAGAAAGCACAATTTTGAAAACTACTTTGAAAATTTGTGATCTCCTTGTTACCAGAAATCAGATCTGAACAGGTTCTGATACTAGGAACGCTGCTCCGATACCAATTGTTGGTCTTAGAGAAGGGTAAACCTATAGTCTGAGGGGGGTGAATGACTATAATGGAGTTTCAAAAACTTTTCTCAATATAAAAGCTTTTGGGCAGCGGATAAGTCCCTTCTTTAAATGTTGGTTCAAAGTAGATTATGCAATCACAGATATAGTATGCAATGAAATAAAGTGTTGTAAAATAAATTCCTGAAAGTAAATAAACACAAAGGTTTATAGTGGTTCAGGGTGGTGTAATCCCTTAATCCACTCTTCTCCTGTGATGATTGGAGGAATTCACTATTGTTTTCACAAATACAATAGTACGATTGTCCGTGGCTACACACGCTTCACAATCTCTAAGACTATCACTCCCTGGCTTCAAAAGCTTCATTGACTTAGTCTTTATCACTGCTCCTTGAGAACAAATCTTTCAGCAGCTATCACAAAGGTTGCAACTCCTTCTCAGATTCCTCTGATTCAATTGCTTCAGATTGATGTGAATTGTATTCTTATATTTGTTGATCAATATCAGCGCTTGATGTGGAATTGAAGTTCTGATTGCTGAGTGATCTCTAGATATTTCCTTTAAGTTTAGAAGGAAGACTTTTCAAATTGACATAGTTTCTGCTAGTTCTTTCGTTTTCGATCGTTATTTTTCCTGTCTATCAATGTCTTGTATTCATAGCCTTGATACTCCTTGATTTGAATTTCTGTCCGTTGGCTATTTAATGTGGGGAATAATCCTTGATTTAATTTTTGATTCCCCCTTAATTATATTCTCCTTGATTTCAGTGATCGGATTTTCTTCAAACGTATATCACAAAATCCGTCCTTGATTGATTCTTGATTGATTATGCATTGAATGCTTGATCCTCTGAATCTTCCTTATTTTTCATAATCTGAACAAGTATAGTTCACTCAGATGTCTCTTCACTTGGCTGTTGCTTGAACGGTTGAGTTTTTTAGATCTTCCTTCACTGCTTCGTTTTTACTCAGCCGATAGACAGTTTACTTTGTTGTTTCAGTGCTTTCTTTGTTTCTTTGATCTTTCAAAGAGTGAGATCAGTGTACACCATATTTAACAATGAATTTCATTACTTGAAATATAACTTAGACTTATCCAAGGTCATCACAGACTTCCCCTGGTTATAAGTCAGACCATAATGTCTTTATGCTTCTCTGCTGGTACTTGGCTGCCTTCACTCTGTCGGATTTTTGTTTTACTTAGCCATCCTACCAACTAGTACAATACTTGTCTGACTCACCTTATACAACATGTCAGACTCTAAGTAAAGACTTATACAGAGATTTCTAACTTATTTCAGGCTTGCTATAACATCTAGTATGGCCATCATCAAAACATAATAAAAATGTTCCTAACACTAAGAAAGCCTATGCCGTGTCCATGATGGACTCTATTTCGTATCCTCCCAGCATTATCTTATGTCAAAACCTTGATTTTAGGAGATAAAGATGGTTATATTTAAATAACAGGATCAGAGTCTTAATGACTGAGGATTCTTTCCATATTTATCTTATATTGTAAGACACGTGAGTGATGTCAGATAAGGGAGGCTCTGACCGACCTGCGTCGAGCCTCATTGACAGTCTCGGCCCACACTGCGTTCACCCGACCTCAACTATGGCCGGGCCATCCTACAGTGGTCTGTTTGGGAGGACAGGTTGGACTTCCCACCTGGGGTTTTGGTCCGCAGTCCAGTTCCTTATAAGGCACCTGGCCTTTAATGCCGCTATTTCTTTGACTTCGTTTATTACTCGGCCATTCTATGAATGACACATGGCAAGGGTTAGTCTGGACATCATCAGAAAGGAACCCTAGAGTTTCCTATAAATACTTAACTATTCTATTGATCAATGATATGACAAATATTTTCCCCAAATTATTTTACATGGTATCAGAGACAGGTTAATCTACCTGGAAAAATAAATATTTTCAGCCGTAAAGACTACAACCTTTACGTGAAGAACACATCATGAAGAATACAAGATCGGACATGGCCGCTCCAACTGAAGGTGAGAAAAAACTCGACGCTTTTTTCTTGAGCACGGCTGATCATCCAGGCCAATTGATCACGACCGTGCAATTGAAAGGACAAAACTATGATGAATGGGCTCGTTCCGTTTGAACGCCGTTGTGGTCAAGACGCAAGTTCGGATTTCTAGATGAATTTAGGAAATTAGTGAAATTGGAGACGGAAATTGAATGTTGTCCTTGTAGCTCAATGCGAGATTTCATTCAAATCTCAGACAATTTAGAAGATCTTACAATTTATCAGGTTAGATAAAAGCATCTGAAAAGTGTGTGTTGTGTCTGGGAGAGAGTACACTTTATGTTAAAATTGACAAGTGGATGTGTTTTTTGTTTATAATTTTTTTTATGCCAGGATCTAGATGATGAAAACAATCATGATCACTCAAAGTGGACTACTCCTGCAGAAGTTCCGATATATATATTTATCAAATAGATTGATGAAGGCTTATATTAATGGTTACAAAGATTTGGAAGATGAGCATGGAATGATACTTTATATGTTAAAATATAGAAGTGTTCTTGAAGCTATGCAGTTATCTTGTTATTATGGAGTTAGTAACGATAAAAGGTTTGGGTTGCTTCAAAAGATACGTGAGACCCCAAAATAATCTCCGGCTTGTGAAGTTAGATTATAATTGAGTATGTTTATTAATCAATTGACCTGGTAGCTCTATTGCATCCATTTATGGACATCAAAATATTTCAGAATTTACATGGGATTGTTAGCTAAGACGGGGACATTTATGAAAATCAAAATCTTTCAAAATTTACATGATTTGCATGTTTTGGTCATCTATGGTTTGGCCTTGGAGTTAAGTAAATATTGTTGACATGAAAACTTTGTTTTACGGTATTGGTTAAGCACATTGGAATGAAATTAAGGTGAATCTTAAGATGGATCGTGAGAAGTTAAGATGTTGTAGATCGGTTGAGAAGAATAGCAATCTATGAGTCAAGTGTCTTTTTGAATTTGATTAGCTCATTTTTTTCAGAGCACCTTCCAAGAAGATCGGTGTCGTGGGTCGGTTTGTAAAGTATCGGCATAGTCGGTAGTCTTTTTTCTACTTAACTATCGTGGTCACCAGAAAGCACGATGGCATGACCGGTAGTCTTTTCTACTTAACTAAGAAGAAGTTGAGTATAAGAGTTTCATGTTTGCACTAGTAGCCCTTGTCCGTCTTTGATCGAGAAGTCCGCGATGAATCCACTCTCATTGTTATCGGTGAGTGCCTTGGAATTCTAAAATCAAATTTAATAGCATATTGTGCAACTTACTTTTTAGGCGTTGGTATTAACATCATAGTCAATTTACCGTACACTACATTTTCGAGCAATATTTAATTTTAGGTATGTCCAAAATGGATATGTGATCTCATGTAAAGTCGAACTTATTTTTATAATTTTACATTTGTCAAATGTCACTTTGATACCTAAAAATAGATTCTTCGTTGTGTCATTAACAACTTATATTACTTTATTTGTAATCGAAAATGGGCATTCGACATCTATAAAATCGAGCGTATAATCAATTTACAACGGTCGTATGTTCGTGTGATGCAGTGAAAATATATTCAAATTCGATGTCATTAACAAATCCTCTTATTTAACCTGTGATCGAAAATAGACATTCTTACCTCTGAAAAATCAAATGTTAACTATTTCGATTTTATAATGGTCGGATGTAAATATGATATCCCGAAAATATATTGGTTGTCGCATTATAAAAAACTCCTTTTACTTTAGCTATATGATTATGTTTCTCTTGCCCTCTTTCTAACACAACGAGGTCACTCAGAATCAGAATTAGGGCATTGCCAAAGGAAAATTGGGGATGAAAGGAACGAAAATGCAGAGTACAGTCCGTTTTCCATGGTTTATCCGCTAATTCTTCAGCTAAGTTCTCTCATTTCTTGTTAATCTATCTCTATTTGGCATCCATTTTCGTTTGCACAGAGCTCGGGTCCCTGATTTTCTACTAGATTTTCACTTCCGGCTGCTTCCCCGACTCCCTCCACCCCAGTTTCGTTGGTACCTGATAAGCACTAGTTTAGGTTATTCAAATCAGCTTAATCAAGTATGATGATTAACTATCAGATGAAGCGTAGTAAATCTGGAACAAATGTAATTGGATCTTCCGAAAGACCAAAAAGCAAGAGTCTTGAATCGGTTGATAGGATCAGCGTTTTGCCGGACTGCATTCTCGGTATCATTCTCTCTTTTCTTCCCACAAAGATTGCTGTATCCACAGCTGTTCTTTCAAGAAGATGGAAGTTGGTGTGGACTTGTGTCCATAATCTAGATTTATGTTATGAGGATAGCTTGGGAAAACAGGATGAAAGGGATGATATGAGATTCGTCGGATTTGTTAATCGTGTTTTGCTTCTCCATGATGCCGGACGGATAATTAAGTTCCGTTTGGTCTGGACACCTAGGTGTATTTCATCTCATGCCAGCTCATGGATTAGCACTGCAATTAAAAGAAATGTCAATGAGCTTTTTCTGTGTCTTGAGACTCACACTCTTGTTAAGCCTAGCTTTTCTTTTTATAGAGGACGTACATCTCCGGAACCATTTACAATGCCGATATGTGTTTTCAGCTGTAACACGCTGCAATTTTTGGAGTTGAATGGCGGCATTTCAGTTTCCAAAGCAATTGAGGTTTGCCTCCCAAAACTTGAAACAATAAAGCTTGTTTCAGTTTATTTCCAATCCGAGGAAGCTTTTGAAAAGCTTATAAGAGGATGCCCCGTGCTAATTAACCTGCTCATTATTAGGCCTGATGACATGTGTTTTCACCAAGATGATGATTTTACATATATAATATCTTCAACTTCTTTGAGACGTCTTGAGGTATATATTAAGTATCAGGTTGATGACATGTTATTTGATGGGCCTTTGTATATCAGCTTGGAGTTAGAGACCTCCTCACTTGAATACCTCGCGCTAAATGGTGTTATACCAATTTTTCTTGTGAAAACAAGTCTAAGCTCTTTGGTTGAAGTTTCGACATTAGGATTATTTATCAATTCTCTGGAAGGCGATGATTGCAATTCAATTGTTGAAGTAGTTCGTGCTTACGATCATGCAAAGTTCCTAACTTTATCGGATGATGTTATGCAGGTAAGCTACCATATACTTACAAGCATAATTGAGTTTTATACAAATACTAGACTTTTACTCTTCTATTGATTTTTTTTTCGTGTGCATTGGATAAAGGATTCAATGCGGCACCTATAATTACCTCATCTGTTATGTTCTCTTTTCCTTCCTTATGTTTTTTGACATCATTCGAAATCTGAAACGTTGTATTGTATTTGATATTCTTAGGCCTTAGATGTGCCACAATCAGCTTGTCGACTGAATTTAGGAGATTAGTGAAATTGAAGACGGAAATTGAATGTTGTCCGTGGAGCTCATTACGAGATTTCTTTCAAAACTCAGACAATTTAGATGATCTTACAATTTATCAGGTTAGATAAAGGTATCTGGAAAGTGTGTGTTGTGTCTGGGAGTGAGTGCACTTTATGTTAAATATTGACAAGTGGATTTTTTTTATACCAGGATTCATATGGTGAAAACAATCATGATCATCATGCAAAGTGGACTACTCCTGTAGAAGTTCCGAGATGCTTGTCAAATAGCTTGAAGAAGGTTTATATTTATGGTTACAAAGGTATGGAAGATGAGCATGGAATGATACTTTATATGTTAAAGCATGGAAGTGTTCTTAAAATTATGCAAATATCTTGTTATTATGGAGTCAGTGATGGTGAAAGGTTTGAGTTGCTTCAAAAGATACGCGAGTCTTCAAAAAAGTCTCCGGCGTGTGAAGTCAGATTATAATAGTGGACAAACCAATGATTATTGATTTATTTCGAAGCGTGTTTGATCTCCACCTCGCTGGATATTGGGATTCTAATTTTTTTTTGTGGGGGGGGGGCATGTTTAAAGTAGCATGTGTCCTCATAGAATGGAATTTTCCACCTATGTGGCATTAATGTATTTTATAAAAAAACGAGGAGGTTTATTAATCAATTGGTAGCTTTATTGCATCAATGCACACCATGTGTTCGATAAAATGCACGATGCATTTTCTTTGTATGAATTGTTAGCTAAGACGGGGACATTTATGGACATCAAAATCTTTCTGAATTTACGGACACGATTTGCATGTTTTGTTCATATATGATTTGGCCTTGGAGTTAAGTAAGTGTTGTTGTTGTCTTGTTGACATGAAAATTTTGTTTTATGGTATTGGTTAAGCATATTGGAATGAAATGAAGATGTTGTAGATTGGATGAGAAGAATAGCAATCTATGAGTCAAGTGTCTTTTTGAATTTGATTAGTTCATTTTTTTTAGAAAACTTCCAAGAAGATCTGGGTCAGGGGTCGGTTTGTAAAGCAGGATGATAGGGCCGGTAGTCTTCTCTACTTAACTAAGAAGAAGTTGAGTACATGAATTACATGTTTGCACTAGCATCCCTTGACCATCTTTGATCGGGAGGTCCACGTTAGACGTGACCGGTTCCGGGTCCATGGCACGACCCTTCGGTTCCGGGTCCAAAATGGAACCGGAACCGCCGGTTCCATTTTCTAGCCGTTCCGCGGGTTCCGGAACCGGCGGGTTTGGCGGTTCCCGATCCGGTCCGGGTCTCGGCGGTTCCTCGGGTCGAAGGTTCGAGATCACGGTTCGATTACGGTTCCGATCACGGTTCCAATCACGGTTCCAATCCGGTTCCAAAAAATCAATTTTTTACAAAATTTGTATAACTTACGTTAAAATTAATAATAAATTCTAATTGGTTATTAAACTATGTATAATATTTAATTTCATAAGTATGTTTTAAAAAAAAAACACGAACATATAATATTTAAATAAAAAAATTGCTAAGAAAATAAAGAAAAATAACATGGATTAACTTTTAACATTCATTATAACGACCATTTTCGATTACATTAATTTATTACAATACAATAAATGATGGATAAATTAAACATAAATGATGGATACCGATTATTCTACGTATTCATTTACATTGATAAAACTAAATTAATACAACAAAACACTACAACAAGCAACATTCAAAAGATTGATATTACATCGATTTTTCATAACGCGTGCGTGTTGACGTTGTTACATGTCACATCCTACCCGCTACCCGCCTCGACGTATCCGCGCATCATGCATATAATTTTCATATTCCTCGGAATGCCTTATTCGTAAATGTCGCATATAAGAACCAAGCCCGATTCCACGCCAGAATGATACGCTTTTTCACAAACGTTACAAACAACCTTAAATTTTGAATGATTCACTTCCCTTAGTTTCAAAGATAACATTTTCTTTTCAAAAAAATGAAAAGCGCATACAATGATCGACATTGCAAAATAATATATTTCGAATGCGATAAAGAAACGAATTTATTCGAAACAACTTCAAATCACTATCCAAATATATTATAATGGTAGATAATATTATAATATGTGAGTTAGAATATGAGAGATAGAAAAGAATTGTGGGTAAAAATTGATGAAATGGATATGTATTTATAGTGTGATGAGTGTGTGATATTTTAAAATAAAATAAAATAAAATCAAAAATTTTGAATATATATCCGTTGCCAACCGTTGGTCAAATTGGAAATTGGAATCTTGGGCAAATTTTGAAGGAAAAGAAAAAGAAAAGAAAAAGAAAAAGGAAAAGGAAAAAAAAACGAAAATTCATAAATAAATATAAAAAAAAAAAAATTAAACCACCGTTCCGGTCCTCCGCCGGCTTCTGGCGGCTCAACTGCGGTTTTTAAGCGGTTCGGCTCGAATCACGGCTCGCCAGCCAGTCGTTGGAACCTAAAACCGGTAGAATCACGTGAATCGCTGGTTCCGTGGACCATGAAATCACGCCGTTGGACTCGAACCGCGGTCCGAACCGGATTTGGAACCGAACCGCCCACGTCTAGTCCACGTAGAAAGTCTCTCATTTTAATCGGTGAGTGTCATAGAATTCTAAACTCGAATTTAATAGCATATCGTGCAACTTAGTCAATTTATCATGACACTATACTTTGGGTAAGATTTGATTTTACTTAAGTCTTTTTTTTGTTTTTTTTTTTTTGAGGAAAGATTTTACGTAAGTCTAAAATGAATTTTTGGCATTGTAAAGTCGAGCTTATATTCAACTTTACAATGGTCTAATGTCACTTTGATATCCCGAAAATGGATTATCCGTTGTGTTATTAACAATTTCTATTACTTTATTTGTAATCGAAAATGAGACATTCGACATATACAAAATCGAACGATAATCGATTTACAACGATCGAATGTTAGCGTAGTCAAGATCGAAAATAGATTCGCATTCACGGTCGCTTTACAAATTTTTTTAACCTCTAAAATCAGTTATTGAACTATTTTATTTTGTACTGGAATGCCGATATGATGTCCGAAAATACATTACTTTATGAATATGATTATGTTTCGTTTTCCCTCTTTTAAACAAAACGAGGTCATTCAGAATTAGGGCATTGGCAAAGAAAAATTGGGGATGAAAGGGATGAAAGGGATGAAAATGCAGCAGCAGAGCAGAGTTCATTTTCCATGGTTTTTCCACTAATTCCTCAGCTAAGGGTCTCTCATTCCTCGTTAATCTATCTATATTTAGTATCCATTTTCGTTTGTAAAGAGCTCGGGTCACTGATTTTCTACTAGATTTTCACTTCCGGCCGCTTCCCCGACTCCCTCTAGCACTAGTTTAGGTTATTCGAATCAGCTTAATCAAGTTTGATGATTAACCATCAGATGAAGCGTAGTAAATCTGGAACAAATGTAATGGGTTCTTCCGGAAGACCAAAAACCAAGAGTCTTGAATCGGTTGATAGGATCAGCCTTTTACCGGACTCCATTCTTGGTATCATTCTCTCGTTTCTTCGCACAAGGAATGCTGTATCCACAGCTGTTCTCTCAAAAACATGGAAGTTGGTGTGGACGTCAGTCCATAATCTTGATTTATGTTATGAGGATAACTTGGGAAAACAGGATGATAGGGATGATATGAGATTCGTCTAAGCTCTTTGGTTGAAGCTAAACTCGACATTTTTGGGTTTAAATAGTCATTTCTCCAATGTTGACTTGTGCGATTCAGTTGTTGAAGCAGTTCGTGTGTTTGATTGTGCAAAAGCTCTAACTTTATCAATCCATATTATTCGGGTAAGCTTTATGTGCTTTAGGAGCATTAATGAGCTGTAAATGGAACTTGATAATTAGCTCATATGTTTTTCCTTTTTTTTTATTCTTCTGTCACTCGACATCATACACAAACTAAAGATTACAATGTATTGTGGAAATATATGGTCACTAACATTTGATTTTTTCAGGCTCTTAGTTGTGCCTCAATCAGCTTATCGACTGAGTTTAAGAGATTGGTGAAAATGGAGACAGAAACTTATTATAGCGCTTGTAGCTCATTACGAGATTTCATTCAATGCTCAGACAATTTAGAAATCCTTACGGTGACGCAGGTTAGATAACGGGGTGTGTGTGTAAGATGGAGTAACGTGCCTATTATAATTAAACATTGACAAGTATACATGTGATGCATGTTGTGTGATGCTAGTTCCAAGATGCTTGTCAAATAGCTTGAAGAAGGTTGTAATTAAAGGTTATTATTGTTTGGAAGATGAGCGTTAAATGATACGTTATATGTTAAAGCGTGGAAGTGCTCTTGAAGTTATGGAGATATCTGGTCATAGAGAGAGCGGCGACGCAGTTGGTTCGAGAGATATGTGAATTCTCAAAAAAATTTCCAGCTTGTGAGGTCAAATTCGCCAGGGAGACATCAAGTTGCTGTAACCACCACCACAACCACACAATCAAATTCTACTTGAGTCTCTTGAACCATAGCGAGTCTCAAGTTCGGATTTGAGGGTGGATTGGTTAGGTTAATATAATCAATGTAAAACTATAGTAATATGATCAAAATTGTCAAATTGTGCTTTTTACTATGGTTCCATATATATTGTCTCAAAACAGAGTCTATGTTATTAAGGATTGCTGCATCTACAGATTAAACATAAAGTTGGAGTTATTGCACATGTATCCTCCTCTAGAGATGCAATGTTGAGTGCTATTAGGAAAGGGATTTGGTTACAGTGTAAAGCTGGGTTTTAGCTAGGAAGAAACTGATTAACAGAGGCGTGTGATGGGGTGGGGGGTGGGGTGGGGTTACATTCATGTTTCTTACTTTAGAACAGAGGTTTCCTTTTTGAGTGATAAGTTGTTTTGATTTATGGTGGTCAACAATTTGCTTTCCTGCTATGTACTTTTTTTACTAAGGAACATTATTTTGTCACCTTTGTACAAGGTGGTTATGCCGGATTTTTTCATGGCTGATCAACTCTGTAGCCGAGAAAGATTTTTTTTTTTACTCTCAATTAAAGGTGAATTAATTATGATAAATATTGACTAATTATCAACTAAATTATTGCATTGTCTACCATTAAAATAGGTCCCAATGCTCAGAAACCTAGAGTATATATGTGTCAGCAATGTTGGCAGCAGGGGCAAAAGTGGCATATGATAAGGGAAAATTTATCCTGGAACTTCCTCTTAGGGAATCTATCTACGTAAAAAGATCCTGACCACACAATTTCCACACACGAGGGCACCGCTGATTCCACCTCGAAATCATGGCCCAGATCTCTGCGCATCGTGCAGCTTCTCTACTGGTAAGTCACTGCACAGTAGAATTGACCTCCATGATAAGGAAGGGAATACAGAGTGGTTTTGTCAGTTTCTTCCTACAGGGAAATTGGGCTATTTTTAGCAGCCCTGGAAATTGTAAGGAGATGTCAATGGAACTTTTACAGGTGCAATTAATCAAAGTTTCGGTTTAAGGGTTTATTTAAAAAAAGATTATGATGGATTTAATTAATTAATTAATGTGACAGGTTAGAGAATGAGCATCTAAATAATGCAGGCAATTTCAGAGCAGTAAATACTGTACCTCTTCATTTTTCATGAGGTGGACAATATTGAAGACTGATGCATTTGGACACAAGTTTTTTCAGACAAAGGCAAACAATGTTATGTCAACGTTATCGATTTTCGATCTATAAAATTATCAAGAACTTGATCCAGAAGGCGATTACATCGGTGAAGGGTGATCATTTGGTAATGTCTCATAAAATGCCACCCAATTGACCGAAGTTGACGTCTCTGAGAATGTTTTAACTTGTTTCCGGCAAAGAATCAACCCCAGGAATTTGTACACTAAAGTTTTCCAAATTCGAATCCAAACCTCTGCTCTCCTTGCATGGCCTGCTAGCCACGCTCCCCCTCCTTTCTTTCCATTCATTTAACAATTCCTTGTCTTTTTTTTTTTTCCTTCTCTTCTCTGTTCTCCTTCACCCTGTAACAAACCCCGTCCTTACTCGCTTTTGCTGTCAACCGCACCACTCAACATACCTGGCATCACCGGCTGGGACATCCAGCTAGACCTATTTTTCAGTCTCTTATTTCAAATAATAAATTAGATGTTACTTCTTCTGCTTTTACACATTGTTCTGCGTGTCTTGAAAATAAGAGTCATAAACTTGCGTTTGGCTCATCGTCCTTACATTCTTCGTGCCCTTTAGAAATTATTTTCTCTGATGTGTGGATGTCTCCTGTGCTGTCTAATGATGGCTATAAATACTACGTTATTTTCGTTGATCACTTCACAAAATACATATGGTTCTATCCACTACACCGAAAAAGTGATGTTGCTACAATTTCCCAAATTTAAAGCTATTGTTGAAAATTTCTTTGAAGCTTCTATTAAAAATTTATACTCGGATAATGGCACAGAATATACTGTCTTACGCTCGTTCTCACTAACCACGGTATTTCACACTACACCACACCGCCCCATACTCCTGAACACAATGGCTACTCGGAACGTCGCCATCTTCACATAGTATAAACGGTTCTCTCGCTTCTCACCCACTCCGCTACTCCCCTCACCTACTGGCCCTATGTTTTTGCCACCGCTGTGTACCTCATTAACCGCATGCCTACCCAACCCTATCCATGAAATCTCCATATCTTTGCATTTTTGGTAAACCTCCCAACTACAACAAAGTCCGCTCATTCGGCTGCCTCTGCTACCCATGGCTTCGCCCCTATACTAACCATAAACTACAACCCCGTTCCACTCCTGTGTGTTTCTTGGATATTCCCTCACCCAAGATGCCTACTACTACTACGACACCTCCACCTCCCGAATGTATGTTTCTCGACATGTTAAATTTATTGAAGAAGTCTTTCCTTTTCGAAATTCATCAAACCCTACTCCCCGCACTTCCGACCATATCCCTGACATGCGGCTACCTCCTCCCCCTCCCGTACCTGACTCCACTTCCACCCCACCTCCACCTCCCTCCCCGACCTCCGAGCCGGCTTCCTCTCCTACGGATTCCCCCACTCCACACACACCCCCTTCCCCACCTCCTCCTCCCCATACCATGCAAACTCGAGCAAAAAATAATATTCACAAACCTCACTACAAGAAATTTGCCAATTTACGGCGTGCAAGGCACGCCATAGATGGTAAATTATGGCACACAAATGCAAGCCATTGACGGACACGCCAGAATCCATGTTGAAATTACAACATGCTTTTGCAAGCCATAAATGATCTCAAATGCATGTCGTAAATATTGTTGGAGACCAACAAGAAAAATTGTTCATGGCATGCATGAGCACGCGTAAAACTTGAACCACAACACACCATAAATGGCTTATCTCGTGTCAAATTACAACGCATACAAAGCATGCCATAAATTCACTATAAACATCTACCACGGCATGCACATGCATGCCGTAATGACCAATTGATGCAGGCCATAAATTTACATGAACACATACACCATACACCATAATCTATTAAAATGAATCGGTAATTTATTTATATAAATAAAAAGGATATCCAGTCTTATATATTCGATCTTAAGAGGGAACTTGGGCTTGTACGTCAAGAGCCACTTCTATTTGCTACAACTATGAAGAGAGAACATACTATATGGAAACCCCAATGCTACTCATGCCGAGATTAAAAATGCTATAGAGCTTGCCGATCTTCGCCAAATTCATTGATACACTACCAAAATCAAGGTTCGAATAGGTAGGTGAACTCCTGCAGTGGCGTAAAACAAATTGTTAATCCCATTTTATTCAACGCAAATGAACTCAACGAAAGGTCGAACGGCCATCCATGTCAATAGTTTCCTATGCTGCATGAACATAAATGTGTTATTGATCTTTATACACAACCAAGGCAGCAGAAATTCCCTATATTATATGAGAAACTAATAAATAAATTTGTCGATCAAACCCATCCTCTTTCTTCCTCGAGATTCATTTTTGCACATGCTCGCTTTTTGAAATAAGAATAAAGTAACTGGAAATGAGAAAGGGATTTCAATTCCATTTGAGGGGGTCAATTATGAACAATGCTCAAATTTTTTTATTACAGAACCTGGAATATTAGCTACATCAAGAAGATTAAATGATAAGGACTTTTATCTTAATCCAAATAGATCTTCAAGTCAACACATACAATCTTAAGATCTTAAAGGACATTATTTTGTACTACCAACCAAGAATTTGAGGCACCAAAAGCAGATCATAGTTGAAAATCATACACAGATTAACATGTCCCAAAGACATTTGTGCATCTAAAAAGAATTAGAACTCAAAGATAATCAAGTGGAAATGGAGGCAAATTTGAGAGTTGCAGGGGAGACAATGGTTTTAAGTACATAAACAAACACATTCCAAAGGTTCTCTAAATAAGATAACAAGCACTTTTAAGACTTAAAACACACACAGTGTGATAACAATTCAGCCTTGGAAAAACCTTTGTACTCATCCAAAACATGTACATATATGCAAGCGCATATCAAAATGTAATGACTAAAATAGATGAACATGTTCTTAGCTTGAGAAAAGAGTCATATTAAGCAAGTCAAGTTTAGGTTTGATATAAAAAAGCACAATAAAGTTTATCGATCCGATGCAACCGACTTTTGTAGCAGTAACTAGCATAATCATGAAATCATCATCCAAAACAAAGATGAGAAGAAAACAAGAAAGATCAAAATAATAAACAATAATAGCAATAATAACAGATATGGAGTTTACCTCAGAGTAATTTGATGAAAGTGGTGGGCCATGCTACTGTGCTCCCTTTTGCTCCGTAAAAGAGTAATCGAATTCTACTGATTGGCGATACAACGGAATGTCCTCGAACACTTCACGAACCCAAACTTTCCAACATCCATGACCAAGGGGGAACACAATGTATTTTTTCGGTTGGATCGCTTGGATCAAGATTTGCATTCGCAACAACTTTTTCTCATCATCAAACCAATTATAATGATTGCAATTTTTGCATTTGAGGGGCAGACATGTTTTCTTGTACAACATCTATAACTTTTTTTCTCTTCTTAACCGTTTATGGCTTTTCCGGTGGCTTTGTCCGTCGAGAAGGTTTTGGTGTATTTTTGTTTGTCGAGAAGAAACTTTGTTTGGATTTTGTTATTTTGATTTTTTAGCTATTCGCATTTCGTTTTTTTGATTTCTTTGTGACGTATTGTCATGAACCTGTGACAACAATAACATGCACTTCTTCAAATAAGTTCTTCAAAAAGGCATTATTTTCAAATTTTACGGCGTACGTATATATATGCCGTAAATCTATGTTGTAAATACTCCATTTTCTTGTAGTGCCTATCCAGAAACTTAATCTTCACTCTCACCTTCACACATCCCCTGATGTTGAACCCTCTTCCATCACCCAAGCCCTTAAACACCCTAAGTGGCGTTCTGCTATGCAAGAAGAGTATGATGCGTTAATGCGCAATAACACCTGGGAACTCGTCCCTTACGATCCTGTATTTAATGTGGTTCGTTCAAAATGGATCTTCCGCATCAAACATCTTCCTGATGGCTCGGTTGAACGCTACAAAGCACGAGTGGTGGCTAAAGGATTCAATCAACGACCGTGTATTGATTACATTGAAACTTTTAGTCCAGTCGTTAAACCTACTACTATTCGTGTTGTGTTGTCTTTAGCTCTTATGCAGGGGTGGTCTCTTCGCCAACTCGACATCAACAATGCTTTTCTCCAGGGTCACTTATACAACATAGTTTATCTATCACAACCCCCTAGGTTCAATGACCCAGCCCATCCTAATCTTGTCTGCAAGTTAAAGAAAGCCATTTATGGTCTCAAACAAGCTCCGCGTGCATGGTATGAAGAACTAAAACGATATATGTTATCCGTTGGATTTCACAACTCCGGCGCTGACACATCACTATCATTTACTCATGCAACTCGATTCGCATTTACATCCTAGTATATGTTGATGACATTATTGTCACTGGTAATGATCCCACGGCTTTGGATCAATTTATAGGACCGAGCAAAAAACCCAATAAACCCGAACCAACCCAAACCGAACCAACCCAAAATAACCCAACCCAGTTGAAACCAAAAATTTTGGGTTGATTTTTGACCCAACCCGAATGTTATTGGGCTGGTTTGGGGTTTTTATTTTTTTCTTCGGTTCGGCCCAACCCAACCCGAAAAATATTACAATAGGTTATTCTATTGATAGCCAATGAAAATGGTTGTTGTTATTCATTTTCGATCAATATTTATTCTTGTGGTGTGATAATTGAAAATTTAAGAAACATCTGTCAGACAGTCAAAATCAAATCAAAATCAATCAACCCTTTGATTGCAGAATCCGACTAAAATGACTAATTGATAAAATATTGATAATTTTTCAATTGCATTATGGATTCTTTAACATTTTAATTTTCACGTATGATTTCCTTAATTAATGTTTAACTATTGTTACAAGATTATTGGATTCGTAATATGATGTCCACAAAAATAGTGTCTTTAAATATTGTTCTCTATGGACATGTGGTTTAATATTTGAATTTCAATGGATTATATGTATGAATTTTATAACATTGAAGTTTAATTATAAATATATTGCATTTGGCTTAAAACCCGAAACCCAACCCAACCCAAACCGAAACAAACCCGAACCAAACCATTGGGTTTTCAAATAATTTGGTTTGGTTTGGGTTAGTATTTTTTTAAACCAACCCGACTAATACTATGAAAAACCCAACCCAAACGAACCCAACCCGACCCAAGCTCAGTCCTATCAATTTATTCATGCTCTAGCAACTCGGTTCGCCCTCAAGGATCTTGGCTCACTATCTTATTTCTTAGGGGTGGAGGTCATCCCGAACTCTGAGGGTCTGTTACTATCTCAACGACGATATATCTCTGAGCTCCTGACCAAGATTAATTTTTCCCAAGCAAACTCCGTTGCAACTCCGCTACAGGCTGATATCTCCACCCTCACCGCTCACACTGGCACTCCCTTGGCTGATCCCAAAGAATATCGTATGGCACTCGACAATCTACAATATCTACTTTTTACTCGGCACACCACATTATGGGCTTCAATTATTCCACACTCCCCTAATATTCTCCATGCATTTACTGACGCCGACTGGGGTGGAAATAAAGATTACTATGCGTCCAATAGTGCTCATGTGGTCTATCTAGGACGCAATCCTATATCCTGGAGCTCCAAGAAACAAAATACTATTGCCCCGCTCGTCCACCAAAGCAGAATATCGATCTGTCGCTACAGCCACATCTGAACTTCACTTGGTCGCCTACCTACTCCAGGATCTGGGTTTCCTTATACACACGATTCCGGTCATCTACTGCGACAATCTTGGAAGTACTCAATTTTACGCCAATCCGGTTTTCTACTCACGTATGAAAGACGTAACCATCGATTACCACTACATTCGTGATAATAAGTTCCGTTTGGTCTGGATACCTAGGTTTATTTCATCCCATGCCCATGGATTAGCACTGCAATTTCAAAAAATGTCCCTGAGGTTTTTCTACGTCTTGAGACTCACACTCCGGAACCATTTGTAATGCCGACATGCGTTTTCAACTGTAACACACTACGATTTTCGGAGTTGAAGTTTCCAAAGCAATTGTGGTTTGCCTCCCAAAACTTGAAACAATAAAGCTTGTAATTTTTTCGGATGACCACCTAATCGTTCCCTCTTTAATGATATTCAAACATTCATCCTGGGACTTGGTTGTGTTTTCTCACTAACAAGAAAATACCTATCTTATCTAAAAAACATCCAGTTCTTTAATGTCTGACTGGTAAAAGACTAAGCTAATTAAAATTACAACATGATATTTAATATTTTTACGGTTTGCCTCCGATAGCGCTTTTTTGTTAACGCCGCTTGTTTGATGATGATGATGATGATTAAAATATAAGATACTAAACAAAATGGGATACTTAACATTTACTCACAAAACATGTAGCAATTAAGCACACAAACCAAATAGAAATAAATGCTAAAGGAGTAAATATGAAGGATAGTACCCGTGATTTACTAAATTTATAGTCTATAGCTAGAATTTCTCTTGCTTCGGTTTTCTAATGCACTGGTGGTGGGTCATCCTCACGCACCGCATCCTCCTTTTTCATAGTGGTATGCCCAATTACTATTTTACCCTTTCTAAAAATTCGGGATGTTACAATAATAGTATTCCATCCTGTGTCATTTCATGGATCAAGACCGCAAACAGGAAAAACGTTCGTGATATTTTTCTGTCTGTTGAGACGTTTGGTGGTTGGTGTGTTGTTATTAATCCTGGACCACTTGAAATGCCTATAAGTGTTTTCAATTGTGACTCGTTGCAATCTTTAGAATTGGTTAACAACATTTCTGTTTCAAGAAGTGCGGTTTGCCTTCCAAGACTTGAAAGTCTAAAACTTGATTCAGTTTATTTCGAGTCTGAAGAAGCTTTTTGAGAAATTGATAAGTGGATGTCCAATGCTAAATTATCTGCACATAAATAACTGCCTTAAGCTACACGATTATGGACTTGATGATATTACATATATAATATCTTCAACTTCCTTAAGACATCTTAAGCTAAATTTCAGGTATAATCTTGATCATCATATTAACTTAAAACTGAAGCTAGACGCTTGCTCACTTGAGTACCTGAAGCTAAAAGGTTTTATATACGAGATTGTTGTGCAAAAAAGTATGAGCTCTCTGAATGAAGCCAACCTCAAACTTAAGATACCAAGATATGGATGTTGTAATGATAACTTTTGCAACTCATTCGTTGAAGCAGTTCGTGCATTTAATCGTCAAAATTTTTAAATTTATCAGCTGATGTCATTTGGGTAAGCTACTCTATTCTCTATGTGCTTTATTGAGTTGTATACCAATATTATACATCTTTGTGAATATTGTTGCCTGTACTGCATAGCTAGGGATAAACGTGGCACTTGCTATGTTATGTTACACTTCTTATTTCCTTTTCTTACTTGACATCATTCAAAATCGGAAGATGATATTATATTGTACAAATACATGATCATTAACATTTGATATTCTCGAGGCTCTTAACCGTGCCACAATCAAACTTCGATCGAGTTTACGAGATTGATGAGATTGGAGACAAGAACTTATTGTTGTGATTGTAGTTCATTACCGATTTCCTTCAAAACTCGGACAATTTAGAAATTCTTACGATTTATCAAAGTAGCTAAAGAATTCGGAAAGTGTGAGTGTTAATCAAAGCAAAGGGAGAGTACAAATATTTATGTAATTAAACATTTCCAAATCTGTAATTCGTGATGTGTTCTCTCAGAACGACGATTCAAGATATTATCGCTATGATTGCTCGTTGATTGGATGTATCCTGCACAAGTTCCGAGGTACCGGTGTTTGTCAAACAACAAATTGAAGAAGGTTGTAGTTGATAGTAATTATGTTGTTTCTGCTCATGAGATTTACATGATACGTTATTTGTTAGAGCATGGATTTGAAATGAATGAAGAAATCATGTAGTGTCTCTATGCTGAAGAGGGCAAAATTAATGTTGCATCAAAACATTTCCAATAAATTTATATAACAAACTGAACCTAAAACAATTTATCAATTAGGAACCTTTGAAAAATTAGGTTTAAGACAAATTGTCAAGACTTCTGAAGAATCAATTTCTCTGAATAATGAAGAAATGATTATTAAATTATTAAGTGAAAAAGATATTTTTCCCTATAGAAAAACTCATAAATTTCTTCATATTGGTTTAGTACAAATTTCTTTTAAACCTTTAACACTGGAAAATCTTCCAGAAAGTTTTATTGCTGCCTTAAGAGATGGTAGAAATTTAGATTGGAAAAAATCTCTTATGGGGATAATACAATCTAGTTTGGCCCATGGCCCAGTTTATTTTGATGTTTATCCTAATTTACAACTATCTTTAACAGATATAAACATTCTTGATTCTTTAACTATGAATGTTAAGACGCATGGTTATAACTATGCATCTGGATCTGAAATTATTTGTATATGTTATAGAATTTATTATAAACCTTTACACACTTTAAATCCTATGTGTAAAATAAAAGATAAATCTTTAAATGAAACTATTCTAATAGAAACAAATTTGATAGAAGTCTAATATTACGACTAGAAGATCTATTAAATGGGAAGAAATTCCTTTACTGTATACTTGGCAAATAGCAAATGCCGCACTGAAGAATTCTCGCTATATGTCAAGATGTTACTAATATAGATCAAAGTATAGATGGAAATATTTCTATTTGTATGAATTCAGGTATGGATAATAGAAATCTATTATCAAGATCTATATCCATGAGATCTTTTATCTCTCCTTTTGATAATATTCATATTCCTGAACCCAGTAGGGTTTCTACTTCTCAATTAAGAGAAAATTATGTTAAAAATTTATCCTTGGATAAAAATAATATTGTAAGGGGAAAAGGAGTTGTTGATTCAGATATTGCTGAATCAGAAGTAGATTATAATATTTAAATGGATTTTACAACGAAAATTGATTTTAGTCCAGGCTCACTGGCAAGAAAAACAATTAAAGACGAATTTAATCTTCCAAAATGGAAACCTTTTCGTGATTGGTTTTTTGAACATATTTCAAAAGAAGATAGAGATTACTATCAAGAAGAATTTTTTAATTATCTAAAAAATGAGAATAAAATGATTACTTTTATTTCTTGGTTTATTTCTACCTATGTTCCACAATATTTATATATAATTGAAAGAGAATTTCAATTAGAAGGGGGAAAAACTATGAAAGGGATATATCCTCCATGACAAGCTTTCATGAATTGAAAGAGTGGTAAAATATTAAATTTTAATGCATTCTCCATATTAATTGAAAATGATTCTTTAAAGTATACTATAAAAGAACTAAATCTTTTATTATCAAACCAAAATTATACAAACTTATACCTAAATATATTAGGAGAACAGATAACAATGATTTATGATAAAATAGAAAAAAATTTTATATGAAGTAAGAAATATATCTAAAGAAAAAGATGAAAAGAATAATAGCAAAAATATTGATAATATTGTTATTACTTCACATATTCAACCGCCTCCTGATATTAAAGATTTTATTTTAAAACCTAGATGGGATTTGGAAAAATTTCTTGAAGAAAAATTTAAAAATTTAAAATTAAATACATTAGATCAAGATATTTCTAATACTATTGGGTCTAGTAATCATAATAATACAGTCCAATTTGAAATAAATAGATTAAAGAAATATCTTGATCGTCTCTACTCAAAGATAATTCTTATTATATAGAAGACTTCCTCCTATGGATCTCTCTCCACGAGAATATGAATATGAAATAAATAATAGTTATTCAGAAAATGTATTTACTGAATGGAATCTTGATGGGTATCTCGATAAGCAAATATATAATATGATACATAGAATGCTCATGCATATTATATGTAAAACATCAGTAATCTCGATAAAAATATTGCTAAAATGATAATTTCTGGTTTCACTGGCCAATTAAAAGGTTGGTGGGATAATTATTTAAGTTTAATTGATAAAGATCATATCATAAATATGGTTAAACAAGAAAATAATAATGTAGTAGAAAATGTAGTTTATACTTTAGTCACTACTATTTTGGAACATTTCACAGGAAGAATTTCCGATAATTGCGAAAATATACGTACTTTATTACAAAATCTTAGATGTAAAACATTAACAGATTTTAGATGGTATAATGATACTTTTCTCAATAGAGTTATGGAATTACTGCGAGAGTAATAAATCATTGGAAATCCAAATTTATAGATGGATTACCTTATTTATTTGCAGAAAAAGTAAGGAAAAATTTACGAAAAGATTTTCTTAATATTCCTTATGAATAATATACTTATGGAAAATTAATAGGAACAATTATTCATGAAGGGTTAGCTCTTTGTAATGAGATAAAATTAAATCAGCAAATTAAAAGGCAAAATTTATCTGAAAAATCACAATTAGGAAGATTTTGTGATCAATTTGGTATGGATCTTCCATCCTCTTCTAAACAATCTTTTAAAGATAAAAGAAAAGAAAAATCTTCTGATTCTTTTTATAAGGGTAAAAGAAAGAAAAGATTTTCTAAGAAAAAATTAGAAGAAAAAGAATATAAGCGTGAAAAGCGCAAAATAAATAAAGAAAAATATAAAACAAATAAAAAATGTTTTAAATGCGAATGAATAAATAGTTATCTATGCAAATAGATGTAAAATGAAAAAGAAATTTAATTCTATTGAAAATGAAGAATTAAAGTTAAATCTTCAAAATACTTAATTTCAATCGTAAAAAAATCTTCTTCGATATATGGAAGAATCGATGATTCAATCGAAGAAAATAATTTATCTCAATTAAATAATGAATTAATTTACTCTTCTGATACAGATGCTTGTTGTACATCCTGCATACAAAATATTACTTGTGATAAACATGATAAAGAAGAAGGAGAAGAATTTTATAAGATTCTTTCTCAATTTAAAAATTTAGAAGTAAATGTTTTATCAAATAATAATATAGTTGAATTTCTTAAATTAATTAAGAATCTCGAAAGCTCTCGCTTAATCGATAATATGGTTGAATCATCGTCATCTTCCGAAAAATTGACGTAGAACTTCTCAAGAACCTTATGCTATGAACAATGTCTTAAAATGTTAAAAGAAAGACAATTAAATTAAAACCTACCACAATAATAGAATTATCAAAGAAGTAATATCTTTAAAACAAGAAATATCTAATTTGAAAAAGATTAATAAAACTTTAGATGAAAAGTCTCTCTCTCTTGAATATGATAAAAGGAAAAGGAAAAGAACCCATTTCGGATATATCCAGGATACCTTCAGAATTAGAAAGATTTGAACAAGATAATTTCTTAAATAATTTGAGTATTATATTTTCTCAAAATGGTATGTGAAAATTAATTTATTAATTAACAATTCTTATAAACAAGAATTAATCGCTTTAATTGATAGTGGGGCGAGATATGAATGTAATCCGGGAAGGATTAATTCCCACTAAATATTTTGAAAAACTACAATGACATTAAGTACGCTTTGCGGTGAAAAACTTGATATAAAGTTTAAACTTCCAAAGCATATATTTGTAAAATAATATTTGTATTCTACAGTTTTTTACTTGTAAAAATATTCTAGTCAAGTTATACTTGGAACACCATTTATTGAAAAATGTATCCTATAATTAAAATTGATAATGAAGGTATAATGGGTACTTTTGAAGGAAAGAAAATCATGTTTGATTTTGTTACCAAACTATACCTAATTTTTAAATGAGATTAGGAATTTAATAGATAAAAAGAGTTTACATTTAAACTTTTTAAAACAAGAAATTAATGTATTTTCAATAGAAGAAAAACTTCTAAATCCAAAGCTTAAAGAAAAAATTAATAACTTATTATATAAATTTTCAATTGAAATATGTAGTGATCATCCTACAATCTTTTTGGGATAAAAAACGTCATATTGTTGATCTTCCTATGAAGATGATTTTGATGAAAGAAAAATTTACAAAAGCTGACCTTGTCAAATGGATTCGAATATTTAGAATATTGTAAGAAAGAGATTGAATCTTTATTACAAAAATGTTTAATAAAACCGTCTAAATCTTCTTGTCTGCATCGCTTTTATGTTAATAAACATAGTGAAATAGAAAGAGGTGTTCCTGCACGGTAATTAATTATAAACCTCTAAATAAAGTTTTAAAATGGATAAGATCTACAATCCACAATAAAAGGATTTATTAGATAGATTATATGATTCTATTATATTTTTAAATTTGATTTAAAATGATGGATCTTGGCGAGTTCGAGATATCGAAAAGACCACCAATAAAACATCTTTTAATGTTCTTTTGGACATTATGAATGGAGAGTTATGCCTTTTGGTTTAAAGAATGCTCATCGTAATTCCAAAAGATTATGAATGATATTTTTACTTTCCTTATAGTGAGTTTATGATAGTTTATATTGATGATATATTAGTATTTTCAAAACTATTGAAAATCATTTTAAACATTTAGATATATTTAGAAAATTAATAATATCATCAATATAAACTATCATAAACTCACTATAAAAGTAAAAATATCATTCATAATCTTTTGGAATTCGATGGAGCATTCTTTAAACCAAAAGGCATAACTTCCATTCATAATGCAAAGAAGGAACATTAAAAGTTCGCTTTATAATCGGTCTTTTTTCGTATATCCTGAACCTCGCCAAGATATCCGCATTTTAAATCAAATTTAGAAAATATAATAGAATCATATAATCTATCTAATAAATCCTTTTATTGTGGGATTGAGATCTTATCCATTTTAAAACTTTATTTAGAGATTTATAATTAATTACCATTCTGGGAACACCTCTTTCTATTTCACTATGTTTATTAACATAAAAAGCAGTACAAGACCAAGAAGATTTAGACGGTTTTATTAAACCTTTTTGTAATAAAGATTCAATCTCTTTCTTACAATATTCTAAATATTCTGAATCCATTTGACAAGGTCTAGCTTTTGTCGTAATTTTTCTTTCATCAAAATCATCTTCATAGGGAAGATCAACAATATGACGTTTTCTATCCCAAAAAGCATTAGGATGATCACTACATATTTCAATTGAAAATTTATATAATAAGTTATTAATTTTTTCTTTAAGCTTTGGATTTAGAAGTTTTTCTTCTATTGAAAATACATTACTTTCTTGTTTTAAAAAGTTTAAATGTAAACTCTTTTTATCTATTAAATTCCTAATCTCATTTAAAAAATTAGGTATAGGTTTGGTAACAAAATCAAACATGATTTTCTTTCCTTCAAAAGTACCCATTATACCTTCATTATCAATTTTAATTATAGGATACATTTTTTCAATAAATGGTGTTCCAAGTATAACTTGACTAAGAATATTTTTACAAGTAAAACTTGTAGAGAATACAAATATTATTTTTACAAATATATGCTTTTGGAAGTTTAAACTTTATATCAAGTTTTTCACCACCAGCATGACTTATGTCATTGTAGTTTTTTCAAAATATTTAGTGGGAATTAATCCTTCCTGGATTACATTCATATCTGCCCCACTATCAATTAAAGCAGTTAATTCTTGTTTATAAGAATTGTTAATTAATAAATTAATTTTCACATACCATTTTTGAGAAAATATAATACTCAAATTATTTAAGAAATTATCTTGTTCAAATCTTTCTAATTCTGAAGGTATCCTGGATATATCCGAAATGGGTTCTTTTCCTTTTCCTTTTTTATCATATTCAAGAAGAGAGACCCTTTCATCTAAAGTTTTATTAATCTTTTTCAAATTAGATATTTCTTGTTTTAAAGATATTACTTCTTTTGATAGTTCTATTATTGTGGTAGGTTTTAATTCTAATTGTCTTTCTTTTAACATTTTTAAGATATTGTTCATAGCATAAGGTTCTTGAGAAGTTCTTACGTCAATTTTTTCAGAAGATGACGGTACTTCAGCCATATTATCAATTAACTGAGAACGAAGCTCAGGATTCTTAATTAATTTAAGAAATTCAACTATATTATTATTTGATAAAACATTTACTTCTAAATTTTTAAATTGAGAAAGAATCTTATAAAATTCTTCTCCTTCTTCTTTATCATGTTTATCACAAGTAATATTTTGTATGCAGGATGTACAACAAGCATCTGTATCAGAAGAGTAAATTAATTCATTATTTAATTGAGATAAATTATTTTCTTCGATTGAATCATCCGATTCTTCCATATCTGAAGAAGATTTTTCTGATTCAGAATTAAGAAGTATTTTTGAAAGATTTAACTTTAATTCTTCATTTTCAATAGAATTAAATTTCTTTTTCATTTTACATCTATTTGCATAGTGACCTATTTGTCCGCATTTAAAACATTTTTTATTTGTTTTATATTTTTCTTTATTTATTTTGCGCTTTTCACACTTATATTCTTTTTCTTCTAATTTTTCTTAGAAAATCTTTTCTTTCTTTTGCCTTATAAAAAGAATCGAAGATTTTCTTTTCTTTTATCTTTAAAAGATTGTTTAGAAGAGAGATGGAAGATCCATACCAAATTGATCACAAAATCTTCCTAATTGTGATTTTTCGATAAATTTTGCCTTTTAATTTGTTTGATTTAATTTTATCTCATTACAAAGAGCTAACCTTCATGAATAATTGTTCTATTAATTTTCCATAAGATATTCTTCATAAGGAATATTAAGAAAATCTTTCGTAAATTTTTCCTTACTTTTCTCTGAAATAAATAAGGTAATCCATCTATAAATTTGGATTTCCAATGAGCTATTATTACTCTCGTGTAATTCCATAACTCTATTGAAAAAAGATCCTTATACCATCTAAAATCATAATGTTTTACATCTAAGATTTTGTAGTAAAAATACTAATATTTTCGCAATTATCGGAAATTCTTCCCGTGAAATGTTCCAAAATAAGAGTGACTAAAGTATAAACTACATTTTCTACTACATTATTATTTTCTTGTTTAACCATATTTATGATATGATCTTTATCAATTAAACTTAAATAATTATCCCACCAACCTTTTAATTGGCCAAAGAAACCAGAAATTATCATTTTAGCAATATTTTTATCAGTATTACATGATGTTTTACATATAGAACTGTACATGAGAATTCTATGTATCATATTATATATTTGCTTATCAGCATACCCATCAAGATTCCATTCGTAAATACATTTTCCTGAATAACTATTATTTATTTCATATTCATGTTCTCATGGAGAGATCCATAGGAGAAGCTCTCTTCTATAATAATAATTATCTTTGAGTAGATTTATCAAGATATTTTTTAATCTATTTATTTCAAATTGGATCTGTATTATTATGATTACTGCAATCCGAATAGTATTATAAATATCTTGATCTAATGTATTTAATTTTAAATTTTTAAATTTTTCTTCAAGAAATTTTTCCAAATCCTCTACTAGGTTTTAAAATAAAATCTTTAATATCAGGAGGCGGTTGAATATGTGAAGTAATAACAATATTATCAATATTTTTGCTATTATTCTTTTCATCTTTTTCTTTAGATATATTTCTTACTTCATATAAATTTTTTTCTATTTTATCAGAAATCATTGTTATCTGTTCTCCTAATATATTTAGGTATAAGTTTGTATAATTTTGGTTTGATAATAAAAGATTTAGTTCTTTTATAGTATACTTTAAAGAATCATTTTCAATTAATATGGAGAATGCATTAAAATTTAATATTTTACCACTTCTTTCAATTGTGAAAGCTTGTTGTGGAGGATATATCCCTTTCATAGTTTTTCCCCCTTCTAATTGAAATTCTCTTTCAATTATATATAAATATTGTGGAACATAGGTAGAAATAAACCAAGAAATAAAAGTAATCATTTTATTCTCATTTTTTAGATAATTAAAAAATTCTTCTTGATAGTAATCTCTATCTTCTTTTGAAATATGTTCAAAAACGAATCACGAAAAGGTTTCCATTTTGGAAGATTAAATTGCCTTTAATTGTTTTTCTTGCGATGAGCCTCGACTAAAATCAATTTTCGTTGTAAAATCCATTTAAATATTATAATCTACTTACGATTCAAAGAATATCTCGAATCAACAACTCCTTTTCCTCTTACAATATTATTTTTATCCAAGGATAAATTTTTAACATAATTTTCTTAATTGAGAAGTAGAAACCTCTACCGGTTCTGAATATGAATATTATCAAAAGGAGAGATAAAAGATCTCATGGATATAGATCTTGATAATAGATTTCTATTATCCATACCTGAATTCATACAAATAGAAATATTTTCATCTGTACTTTGATCTATATTAGTAACATCCTGACATATAACAGGAATTCTTGGTACAGCATTTGCTATTTGCCAAGTATCTGGTAAAGGAATTTCTTCCCATTTAATAGATCTTCTAGTCGTAATATTAGACTTACTGAAATTTGTTTCTATTAGAATAGTTTCATTTAAAGATTTATCTTTTATTTTACACATAGGATTTAAAGTGTGTAAAGGTTTATAATAAATTCTATAACATATACAAATAATTTCAGATCCAGATGCATAGTTATAACCATGCGTCTTAACATTCATAGTTAAAGAATCAAGAATGTTTATATCTGTTAAAGATAGTTGTAAATTAGGATAAACATCAAAATAAACTGGGCCATGGGCCAAACTAGATTGTATTATCCCCATAAGAGATTTTTTCCAATCTAAATTTCTACCATCTCTTAAGGCAGCAATAAAACTTTCTGGAAGATTTTCCAGTGTTAAAGGTTTAAAAGCAATATCGCCGGACGGATCTAGATCCGCCCGATTACGCAGCGGAAAGTATAAGATCTAGATATAGTCAACCAAAATACATAAAAAAATAGATCTAAACCTTCGATGGAGTTTAGATTGCTTACCGGTTTATGGTGTATAAACGTCAAGAACAATCTTCAATCCAAGCTACTCGATCCAATGAGATGCCACCGTCTTCCGACGTGTATCTCCAAGCAACACCTAGTGGATGGTGTTTCAAGCCGCCGGACCTCCTCGATATGCTACCGGAATAATCCCGAGGATTATCCCAACTCGAACCCTTAGTATTATAGCCGAAAATTCCAAGCTATAATACTCACCAATAATGCGAAATTATGTGTGTCATAAGGCGTGGGAGAACTCTCTTTATATAGGAGAGTAATCTTTGTCCTCCAATGATTTAATAATTAAGAGATAATTATTAGATTAATCCTTATTCCAAATAAAAGATAAATAAAATAATTATCCCAAACTTATTAGGATAAATAATATTATTATCTTATATTCCATGAATTATCAATTAACAAATAAAAGATAAATCACACATTAAATAATTATCTAAGAAAACTAATTCCTTAATAATCATTTAATACAAATATGCGCCCCACCCTTAGTAAATAAAGGTCCATGCGCATTTTTTGACACATTGGGCCGAGTCCACGAAAAATTTCTTTTCTATGTATTTAATTATCTAGTCCAACTAAACAATTAATCCACATATCAATTAAATAGTCCAATCCAACTATTTAATTATAATTGAGGTGAAACGATGAGAAAACAGATGCTATGTTAGGAGCCACGTCGGGGACCATGAACCCATATTCAGTAGCTACAATAAACTAAATAAAATTATTCGTCAGACCGAACAATTATATTCAATCTATTAATTCCGGGATTACACCACCATAAACCCAAATTGAACTCACTTTGAATATAGATATAAACTTACACTCAACTACGAGTTATAAGGTGTCCACTGATATAATCATTACATACGGATAAATCCTCCATAGACTGTTCACTCCGATTCGGGATATTTCCGTAAACCCTTCTCGAAACATATTATCCTTATTTACCATTAACCCCCTAGTGATCAATTAGTTCATAACTAATATAATATGAACTGGGCCCATCGATCAGTTTCTAGGGTTAACAAATAAGGGAACTATATGTCTACTTCCCGAGGGAAGGAATGGATTCCATATCTGTGATAGCACAAACTACTCACTCATCCTAGAATAGAGCCAACGAGAAGTGTTGGACCACATACTATGAAGTGATCCTTACTAACACATCAAACCCTACCCTAGTCTAAGAAGTTGTCTGTGATCACCTCAGGATTGAGATTAATCCATATATGATCATCTTGTGATTCGATAAGACTTCTCGATTACGGAATTATATCGAGAACTCAAATCAAATCGGTCCAAATTTCTATATGATTATCATCATATATAAATGCCTCATTAGTACCCTATTACCGATAAATCCGGATAATACTTGTCACACCTAAAGTGTTCTCAAGCGCATTAATAGCAAATTAATCATGAGACCCTTACTCGTGATTAATAAACGCTATGGACTAAGTTAATTTTAAGTACATCTCACTAACTCAATCCTCTTGTGTATAGCCATACACTGAGTTATGTGATTACATAAATGAGGTACTTAGGGTTTTCAGTAGTGTCTTAATTATAAGCATACATGCATATAATAAGATGAATTATTAATTCTGTCCTAAAAACAATTTTATAATTGTCTTTCGGGCACTACACCTAACAATCTCCCACTTGCACGAAAGTCAAGTGGAATAATTGTTTTAGAGCACACCCTTTATATCTATATCTACAACATTCTCCCACTTGCTCAAAACAAGTGAGACGGATCCCTCAAATATGTACCCTCCAAGCGCATCTTAGTAATTCATCCTTCCAAGCACGACTGGAGTGTGCCGCCGTAGGGTAGGTCAGTGACCCGGCGTGTACATAGAATCCGAATACCATGTGACTTGGTACACTGATTATGTAGGCTGACGGCTTGAGTCAATCTTTGGGATCGAAACGTCGCCCTTCCATCTAATCCGGTGGTACGATTTCAATATGCTTATGACCTCTAGTGATTGCAAAATCCTTATGAGCTACCTCTCCAATGAGGTGGTATCGGCTTACTGGATGATACTTTATCACATGAGTAAACACTGAGACCGAGATCGATTTAACAATCATCCTCAATCTGACCTAAAGCCAGAATCAGTGTTATCACTTATATTCTAGTTTGCACCTGAATATACTAGCATATTATTCCTCATTCTCCCGAAAAGACTTGAGGACTCACTAAACATCCCATTTAGTATTCATCCGCAGGTTTAGATAATCATTCCTGAGAGGTAGGGTAGACTACATCGTTGAATGTTGCATAAATGCAAGAATATCTTAACTAGGTGTATGGATGGGATTGCCAATGATCGATTCTCGAGAATTTGAGCGAATCAAATCCTTTAGAATGAATCCCGATGGCATGTCGACTCGACTTGGATAACACATCCATGTTGTTTCCAAATCGCTTTAGTGTTACCATTCACAAACACTAATCTACATACTACTTTACTAATATTGATGCCCAGTCTACGAAAGACTTATCAATATTCTGGTCAAGTCCACATATTAAAATATATGACTTTGAAATGACCTAGAGGTTTTCTTGAATCCCTAAAGGATATAAGCTATGGCAGGCATCCTGCCAAAGGTTCTTTCTGAATAAATTAAGATACCGTTAGTCTCGCAAAAAGGTCTTAGGGAATCACCCCTATTTTCTGCTTTGTAACGAATCCGTTATTTGTTCTTAGCTAAAACCCTTCATTCAATGAATTCAGATTCTCGTGTTCGGCAAGGAAGTCTTGGGAATCACCCTATTTCCCGCTTTGACGAAATCAAGCAAGACCGAGTGGTAAGAGAGATCACGGTCTGGTTAACTCTCTATCTTTTAGGGAATCACCCCTAAATTACTCAGTTTTGCGTTGAAAGTTAAACTTTCCTATTCATTCGACTCTTCTCCGTGTAGTTCCAATTACTCCAACTGGGCTACTCAGGTGGTTCTACAAGAGTTTCAACAGAACTGGAGTATCAAACTCCATTCACAGGGTTATGGCTTTTTAAACCAACCTCTATGATCAGGATCCTATACAGCCCACGAAGGACTATAGGTCATCAATCTACTCTATAGACCGTAAGGTCCTGCAATGGGTAATGGACAAACCATACTCCCACTGCGTTCGGGGTGGATTGATATACTGATCTAGTTTAGTAGTTTTTATTAGTGTTATCACCAACTGCCGGTGTTGGATGTGGACTGAACAAATCAGTTAGTAACATCTTGAGTACAAATACTTCAAGATCTAAGGTTGTTATTTATAGACTCTATCGTACCGAGTTTGACAAAGATAACCGTCATTCTCTGATTTTACGAGTTTTATAACCAACCTTTACTCAATGCATTAAGATATTTCACGACCTGAACGTGTACGCAAAATTTCCAGTCCTACCTTCAAGCACTAAATGCTAAATGTCTATATTTGCGGAAGTGGGGTGAACCGAATTCACTCTGTATCCACAAATGTGTAGGCATCTTCTAGATAGACTTCTCGGTTTTTCATTACAACGTAAACCGTTATTTTTCAGCCAATATCTTAAATGATTTCAGCAGCGTATCGTACCACATCAATAACTATATAAGGCAAATATATGGTGTATCCCTTAGTGAAAACATTTCACCTGGAGGCGGGCCCGAGCATCATCCCAAGATCACAAGCAATAATCTTTTACGAGTGTGGAATACTCATCTCTCGATGAAATCGAGATTTCCTCCAAATATTTTGGATAAACTTACCGGAGTCTTGAATAGTTGTCAGACAAGATGTCACTACTTCAAAAGCTCCCATTAGCTTGTATCTTTCATATGACCCCGAAGGTCGATATGAACAAGCTATGTAACGTCTTTAAATCTATAACCCTTTCCCGAGTGAAAGGAAACTTAGGCATTGTTCATTTGAGATAGGGTTCCTTTGACTGGGAGATAGGAATCACCCTAAGCCAGTCTGCAGATCCTGTCGTTTAGGGAAAATGCACTAATTAATAGTATATAAAGAAGTGTTTATCTAAATACGGAAACCATTTGCGTTTATATTGTTTAAGATGTGTTCTATATACCTATTCAGCATTTCTTAGTGGTTCTGACTTTATCAAACAAAAGTCCGAGTCTTGGGTTCGTGCTACGAATGTTATATTTATCGTCGATAAGACAAACAAATTATCCTATTGAAAATGAATACGTTTGTTCCAACGAATCCGAAAACAGAAAATGAATTTTCTGTGATACTCAAGAATTGAATCCGAGATTGATTTCCTTATATCACTCCCACTAGTCTATCTGAAATAACTGCCCGTTGTCTATTCTATTTATCGTTAAATGCAAAGCTACCTAGTTCTTCCAAAGAACTTAGCTTTTGAGAAAATTGCTAAGGATGCATTGGTCAGTGATCCGAAATCACTTTCCTTATCCTCTAATTTCCACTTAATAACTTTCCGGTTTAGCCTTAAAACTACTTAGTTTAGATGACTAACACGTATAAACATTCTTTCCCATTCTCGAATTTCCTTAGATGGAAACAGTCTTGAACTAGCAGTTCGTTTGAGTAGACGCTACTCTTGAACTGTGGGATGTCTAATGATAGTGTTACTAGCTTGGACTATTCAATTTTTTTTTAATCGTCAAATCATAAGACCAAAGCTCCCACTAGTTTATCGGTTCCAAATACCGTCTAACTAGCAACACTTTGTTCAAATGGTTTGAGAGATCATAATAAAGCTTCCACTAGTTTATCGGTTCCAAATACCGTCTAACTAGCAACACTTTGTATTTATGATTTTTCAAAGATTAGAAAATCACCCAGAACTAAGCTCCCACTAGTTTATCAGTTCCAAATACTGTCTAACTAGCAATGCTTTGTTCATAATGTTTCAAAGATTGGAAAAATTCCAGAACTAAACTCCCACTAGTTTATCAGTTCCAAATACTGTCTAACTAGCAACGCTTTATTCTTGTTTTTCCAATGAATGAAGAAACTCATGTGCAGTCTATTACACATTTCTAATAATTCAGAAAAACAACAAATCATAAGACTAAGGCTCCCACTAGTTTATCGGTTCCAAATACCGTCTAACTAGCAACGCCTTATGTATGATTTTCCGATTTTTCAATTAGAAATTTGATGTGTAATTACACTTTTAAAATTCACTAAATGAATTTATCTGATAGTCCTATATCATCTTTTGTAAACTAAGTACGGTCGTCTCTCGTTCAACACGAGTGACATCCGTGACATACCTATACTATGTCACTTAAGTTTTAAAGGCTCAAGAGAAAATCTTTTCCGAAAATTAACTGCATTTATTGATAATTACAACGTACTTGTTACTTTCCACATTTTTAATGAAGTCCTATTACTAACAGTTTAGTAGCCTAGAGATTAAAGTTGTGAATAAACATGACAGAAAGTTAAATTCAAAATTAAAATTTCACTACTAGATTTTTATTTTAGAAATAATAAACTTGTTTAAAGTCTATCCTACCATTCCAAGGATTTAACATCGCGCATCAGTGCCGCCGTAGGGTAGGTCAAAGAAGTGACGGTTAAACTGAGACAATCTCTCTCAATGATTAAGCTTCGAGAATCGAACATCTCACGGGAATCAGACATCCCGGACCTTAATCATCGATTACCTTCCTTTTTCTAGCCTAGACATTTCGAAAATGTCCATAAAGAGTGTGACCTACTATATCAGATCTCAAAGTACGCCCCGAGTATGCCGCCGTAGGGTCGGTCAGTGACTCAACGAGTACCCAAAATCCTATCCTTTCGGAGACCAAGCCTTGAATTTTGATAGGGGTGAACACCATCCGTAGGGGGCCGAAATCAAAGCGGCTCGAGGCGTCACCCTTCTCTCACGTGCTTACATCTATAGTAGAGGCCGTGGGGTTGGCTGTCGCCTTCCTCGCTCCCACTCAATAATTTGAAAAGTGGTGGGTTTACTAATTACGGTTTCGGTCTTGACAATAAGAAACAATAAATCAAAGTACTCCGAACAGGGTCGGTTAAGTAGGCAAGCCTACGCCGTCTCATTCGTTAGAACATATGTGACTGTCGGTCGGATCCGGCAAGAGAAGCCCGTTTAGCCCGAAGGCTTATCGGATATGCTAAGTTTTGTCGAACCCCTGTGCAAACGTCACATGTGGAGGGGAGTCAATCGAGCCGTAGCTCAATTGAACTCGCCCAACCATGGTTAGACCATTTCCGAACCCATGTACTAAGATTATCCAATTTCTATGTTGTCAACCAAAGCGTAATCTTACATACTTACATATTACTATTTCAAGATCGCTCTTGCAACACATTTAGAGGCGAAATCACTAATCAAAGTAGAATTGTAAATGTATTAACCATATTTTTCTCAATTGCTATCACAAATAACCCATTTTGTTTTTGGCCAAGTAAAATTTTTATTGGGATCTTTATTGATTGAGTAGAAAAAAAAAATGGCGCTTTATAAAAAAAATATTATATTAGGTTGGATCGATTGAATCTATACTTTAATTTTTTTTTTTTTTAGCGAAACATGTATTGCTGGCGCCTTCCGACACTGTTGGGTTTAAGACGGCCATCTCTCCGGCTTCACATGAGGGCCGGCCCTGATCTTCTGTAAAGTTGGGTTAAATTCAATATTTCAAAAATCGAATATCAGTTTGGAGCTTACATTGAGCTTACCTACATTACAGTCAGTTCACTGTCTGCAGAGTTGAACTTACATTCGATTTTTGAGAAATCGAATACCCGTGTGATTTTCCGGTATGTATATCCGTTGTGACATGGATAACAACTGCGTAAATTTTAATAGATACACTATCACAATATAAAAACAAAAACAGATTAGTTAGGAAAAAAAAATGGCGGGGACAACCCCAAAGAAAATGGCGGGCACAAAAACATGGAGGGAATTAGGGCAACCAGAGGATTTGGGGCTCGACTTTAATGGAGTAAAATGTTGCAGAGCGAAATCAAATTCCATACTTTTCCGGTATTAACTGATTATACAGATTTATTGCTCTCCGATTTCTCGGTATTCAATCTATACCTCGCCTTAATTTTCATTTGCAAGAGAGCTCTGTTTAAATTTTCAATTCAGCTGAATCGGGTAGGAAAATAATCGGTAGCTAACGATGAAGCGAAGAAATTCCAGTATAAATCACCTTGATTCTTCTGGGATTCAAGAAAACAACTATCTTGATTCGGTTGATAGGATCAGCGCTTTACCTGACCACATTTTAGGTATTGTTCTGTCTTTTCTGTTCACAAAGTATGCTGTAGCTACTTCCATTCTTTCAAAAAGATGGAAATTTCTGTGGAGAACAGTCGATAATCTTTCTTTTAGCCATTGGGGTAAGAGTGAAGTTGGAGATATGAAATTCGTAGAAGACGTCAACCGTGTTTTGCTTCTCCATGATGCTAGATCGCTACAAAAGTTTCGTTTGTTGTGGAAACCTAGTTGTGTTTTATTTTGTGTACATTCGTTGATCAGAACTGCAATTTCAAGAAATGTCCAAGAGATTTTTCTATGTGTCGAGAATCGAATTGGGCTAAATAATAGTCCTCAACCGATTGAAATGCCTATAAGTGTTTTCAGTTGCGAGTCACTACGATCATTGGAATTGTGTGAGGGCGTTTGTCTTTGTGACTCAGATGCGGTTTTTCTTCCAAGACTCGAAACTCTAAAGATTCTTTCGGTTGAATTCAAGTCTATGAATGCTTTTGAAGAACTAATAAACGGATGCCCGATGTTAAATTTTTTGTGCCTATGTATGGACGTTGACTACGTGATGGAATATTTTGGAAGAGATAGTTACTCTGATTTTACGTTTGTAGTATCTTCAACTTCCTTGAGACGTTTTGAGTTGTGTATCCATTACAAAACAGAACCATCTTTGGATACTTTTCGTTACAGACTAATATTGAGAGCTTCTTCACTTGAGTACCTCACGATATATGGTTTCATAGATCATATTTCTGTGGAAGAAAGTTTAAGCTCTCTGGTTGAAGCTGACATCGGGATTAATATCCGTGGCTATGATTTCACTGAACCCGAATTTTGTGATCCGTTTGTTGAATTGGTTCGTGAATTCGATTGTGCTAAAACTCTTATTTTATCCGGCGACGTTATGTGGGTAAACTAATCTTTTCTCTATGAGCATTAATGATTTGTATACTATTATGTATGTGAATGTATGTTGTTGCCTACAATGGATCACTAACATTTGATATTATTAGGCTCTTAATTGTGCCTCAATCAGCTTATCGACCGAGTTTAAGAGATTGGTGAGATTGGAGGCTGAAGTTTATTGTTGTGATTGTAGCCCTTTACGAGATTTCATTCAAAACGCAGACAATTTAGAAATACTTACCATTAATCAGGTTAGAAGACATCTGCAACGTGTGTTTGTGAATGAGAGTATAGTTTCTATTAAGTTAACATTGGCTAGTATAATTGATAGATGTGTTTTCTGTGATTACAGAGTCCAGATTATCAAGATAGAGATCATAATAACACAAACTGGACTGTTCCTCTAGAAGTTCCGAGATGTTTGTCAAACAGCTTGAAGAAATTTGTACTTGATGTTTATTGTGGTTTTGGCGATGAACGTGAAATGATACAATATATGTTAAAGCATGGAAGTGTTCTTGAAGTTATGAAGATATCTCTCGATTATTGCAGAGATAGCTCAAAGTTTGAATTTCTTCAGGAGATATGTAAGTTCCCGAGAAAGTCTCCGGGCTGTGAAGTTGAATTTGTCTTGAGTTTGAACCGGAATGATCAGGTTAATGTGACTACAGAGGAAACAGCGGAATAGTTGCCCCGAAATTGGATCCATTACAGTGAAAAATCAGAATTCTTGGCTGTTATAGATTGTACTGTATTTCTTTATTCTGGTTCCTAACCGAATTGATTTTGCAATTATGAGGCAATAATGTTTTATGGTATTGGGCATCTTGGCATGAAAAGAGTTAAACTTATGCATGTTTGGAAATGGGGTTGCCTTTATTTACACCATATTGATTCACATTGATTTTACTATCACCCACACCGAGTCGAAGTCGACATATTAGAAGTCGATGATTGTTTCAAAAATCGACTTTCTGAATGTGGGTTATCATCTTAGACCTTTGAAAAGTCGATTCATGATGCAAGAATTCACTTTCAAAAATTCGGTTCGAGTGTGGTGTATATATAGTGTGGTATAATGGCTCCTTCTGATTAAATATGGTAAAAAGTTGGACTAACCATGTTTCCAAACACCATTGATTAATCTGTTTCAAGATATAGGGGACAATTGTATGTTTATTAACGATGAAGAAAAGGTTCATACAATCATTATCCCGAGTTTCTTCTTATGCCAAAAGAAGTGAACACTATTCCTTTTGAAGAAAAAAATCAGTTATTTTTATCAAGTAAGCAAAAGCATTTCCGCGTGTAAACAAACCGCAGAAAAACAAAACCAAGCGAAATTGGACTAGAATGCATATATCAAGCACGAGCTAGACGAAGTTCACGAGCTCTGTTCACTGCATTTGAGAGAAAAACTTAAAAAAGCGGTCTCTCGATGTCTACATTATGAATAAATCTTATTTATCCACGTCCAAATCCTAGACGAGTTTTCACGAAACATGTAGTGCCACGCTTCACCATGAATCTGCATTGCACGATTTCCTAGTTTATAACCAACACGTGTTATCAACCTATATGGTGTGATAAAATGGTTATGACTAGTTTGAATTGAAGTCGTAGATCGCATTGAAATGGTTTCATTCATAAATGTCAACGTTATCATATTATCATAACAAAGGGACAATACACTTTACAACACTAATCATTGCATGACTCAATACATCATACACCATCATGGCGGATGTCCCCTTTTTAGTTTCGTTGTCAAATCAAGTTATCTATGATGAGAAAGAATTTGGCGGAATTGAGGTTCTCCATAGTGTTTTTCCTCTGCTTCGTTATTTCAGCGGTTTCCAACATGGTGGTTGTGTGGCGATTTAGTGGCTTCAATCCGGTTGTAGATTTGTTCTTTGTTGTTTAATGAATTTTTTCTGTTTCGGTGGAAAAAACAAAAAAAATTAAATGTACGGTGAAACACTAGAAGTTATATAATATAATTAAAAGATACATTTATTTGCACCATATTGATTCTACTGGTGCACCACACTAGAATGATTTTATGAGAGTAAGTTTTGGAAGCAAGAACCAACTTTCCGTAGGTTCTGGAGGCAAGAACTGACTTTCCAAAAATCGATTATCACAATGCATCTATGAGAAGTCAGTTTTTGGCATCAAAACCGATTTTCATAATGTCAATCTTACCGTGATGCTCACGCACAAATAATGACTTGTACCTAGAATCGGTGTTGTGTAAATAACAACTCCCACTTAAAACTCTCAAAATGTTATGAAACACATACCACCTCTATCATCCAAAACTGGTTTCCGCATTTGAACTATGAAGCCAAAACCTAAAAAAAAATCCACTTTCCAAGCCTTCATTTTGTCTTCTCATCAAATGGTGGTTGTTTGATTACTCCTCACAGTCTCTGCAACTAATTTGATAGTATTTCCTTTTAATTTGACGGTCTCTGCTTGCATTCCCAGATTTTTGTTCAGCAGAGCTGAAGGTCTTGAAAATATGCAATTCTCAGCGTTGAGGAGCTTCAATTTGTCAAGGTAAATCGCTGATTCTACTGCTATGATTTCCTGTCTATTTGTAAGATTCTATTGTAATTGCAGCCAATTGCTTGTTAATCCTTCAAGTTTAATCTTTAACTCAAATAGCTCGAGAATTAGGGCACTCAGAAAATTGGGGCTCAAATGGATAGATATGCAGCAGAGCAGAGCCTATTAGATAGTGTTTCTCCCCAAATTTCGTTAATCTGTCTCTATTTCGCTTAGATTTTCATTCGCAGCAGCTGCTTGAAGTTATTCAAACCAGCTAAATATTAACCATGAAACGAAGAAAATCCAGTATTAATGTCCATGATTCTCCCGGGATTCAATAAAACGTCAGTCTTGATGCGGTTGATAGGATCAGTGATTTAACGGACTCTATTCTTGGTATTATTCTGTCTTTTCTTTTCACAAAGAATGCTGTAGCCACCTCTGTTCTTTCAAAAAGATGGAAATTCGTGTGGACAGTCCATAATCTTTTTTTCTGGCATTATGGTTACAGTGAAGGTCACGATGCGCAATTCGTAGAATTCGTCAACCGTGTTTTGCTTCTCCATCTCCATGATCCTAGATTGCTAATTGCCTTTGGATTGGTATGGAAACATAGGTGTAGTCTCTTTCATCTCAGTTCATGGATTAGAACTGCAATTACTAGATGTTGAGACCCGTGGCGGTCCAAATAATAGTCCTCAACCGATTGAATTGTCCATAAGTGTTTTCAGTTGTGACTCGCTACGATCTTTGGAGTTGATCATGGCGGCATTTACTTTTAACGCAGACATGGTTTGTCTTCCGAGACTATCAAGTATAAAACTTGTTTCAGATTGATTTCCATCAAAGAGCTTTTGAAAAATTTATAAGTGGATGCCCGATGCTATATTACTCACTTGCATATGGACATTGAGAACATGGTAAACTATTTTGGAAGAGAGAACTTTTTTACGTATGTAATATCGTCAACTTCCTTGAGACATCTTGAGGTGTGTTTCTATTATAACTTAGAACCACAGGAGTATACCCTTTATTGCTCCCTGGAGTTAAAGGCTTCCTCACTCAGTACCTCAAGCTAGATGGTTTTATATACGACTTCCTTGTGCAAAGAAGTCTAAGCTCTCGATTAAAGCCGACATCGGGATATATTTCCGTGAAAATGATTTCTTTGAATCCATGGACATCGATCCATTTGTTGAAGTAGTTCGTGCTTTGAATTGTGCAAAACCTCTGACTTTATCGGGCGATGCTATGTGGGTAAGCAAGCTATCCTCATTAGTGAGTTTTATGTCAATCTATGACTTTTACGGTTTTACTCTTCATTTGTGTGATTGTTGTTTCCTCTGACATTTGATATTATCAGGCTCTTAGTTGTACCAGTATCAGGTTGGCGACTGAGTTTAAGAGACTGGTGAATCTGGAGACAACGATATATTGTTGTTATTGTAGCATATTACGAGAACTCGTTCAAAGCTCGAGACAATTTAGAAGTTCTTACAATTTATCAAAGTTAGTTAAAGGCATCCGTAAGAGAGAGAGAGAATGTGTGTGTATACGGTTTCTAGTAATCGAACATTGACAAGTATAAATGCTAATGCGTTTTCTGTGATGCCAGCATCCAAATTATCAAGATAGAAACGATCGTCATAATCACTCAACCTGGAGAGCTCCTATAGAAGTTCTGAAATGCTTGTCAAACAGCTTGTAGAAGGTCGTAATTGATGTTTATTATGGTTTTGGCGATGAGCTTGAAATGTTAAGTTATTTGTTGAAGCATGGGAGTGTTCTTGAAATTATGAAGATATCTCTCGATAGTTATCAAGAGAATGCGAAATTTGAGTTGCTTCAAGAGATAAGTATGTTTCCAAGAAAGTCTCCGGCTTGTAAAATCGAATTTGTTGTTGATTAGTTCCGTCCGAGTCCAGTTGTATCGACCTAAAACTCAGCAATCGGTCTCTGTTTTGATCTGCAATATTAACTTGGTTTTGCTGCTTTTCTAATTTTACCTTTGCTCTCTGTGTTACATGTGCAAAAAAAAATTTGGAAGAATTTCCTTGTTGCTTTACTTATGTAATGGTGTTCAAACCTTTTATTCTTTTATTTCTTTTAGTGTGTCTAGCAGCCCACACTAAAACAATGATACTCAAACTCATATCAAGTTGTTTGAGTAATTGCTCGAGATCGGTTCAATCAAGTTTTGATTATGCTTGAGTTCGACTTGAGTATGCTCGATGAAATTTTGAGCATTTTTATGCTCGAACTCGAGTAGCTCAAAAAAATGTTAAGGTTAAAGGTCCTCGAGTCCAATTCGTTAAAAAAATATATAAGAATGTATATTACTCCTTCAAAAAAATATATATATATATTATTAATATAATATAATAATGCTTAATAAAACTCGTGCATCCTAAAAAAAAAAAGATAAAACTCCTGAAAATATCGAATCAACCTTTACAGTGCTCAAGGTCAGTCTGTTATAAAATACAAAATAGTGTATATTTTTAATATAATACATTAATGCTCGATAAAACTCGTATACTATACGAATGAAATTTTGAAGTGTTTGAGTTTAGCTCGTTATAATACAAGAAAGAATATATATATATATATATATATATATATATATATATATATAAAAAAAATGCTCGAGAAAACTCGTTAATGATATGCCAAAATCGGCAAAGCCCCGCTAAATCCATAAAAGAGACATAAACCCAGTATCGGATAGGGTCCTCGGCCCAGCTCCGCCTCACGCTATCACGATCCTCATCATTAGCCAAAGGCAACGAGAATAAAGCAGCTAACAACTGGCTCGATACAAAGCACTGGGGGCCGCCTGCTCGTCCCTCCAGCTCGGCACCTTAAGTCCGACCTCAGCTCGGCACTCCAAGTCCGACCTCCGCTCGGCACTCCAAGCCCGACCTCAGCTCGGCACCTTCTTGGTTTTCCTTCTTGCCCGCTCGTTCAACGGTCTTTCTTGGCACCGCAAAGCCTTCAACGAGTCCGCCAGGGCTCTCTGCTCGTCAAGACTTTCTGCCCGCCGTAGGCTCTCTGAGTCCGCCAGGGCTCTCTGTCTGTCAAGACTCTCTCGCGCCCCTCAGGGCTTTCACCCCCAGCTCGCAGCCACCGCGTTGCCTCCGCTCTCGCCAGCTGGCTAGCTCCATGCCTCTATAAATATCACCTTCACCTCCATTACAACTCTCTCTGATTTATTCTTCTAAGAACTACGCATTGGCTTGATCCCTTATGAAAGGTATGTAAGCGACCTTCCAGCACAACTCATAAATGAAGCATCATCCTCCTCCTCTTATTCCACAAAAGCTCCATCTTCTTTCTTGAGCTCCACCGCTCTCACAAGAGAAATCACCTACAATCGGCTAGATATCCACCTCAAAATCAGATATACTGCAAAACTGATATTTCTGACCATATCAGTTAACAATTTGAGTTGAATTTTAAAGTGTTCAGGTTTAGCTCGTTAAAAAATACAAAACAATATATACATTACAATAATTCTCGTTAAAACACGTGAACATTTTGAATCAAACTTTAAAGTGTTCATGTGTATCTCGTTAAAAATATTAAAAATACATACAATACAATAATTTTCGATAAAATCCGTAAACATTTTGAATCAAAATAAAGTGCTCGGTTTTGTTTCTTTAACCTTCAAGTTAATTAAATGAATGTGAACTAAGTAAACTTGACTCCAGTGGTAAGTGACTTGAGAATGCCTAGGAGGCCACCGGTTCGATTCTCCTCTCGAGGCGCCATGTTGAAAGAGCTTTTGGTCGACTTACTCTCGAGTAAGAGTCGACTCTGCGAGCATCACGACACGGGCTGAACTCTAAATTAGTCGGACCAATGGGTTCCTGGATACCGGAAGCTTTAAGCAAAAAAAAAAAAATAAAAAATTATATGAATTTGAATTTCACTAACCGATCTTCTGGCTGCCCGTGAGCTCATGTTGTTTACGCTCCCTATTCTATTCCCGCCACCTCTTACAGTGTAAAATATACTCGTTCTTATTTCAAGTGCTTTCCCCAAATGTGAAGCCAAAACCTAAAAATCCCCTTTCGGAGCCTTTAATTTTTCTTCTCAGAAATGGTTGTTTGATTACTCCTCACCGTTTCTCTACAGCTAATATGATCTTTTACGGGAGTTGGATATGCTATTAACACTGTTGTCGAGCTTGCATTTGTCAAGGTAATTGTTGAATCTACTGCCGTGATTCTTCATCTTTTCTGGATTTACAGGTACGGTTTTCATGTAATTCGAAACCAATGGCTTGTTAATCCTTCAAGTATAATTTCTTCTTATCACAGATTGCTCGATTATTAGGTCACAGAGACTTAGAGAATTGAGAAAACAGAATTTAGCAGAAAGGATAATATCTTCATTGATTCAGCTGCATTACATTCAGGTCATATATATCAGATGTGTGTCTAACAAACTAGCACACATCTCTATGCTCACTAAAGATCCAACGGCTATTACATTAAATGGAATATTACACATGTCACTACTATGTAGCTCCAAGTGTTACACATGCTAACTCATCACAGATAAGTACAATAACTTATTCAGCAGCTTATCTAACATTCTTATCATCCCCCCTCAAACGAAACTTGGTGTCCACCAAATTGAGTTTGGAGCGAGCAACAGCAAAAGTAGTAGAACCCAGTGGTTTAGTCAGTGTATCAGCCAGTTGAGAGGCTGAAGGCACATATCTAACAGCCAGTTGTTTGGCAAGAACTTGATTTCTGACAAAATGCACATCCACTTCAATATGTTTGGTCCTAGCATGGAACATAGGATTATGAGCCAGGAAGGTGGCACTAGTATTATCACACCACAGCACTGGAATCCGTGGCAAGGAAATGCCCAATTCATTAAGAAGGAACTTAAGCCAAGTAACTTCAGCTGCAGCTTGAGCCAGTGATTTGTATTCGACTTCAGATTAGATCCGCCACAACATGTTGTTTCTTGGATGACCATCCAACCAGAGAGGCACTGAGATAGATGCAAAGAACCAGCGATGATTTCCTATCATGAGAGAAGTTGCCCGATCGACATCTCGAGTATCCTTGTACACCCGGATCATGTGAAGGCTTGAATCGTAATCCCAGTTGGAGGGTGCCTTTAACATATCTCGTGAGCCTTTTTACTCCTTGCCGCTTGTATTTCTCGTGGAGATGCCATAAACTGACTAAGTGTATTAACACTGTAAGCAATGTCAGGTCTTGTCAATGTTAAATACTGAAGAGCCCCAATTGCACTCATGTACATTCTGGGATTGGACATCAATGGTCCAGCAGCAGGAATAAGATGTTTATGAGACACCATAGGAGTGGAACAAGGTTTGATATTATCCATCCCAAGTTTGTGAAGAAGATGTGTTGCATAATGAGCTTGTGTGAGGTATAAACCTGTCTTGTCACTGTATGCTTCCACCCCCCAAGAAATGACTAACTGAACCAAGAGACTTCAGTGCAAATTTCTGGTCCAATCTGGTAATAAAAGCAGCAATGGCAGAGGTAGAGTTGCCTGTGACTAAGATATCATCAACATAAACAAGGACATACAATGTAACCTTAGCATCCTTAAAAAAAAAAGGAAGTATCTGATGCTGATTGTTTAAAACACAGAGACATGAGGTAAGTTTGGAGAGCTTTAAACCAGGCTCTGGGAGCCTGTTTTAATCCATATAGAGCCTTTCTGAGGTGACACACATGATGTGGTTTAGAAGAGTCCACAAACCAAGGGGTTGTGGCATGTATATGTCTTCCTGCAGGCTTCCATTCAAAAAGGCATTATTAACATCAATATGTTGCACATCCCAATTAAAACAAATAGCAATTGCCAAAATAACCCGAATAGTAGAAGGTTTGATCACAGGACTGAAGGTATCATGAAAATCCACCCCATAATTCTGACTGAAACCTTGAGCAACTAGCCTAGCCTTGTGTTTGTTCACTGTCCCATCTGGATTTAGCTTAAGCTTAAATATCCACCTATTGCCAATGACTTTCTGGACCTGGGTGTGGGGAACAAGATCCCAAGTCTTGTTGTGCATCAAGGATTTATACTCGGACTCCATGTGACCAACCACTGAGGTTGATTCAATGCCTCAGTCACAGAGGTAGGTTCTGGTAGTGCTGAAGGAGATTTAGTGGCAAGATAGGAGTAAGTCTTAGGCTTAAAGATCCCACTCTTGGGCTTAAGTCTTAGGCTTAAAGATCCCACTCTTGGATCTAGTTTGCATAGGATGGCGTGGAACAGACAGAGGAGGACTAACAAGAAGAGGTGATAAGGAAGGAGAAGACTGATTGATAGAGTCAGATGGTTCAGGGGAGGCCTGGATAGGCTCAGAAGTAGGACTTAGCTCAGTGGGAGATGCTTTGGAGAGTCTTGTGTGTCATGGTTGATAGAATTTGTGTGGAGAATCTAAAATAGGTGTAGGCTGGTGTTGGTGATCTTGGTGTAGTGATAGAATGATGAGATAGAGCAGGACTGTCAAGGTCAGGTAGTGCAAAGATACTAAGAGAGAAATTAGACTCAGGATGTTGCACAGGATCAGTAGGATGAGCAGCAGGCTGGTGAAAACCTATCTTGTAGGGAAATTCTTCTTCATTAAAACTAACATGCCTAGAGATATAAACCCTTCCACTAGGATCTAAAAACTTAAATCCTTTATGATGCTCACTGAACCCAAGAAACACACACTTCCTAGTATGAAAATCAAATTTGTGCCTGTTATATGGTCTAAGAAAGGGGAAGCAGGAACAACCAAAAACTTTTAGGTTCAGATAAGGTGGTTTAATACCATAAAGTTTTTCAAAGGGTGATACATTGTTTAACACAGGTGTAGGCATATAGTTGATGAGCAAGACAGCATGTTGAAAACTTTCCCACCATAGATTGAGAGGCATATTAGCCTGTGCAAGAAGAGTGAGACCTAACTCAGTAATGTGTCTATGCTTCCTTTCTGGTTTGCCATTTTGTTCATGAATATGAGGACAAGGATGCCTGAAATGAATCCCACTGTCTTTTAGAACATTAGTAAAAGACCTATACTCTCCCCCCCAGTCTGATTGCACATTTTTAATAGTTGAAGAAAATTGATTTTCTACAAGTTTTTTAAAGTGTAGAAAGGCATCTAAGGCATCGATTTGTTTTGAGGGGATAAATCCAAGTGAACCTAGTGAAATCATCTAGGAAGTGTATGTAATAAGTAAATCCAGATCTGAGACTTAACAGGGGATGGCCCCACAAATCAAGATGCACCAATTCTAAAACATGAGAAGTAAGAGTGTCGGAAGAAGAAAAGGGTAGAGCATGATTTTTGCCATCTTGGCGAGCATCACAAAAGATCATTTCATTAATCAAAGGAGCATTACATTCTTTCAACACATAGTTCATAACCTTAATGAAGGGTGTCCAAGCCTTCATGCCACAAGACATCATTTTTAGGTCTAACAACACTATTAACATAAGTACTAGGGTTTCTTGAACCAGATCAATTGCATGGAAGAAAACTGAATGGAAGAAGTTGAAGGAGGATTTCTGGATTGAAGAGAGCTCCAAGCTTGATGAAGAGGGAGTTGATATAGACCATTGACCACTCTACCTTTGAGCAGAATTTGACCTGTGATTTTGTCCTTGACAAAACAACCAAGATTGTTAAACTCAACAAGCACATTGTTATCAGAGGTTAACCTAGAAATACTGACAAGATCTTTAGTGATTTTAGGCACATGAAGAATGTTATTTAAGTGTAAAGTGGTGTTTGAAATAGGAAAGGGGGAAGAACCAAGGTTAGCTATTTGAAGTTGAGAACCATTACCTACTCCCAAGGTGTCTGAGCCCTTGTACTCACTCCCAGTTGCAGTTTGCTGAAATATGATGTAATGTGGTTGGTGGCACCACTGTCTGCATACCAATTTGGATCACTTATAGTATCAGGACCAGCAAGATAGGTTGCAGGTGACTGCTGATTGTGATTTTGACTTCCTTGATTGCCTGAAGGTGGATTAAAATTAGTATCAAACTCAGTACCAACATTCAACAACTGCAGACCATTCTTATTACACAGTTGACAAGTAGGTCTGGAATTGTTGTTGCTGTATCCAGCTCTTCCTCTACCTCTAGACCTACCACCTCTATTGTTTTTACCACCTCTTCCTCTCTGATTTTGACTCTGATAGTTGTTATTGCCTCTGCCCCTGTTGTGATAAGTATCAGATTTAATAGCAGCATTTGCAGAAGCTCGAGATATGTCTAAATTGGCAGTAGGATTAAACCTAGCCATCAGCCGTTCATGTGTAAGCAATTGATCTTGGACTTCTGGCCATGATAAGGATCCAATCCTGGATGTGAGGTTTACTATAATAGATTCATATTCTTTACTTAAACCACCTAAGGTAACAAGTACCAATTCAGATCTTGTCATGGGATAACCAGCTGCAGAAAGTTTATCTGCATAACTCTTCATCTAAGCTCTGAAGGCCTCCATATACGGTGGACACTGGTGAATGAGTCATGGCTATAGAAAGACTGGGTGATGTGCCTTGACGAGTGCCAGGGCGATGGTGGCTCCGCCACCATCTCGCGTATTCACGGTGGCTCCGATACCAACTTAGAGAATTGAGAAAACATAATTTAGCGAGAAAGGATAATATCTTCTTTGATTCATTGCATTACATTCAGTCATATATATCGGATGTGTGTCTAACAAACTAGCACACATCTCTATGCTCACTAAAGATCCAACGTCTATTACATTAAATGGAATATTACATGTCACTACTATGTAGCTCCAGTGTTACACATGCTAACTCATCACGAGATAAGTACAATAACTTATTCAAAGACTTATCTAACATTCTTATCACGAGAGAAAATTTAGGGATGAAATTGATAGAAATGCAAAGCAGAATCGAGCTGGTTCCATTGCTTATACAAATAATTTATCCTTAATTTCACCTTCGCTTTCCATTTGTATTTGTTGGGTTCGATGATTCCCCTCTTGGTGCTGATTATAGCTAGTTTAAGTTATTCAAATCACCAAATCCGAAAGTATTGACCAAGAGGTAGCGATGAAGCGAAGAAAAACCAAGAGCAATCACCCCGATTCTCCGAGAGTCAAGAAAATGAGAGTCTTGATTCGGTTGATAGGACCAACGCGTTACGAGAATCATCACCGAAAAACTAATTACGCTTTGGGCCTAATTGCCTTTGCCTTCCCACAAAGAATCTCGTAGCTACCTCCATTCTTTCGAAAAGATGGAAATCCATGTGGAGGATGGTGCATAATCTTGATTTCTATCATTGGGGCTTATTGCAAGAAGCGTATGAAGGCGAATATATGAGATTAAATCGAATTCGTTAACCGTGTTTTGCTTAACTGCGATGCTACATCGCTAAACCGGTTTCGCTTTGTTCGGAAGCTTAAGTGTCTTTCGGTTCATGTCAATTCATGGATCGATCATCGCAATTACAAGGAATGTCCATGAGCTTATTTTACGTTTTGAGAATCGTGTTGGGGCGGATGGTTTTTCGAACCGATTGAAATCCTGTTAGTGTTTTCACCGTGCCTCGCCGATCTTTGGAGTTGAATGCCGGCGTTTACTGTTACCGCCGCTTTTATGCGGTTTGGCTTCCAATACTTGAAAAGCTTGAACTTATTTCGGTTAATTTTGGTGCAAAATTGCTTTTGCAAAACTTATAAGCGGATGTCCAATCTTTGAATTATCTCGAACCTTTATATGGACGTTGACTACTTTTGAAATTTTTCGAAGACAGGATCATTTCATGTATATAATACATTCAACTTCCTTGAAACGTCTTGAGATATGTTTGAGTATGGCTTAAAACGACACGAGGATTTTTTTATTGTAGTCCGTTTCTTCTTGGCTTCCTCACTCGAGTACTTCAAGATAGGTGGTTTTATACACGAGATCTTTGTGGGAAAAAGTCTAAACTCTCGGTTGAAGTGACTTGAATTAAATTACGTGAATTTGATTTCCCTTCACCCGATGATTGCAATTTATACGTTGAGGCAGTTCGTGCTTTTCATTGCACGAAAATCCTTACTTTATCAAGCGATGCTATGTGGGTAAGCTACTCTAGGAGCATTAATGAGTTTTATATCAATATTAGACTAGATCACTAACATTTGATATTCACAGGCTTTTAGTTGTGCCACTATCAGCTTGTCGACCGAGTTTAAGCGATTGGTGAAATTGAGACGTACATTTATTGTTTTCATTGTAACGCATTCGACAATTCATTCAAAGCTCGGACAATTTAGAAGATCTTACGATTTATCGAGGTTAGTTAAAGGCATCCGTAAGCAATAGCGTGTGTGTATACATTTTTGGTAATTAAACATTGACTAGAGTAATTGATGATGCATTTTTACGTAATGGCGGCGTGCAAATTTTCCGGATCGAGTTCATGATGCAATGAACTGGATAGCTCCTTTGAAGTTCCAAGATGCTTGTCAAACACCTTGAAGAAGGTTGTACTAGATGTTTTTTTGGGTTTTGAAGATGAGCGTGAAACTATACGTTATATGTTAAAGCATGGAAGTGTTCTTGAATATGTGAAGCTAAATCTTGATCTATTCTTTGACGACGTAAAGTTAGATGTCCTTAATGATATATGTAAGTTCCCAAGAAAGTCTCCGGTTTGTGAAGTTGAATTAAATGCGTTGATGTCAACGGTCCACCATATCTAGAAAGGATCTCAAACTCCACCCGGTCCCGGTTAGAATGACAAAGTGATTGCGGCGGAGGAAATGGTTGGTGGTTGCACCGCTGTTGAGCAACCGGAAAAAGTAGCACCAATTCCAGTAGAAGGAGCTCAAACTCCAATCCGGTCTCGGGTTCGAATGACAATGTGATTCTTTGTGGAGAAGCAGATTGGCGATTGCAGTTGAGCAACCGAAAAAAGTGCATCTGTATCGCCGCACAGCCAGGTGACATGGAAAACATTTACATTTCAAGTTTTTTTTTTATTCTAAATATGTTTGGTTGAACTCCACCTGGCCCAGAAATTGAAGCCATTACTTGAACTGCAAAATTGTTGGTTTTATTTTCTTGTTATTTTTATTTTTTGAGGGAGGGCAAATCAACATGAGGCGAGTCTTTCGTGACACCACACAACATCTGTTGTGACATCCTATTTGAATGTGAGGTTTGACTTTACAGAGGTCGAATATGAACATTCGACTTCTGTAAAGTCACAACATCTGACATGACATCATATCATGATGTTAGGTTTGACTTTTTAGAAGTCGAATATGGACATTCGACTCCCGTAAAGTCAAACCTTTTTATGAGGTTCGATTTTTCGGTGATGAAATGTCATCGTGGTGCTTTTGAAAGTAGGTTCGACGAGGTATCATTCAAATCCTCCTCAGTCATATTACGGCATTTTAGTGTAAATATTGCTGTCTTACAACAAAATTATAATAGCAAAGTGATACGATAAATTCTTACATCATTGATCATTACATTATATGACTCATATCAATCAATTCATGATACATAATTGATATGGGATGTCCGCACACGGTCTTATGGACCCGGGTCTAACCCGATTGGAGGTCATGTCATACTCGTCTAGCCCAGCTTCGCCTTCATCCTTCTTGTTGCCAGGAGGGACTCGAGTCGCAAGTTGTGGAGCCCCTCGTCAACTCGGACCCAGGCCAGGCCTTGACGGTCTGAGGAACATCCATACACTTACAGCCTCCCAACAAGTCAAAGGAAGACCGGACACAACTCCCCAAGCCGGGAATGATTATATTCGAAGCGACAAGATCATCCTCGAGCTCGTAGAGAGATCAACGATCTTATCCCAGATCATCGTCTTCCTATCCAAGATCACGTTTAACGCTTAATTGTGATTTATTATATCTTGTCATCATTATCATAATCTTGCTTAGTCCGTTTCCTATAAATAGGAGTTGTATGTAACTCACAAAAAAATCCAAGAATGAATACAAGTAGGCCAGGCCCTGCCAATTTGTCGAATTCGAGTTCTTGATCATATAACCGCCGAAACTTTATATATTTCATATCCTCCAAGTATGAATCACCACTCACTTCACCGAAGAAATCATAATAAACTAGCCAGATATCCACACAGCCCAGCCGTTACCGCCACCCTGATAGTTCATGCCATATCAGTTGCCTCTGACAGAACTCTTTAAGTCTGATGTCTTGATAACCGTAGCCTTTATTTTCGCCCAATAACCGATCAAGCATTAAAAGGAGCTTAGATATCTCTTTATCCGTTTTGGATTTTTGAATTTAAAAGAATCATCCCCTCCGTTGGATTAACTGATCGGGACCGTAGTCCTGCCGGGCTCTTCCTATAAATGGATTGTTGAGCCACCGTACTTACTTACGTTTGAAAACTCTTAGCCTCCTCTTGTCAGTAGAATTTGCAACTCTTTCTTTCTCATCTATTTTAGTAACATGCCTCCCTCCACTACTCACTGATCGTTTTTTAGCACATCGTGCAACGAAGTGTTGGAAAACTATTGGGTGTACTTCAACCGGTGCCTGGCTTTGATTGAAAGGGGTTTAAACCGGAGTAAGCTAAACGGAGGGTCTCGGCTCCGTATCTCCATGTCTGGCTGGGAGGATCTGGTGGCCCAGCCCAATGGTCGATATAATACGACGGTGGTGCAAGAGTTTTATTCGGCTCTGTCCGAGATGGGGTCTCGATGGCCCTTAAATGTTCTGCCTGTCCGTGGAGTGGCTGTTCCGTTCACTCCTACCGTTATCAACAACTTTTTCAATCTTCCCCCTTTTGACCCCGCCCTTCATTATGAACGGGCCTGGGCATTGGATGAAGACGATGTCCCCTAGCATGCGCATCAGAACGGTGCTCTTCACTACTTGTTCCCTATGTCGAGGCAATTTGGTCCGGAGAGAGTCGCATCCGAGCTGTCCCAGGATGCACGGGAATGGAAGTGCTTCATCAATACACGTGCGATTCCCACTGATGATTTTAATGAGGTTACGGAGGAGGAGGGTCTGCTCCTGCATGCTATTATTGTTGGAAGTAGCGCCCGAAAGACAATTTCTGTAATTGTTTTTATAATCAATAAATGACAGATTTATTCTCATCTTATTACTTGCCTTGTGCTTGTAAGTAATACACTACTGAAAACCCCAAGTTGTATCGTATGTAGCCATATAACTTAGTGTGTGTCACACATGAGGATTAAGTTTATGGTGATACACTTGAAATGATAGTCCGTGGTGAAATTAATCAAAGTATGGGGTCTATTGATTAAACCACCATTAATGCGCCTAGAACACTTTATGGTGTGACCGTCTTATCCGGACCGTCGACATTGGTTGTCTAAGTGGGGCATTTATATATGATGAGAGTCATATAGAATTTGGACCGATTTATTCTCAAGCTTTCTATAATTACGTGATTGAGAAATCTTATTAAATCACAAGATGATCATATATGGATTAACCTTAATCTCAAGTGATTGCATACTCCTACTAGTTTCAAGATAGGGTTTGATGTGTTCATTATGGATCGCTAAGAGGCGCCGTCCGAGTCACTTTCACGTTGGCACTATTCTGGAATGAGTGAGAAGTGTGTGTCTCACAGATATGGAATCCATTCCTTCCTGCGGGAAGTAGAAAGACAATCCCCTTATTTGTTAATCCTAGAACTGATCGATCCACGGAGTTCGTATTCGTTATGAACTAATTGATCACTAGTGGGTTAATGGTAAATAAGGATAAGTTGTATTGAAGAAGGTTTACGGAAATAATCCCGCTTCATTACGGATAGTCTATGGAGGGTTAGTTTATATGTAATGATTATATCAATGGACACTTATCGACTCGACTCGACGTTTTGAGAATAAGTTATATCTATAATCGATAGAGTTCGATTTGGATTTATGGTGGCGTAATTCGGAATTAATAAGTTGAGTAGAAATATTACGTTCGATGAATATTTTATTCAATTTATTGTAGCTACTCACCTAGTTATAGGTCCATGGTCCCGGGTTGGCTCTAACACGCGAGTGTTTTCGTTTATGAAACCTCGAAAATAAATTAAATAGTTGGTCTATTTAATGAATATGCGAATATTATTTATTTGGTAAATAATATGTAAAATAGAAAATAAAACATTTTCTATTAAATTAATGATGAGAGTGGCGCCCCGAATTGTGATAAAGTTGGGAAAATAAATTTTCCTAGATTATGTCACGTGTAATTAATTAATTATCTATTTGTTGGATAATTAATGGATAAATTAAAAGATTGATTTTTTGGAAATTATCTCTTATTGTTATGGCAAAATTATCTTTTCTTTATGGGAATAGGTAATTGTGGTGTGAAAATGATAACTCTCTTGACTATTTATTTTCCTATATAAAGAGAGTTCCTCCTAGCACAATAAACACAACTAAATTGCGCCACTTATCAAATAAAGGAGAGAAAAATTAGTTTTTTGTTCTAGTCATTAAGAGAAAAAAAACCTAGGGTTTTTCTTGAGCATATTCGAGGAGGTTCTACGACGAGGATCGACGTCCACCAGTCGTCGTTTGGAGATACAACTCGGAAGATCACGCCTTCTCTCCGGTTGGGTGAATCTACTAACATTCTTGTAGATTGTTAATTATTTATGTGGATCATATCGTAGTAAAATCGCATGCGAATTTATTCGTAGCTTCCGTTGTGTATGATCAAGTGTCTCGACCGATGCTGAGAATCAGATCTGACGATCCAATTATGGATCGGATCCGGATTCGGGTTTCTGTATATCTAGCATGTGGTATCAGAGCCAGGTTAAAGTGATTTTGCGATCTTGATTGCATAATTAATTAATAAGGAGTGAAATTGAATAAATATTGTATCTTTTATATGTTTATATAAATATATGCGTGGTTGAATGTTTTGGTTGACAAGATGGATTGGGTTGGTACTTGTTTACCGTTAGATCTATTGTAAACCCAATTTTTCGGGGTATAGGAAATTATGTAATTTATTTGTTGTTATTTAATTTCCTAGAAATTAGAATTATTTTGAGCTCGGCGGGTGCTACTTAAATAAAAATTGAAGAATATTAACAAGGTGAAGCGGCGGCGCAGTGGTAAAGGCACTAGATCAGGTCGCTGAAGACCCGTGTTTGAGTCCCATAAAGCGTTTTTTTTTTCTTTCCAGTTTTTTCTAGAAAATTGTTTTGTCAAAGAAAAAAGTTGCAATTGAAGGGAATCAAACCCATGACCTCTGCAGGAAGAAAGAATAGCGTTCTAACCAACTCGGCCGGTGCACTTTTGTTGAGAAAAAGAGAGCGAGAAAATTAATATACTGATGCGTAATTTGTATAATTAGATAATTATTAAACCTTTTGAACATAGGGTTTATTTATTTTTAGGTTTATAGATTAGATACGGGGGTACCAACGATCCATCTCAGTGGTTTATTTTTCGCATTTATTTTCTTGTATGATTATTTATATGATATAACCATGACATGCATCATATTCATGATTTCCACTCCTAGCATATGCATACATGTAAAAATTAATATTGAAATTAATTAGACATGTATCAACACGATAATTAATTTAGATTAGAGATAAATTAAATTAATTAAAGAAAACGGAATTTTATCGGGATATAAAATTCAAATGATAAACTTAATTTGGGATTAAGAATCCTTCGGGGTTTAGGTTATGTAGTGTCTACATAAATTAGAATTTTAATAATTGAAAAATTGGAAAATCCAGAAAAGTTGGACACCAAGTGAGCAAAAGGTTCGAAAATTGGTTCAGGCGGTCAACAGGGCTTCGGCTCGGCTCAACTTGTCCGTCCAAGTGCGGGGTTAGCCACGGGGGTCCGGCAAGGTCAAGCTATCCGGCGAGCTGAGGCTCAATGGGGCAACCTTAGCCCGATTTTCAACCCAGCACCCGCACACGTGCGACGTTAGCGTCGGGGGTCCGACAAGGTCAAGTTATCCGGCGAGTTTCGGCTCAATGGGGCAGCCTTAGCCCGATTCATCCAGCAGCCGTATATGAACCAACGAAGAGGACGGGTCGGCTTAGCCAATCCCGACACCGTTCGGTGAACTCGGTTAAAGCTTAGCCAGGGTTTAATATCGATAAGTTGGTGATTGCTTTTCAAGATTTATTGTTTTCAAATTATTGAGATAAAATTCTACAATCCTAAATTTTTATCAGGACAATATTAGGACTATAAAATTCTTTGGTGAATTTTAATTGTGTAGTGTCTATACAAGAGATTTTCTAAATAATCGATAAATTGGAAGATCATGAATATAGTGTCCCTAGTTAGACGGTATTTGGAACCGATAAACTAGTGGGAGCTTTAAATTTCGTGATTTATTGTTTTTCAAATTATTGGAAAATTCATAAGTCCTAATCTATTAGGATTATAAAATTCTTGGTGAATTTTAATTGTGTAGCGTCTACACAAGGAATTTTAATAAATCCATAAAATTGGAAAATCGTGAACATAGTGACACTAGTTAGACGGTATTTGGAACCGATGAACTAGTGGGAGGATTAATTTAAATATTCATGATTTATTGTTTTTGGATTGTGAAGGAATTCTGAAAATCCTAATAATACTACATTTTTTTCAAAAACGAGTGGGAGCGGGGAAGGTGACAACCGACCCCACGGCCTCTACTGTTGACACAAGCACGTGAGAGAATGGTGATGCCTAGTGCCGCTTTGATTTCGGCCCCCTACGGATGGCCTTCAGCGTGCTATTAAAATTCAAGGCTTGGTCTCCGAAAGGATAGGATTTTGAGTACTCATCGAGTCACTGACCTACCCTAAGGCGGCATACTCGGGGCGTACTTAAAAATCTGTAACAATAGTCACACTCACAAGGATATTTTTGGAAATATCTTGGCTGAAAAAGGAAGGTAATCAACAACTAAATAGAGATGTTTGATTCTCAATGGTTTAATTGTTGAGAGAGATTGTCACAATTAAATCGTCACCTCTTTGACCTACCCTACGGCTGCACTAAGGTGTGAGATTAAATCCTTGGAATGGTAGGATGAACTGCATGCATGACATCACGTTTATAATTCCTAAAATTTATTATTTGTTGTGGTGTATGATTTGACTTACATTTCTGTCATGATTTATTTTCGCAACTACATATCATCTCATGGTATCTAAACTGCTAAACATATTATATTGACTAATAACGGCTTCGTAAAAGTGGAAAAGTAACAAGAACGTTGAACTCATAAATTGAGAATGCAAATTAATTTTTCGGAAAAGGATGTTCCTCCTAAGCCTTCAAACTTAAGTAACATTAATAAGAATGTCAGTGTTGTCACTTGTGTTGAACAAGAGACAACCGATATTAGTTCAAAGATGACGAGAATAATTTGATATCAATCTCACCAGACATCCCACGCTTTTGGAAGTGTGTCTACTCTTATAAATCGCTAGTTCACGGCCATTTCCTTTATAGAAAGCCAAGAATGGGAAAGTAAATGTCTAAAAATGTAAGTTATCAAAACTAAACAAGTTTAAGGCTAAACCGAAATATTAATAAAAGAAAGCATAGGATAAGGACAGTGATTTCGGATCACTAACCTATGAATCCTTAAAGACTTTATTAACTGGGATTATGACCCGGAAGCTAAAGTTCTTTTGTAAGAACAAGGTAGCTGGGCATTCATGATGAAGAGTAGACAACGGGCAGTTATTTCAGCTAAAATAGTGGGAGTGATATTAGGAACAAAATTTCGGATTTTAATCCTTAACTATCGCAGAAATTTAATTTCTGTTTTCAGATTCGTTGGAACAAATGGATTCACTTTCAAATCGATAAAAATAGTTGCCTTAAAGAAAGTGAATATGACATTTGTATACGATTCCGAGACTCGGACTTTTGTTTGATAAAGTCAGAACCACTAAGTAATGCTGAAAAGGTATATGTAACACATCATAAACTATTAAGACAAATGGTTTCCGTATTTAGATAAACGATTTTTCAGCATCTAATAATTAGTGCATATATCCTAAAGATAAGATCTGAAGACTGGCTAAGGGTGATTCCTATCTCCCCGTCTAAGAACACTATCTCAAAGGAAAAATGACTAAGTAACTTTTCAATTTGGAAAGGGTTATAGAGCTAAAGAAGTATCATGGCTTGTTCATATTGACCTTCGGGGTCTTATGAAGGATACAAGCTAGTAGGAGCTTTTGAGTGGTAGACATTTTGTCTGACGACTACTCGAAACGCCGATTAGTTTATTTAAATATTTGGAGGAATCTCTGATATTACTAGAGAAACGAGTATTCCATGCTCAGATATAGGCTATAGCATTAGTGTTTGGAACTGATGCTTGGCCTACCTCCGAGTGAAACGATTTCACTGAAAGGATAAACCATGTATTGTCTGGTATAGTAATTGATATGCTACATTACATTGCTTAACTCAATTAAGATATTGATTACGAAATAACGGTTTACATTATTATGTGACACCGAGAAGTCTACCTAGAAGATGCTTATGAATTTGTGGATAAAGAATGAAGTACATTTATTCCACTTCCGTGAATAGAGGCATTTAGCACTAGTGCTTGAAGGTAGGACTGGAGATTGCGCATACACGTTTAGATGGAGACTGTTCGTGAAATATCTTAATGAAATGAGTAAAGGTTGGTTATAAAATTCTTAAGATCGGATAGTGACGGTTACAATCTTTGTTACATCCTTTATAAAAGAATGATTAAATAACAACCTTAGACCTTGAAGTCTGCTTACTCAAAGAGTTACTATCGATTTAATCGGACCACATCCAACATTGGTTGTTGGGGATTACGCCGATAAATACTCATCGAACCGGATCGAATGTCAATCCACCCAAATGCAAAGGGAGTATGGTTTATTCATTGACTCATTATGATCATGCAGACTTTACGATCTGCTGGGGTGATTGATAACCTATGGCCTTTTGGAAGGATCGATAAGATTCGATAAAAGGAGGTCGGTATAAAGCCATATACCAGTAAATGGAGTTTTGGTACTCGATTGTCATACTCTTGTAGAACCATTTGAGTGTCTCAGCCCAGTGGGAGTAATTGGATCTACATGCAAAAGAGTCGAATGAATGGGAAATTTTATCTTTTCAATGCAAAACTAAATGGCCTAGGGGAAATTCCCTGAGAAGTAGAGAGTTAACCAGGGGTGATGCCCTGAAACTCTCTCGCCACTTGGCCTTGCTTGACTTCTTGGAAAGCAGAAAAGTTCAATAGGGGTGATGCCCTGAATATTTTCTTGCCAAACAACGGAGTCCGATCTCATTCGGAACAGAATGGTCTTAGCTTAAAGCCAATGGCAGATTTACTGCCTATGCTTATATCCATCGGTAGATTAAAGCAAACCTCTAGGTCATTAAAAGTCACATGTTTTGGAATGCGTGGGCTTGACCAGAATATTGATGAGTCTTTTGTAGACTGAAGAATCAATATTGGTAAAGTAGTAGATGTTAGTGTTAACAAAAGATAACACTGCAACATTTGGAAACAACATGGGTGTGTTATCTGAAGTCAGGAACTGACGAGCCAAAGATTCTCTAAACTAGAGAAGTGGACTTTATTCTTAGAATCAATTCGGTCGAATTCATGAGAACAAGTTCTTTGGCAGTATCCCATTCATCTTGTTGTTAAGATGATGATGCATTTTTTAATGCTAGATTCAACGAGAGGTTTCCTACCCAACCCCTGATAAAGAGGAAAGGGGAAAGATTCTCTTTTGGATAGAGAAAGTCAGATTATTAAAAGTCAATTGTAATCGAATCTTGGATTCGAGCATTGATAGCAAGATAGTACATCCTCAAGTACCTTTGTAGAATGAGGAGTTGTATGCTTGAGTATTCGGTGCAAACTCGAGTATTGTTGACTACACCGATTCGATTTTTGTCGGATTAAGGATGATCATGAATCGATCTCGGGCTCGGTGTTTACTCATAGTGATGGAGCTATAGTCCTGAGCAATCCAAGACGCCAATTTGACTCTATTAGTCGAATACATAGCTACTTTCGGAGCAAATTCTGAGAGGCGATATAGCTTGAGAGGTTCATTGTTTGATCCGGGAGTAATTCCACTTCAGGTAAGTCGATATCACTTGCCAGTGAAAACAAAGGGAGAGGTAGCTTATGCAAAGGATCTTCACGGTCACAAGAGGTCAAATGCATATTGAGAGAAAGTACCAACTCTGATCAGACATGCACGTGCGAGAGGCGACGTTTCGGTCCTAAAGATCGCCTCAAAACCGACAACCTGCTGACCAGTTTACCAAGTCTTGTGGCATCTAGTGTCACTGATGAGCACTTGGTGGGAATGGAATTGGGAGATATGTCTCATCTGCTTTAGAGCAAGTGAGAGAATGTTGTGGATAGATAGAATAAGAGCAAGGTGCTCTAAAAACAATTGTTGCTTGTCTTTACGGGCAAGTGGGAGATTGTTAGACGTAGAGTGCCCGAAAGGCAATTGTTGCTTGTCTATACGTGCAAGTGGGAGATTGTTGGAAGTAGCGCCCGAAAGACAATTTCTGTAATTGTTTTTATAATCAATAAATGACTGATTTATTCTCATCTTATTACTTGCTTCGTACTTGTAAGTAATACACTACTGAAAACCCCAAGTTGTATCGTATTTAGCCATATAACTTAGTGTGTGTCACACATGAGGATTAAGTTTATGGTGATACACTTGAAATGATAGTCCGTGGTGAAATTAATCAAAGTATAGGGTCTATTGATTAAACCACCATTAATGCGCCCAGAACACTTTATGGTGTGATCATCTTATCCGGACCGTCGACATTGGTTGTCCAAGTGGGGCATTTATATATGATGAGAGTATATAGGACTGGACCGATTTAATCTGCGTTTCTCATATAATTCTGTGATTGAGAAATCTTATTAAATCACAAGATGATCATATATGGATTAACCTTAATCTCAAGTGATTGCATACTCTCTTCGGTTTCAAGATAGGGTTTGATGTGTTCGTTAAGGATCGGTAAGAGGCGCCGTCCGAGTCACTTTTACGTTGGCACTATTCTCAAATGAGTGAGAAGTGTGTGTCTCACGATATGGAATCCATTCCTTCTGCAAGGGAAGTAGAAAGACAATCCCTTATTTGTTAATCCTAGAACCGATCGATCCGCGGAGTTCGTATTCGTTATGAATTAATTGATCACTAGTGGGTTAATGGTAAATAAGGATAAGTTGTATTGAAGAAGGTTTACGTAAATAATCCCGTTTCATTACGGATAGTCTATGGAGGGTTAGTTTATATGTAATGATTATATCAATGGACACTTATCGACTCGACTCGACGTTTTGAGAATAAGTTATATCTATAATCGATAAAGTTCAGTTTCGGATTTATGGTGGCGTAATTCTGGAATTAATAAGTTGAGTAGAAATATTCTGTTCGATGAATATTTTATTCAATTTATTGTAGCTACTGGTTATAGGTCCATGATCCTCGGGTTGGCTCCTAACAAGCGAGTGTTTTCTCGTTTTATGGAACCTCGAAAATAAATTAAATAGTTGGTCTATTTCATGAATATGTGAATATTATTTATTTGGTAAATAATATGTAAAATAGAAAAGACATTTTCTATTAAATTAATGATGAGAATGGCGCCCCAAAATGTTATAAAGTCGGGAAACGAAATATTCCTAGATTATGTCACATGTGTAATTAATTAATTATCTATTTATTGGATAATTAATGGATAAATTAAGAGATTGATTTTTTTGGGAGACCTATTGTCCTTCCCTACCTGTCCATCGGACGAGTACCTTCCCCGGCAAAACATTGAGTTCGATGAAATCCAATCCGGGTCCTCCCCTGATCCCGGATTGTTTTCCGAGGACGAGGAGTCGTCTTTTTAGTTTCCTTTTGTAATGTTTGTTTTTCTTGTTTTCATAATGAGCTTTCCAAGTGCCTTTAAGTTTGTGTCTTTACTTTAAAAGTTTGAAATATTCCCATCCTTTGAGTCCGTCAAACGGGCACGCGGCCCCCTTGTTTTTGGCGAGCTTGAGAGCGTTGATTATCGAGGTCGCTAGAAATAACTGAATCGTAAAAACTGGACTTATTGTTGTCTGATCTGAATGTTGAATCAAAATTTCCGATGTGCGGCCCCCTTGTTTCAAGTAAGATCGGAGCTGTGTCACAACGAGCTTGATTGAGACATGGTCAGTCCGGAAAACCTTGGTGTGCTTGTAAATTCCGGCCTCCTTGACGAGGTCGGGCTTGTCGGTTTTTGAGATGAGATGGAGATACTCCCACTTTGTCGAGCATTTATTTCGAGACCTATGGTCTTCCTAGAAGGCCGTCGCTGATTAGTGCAATTAAATATAGGCCGACTACAACTTTGAATTTGAAGAGTCAGGTAACCGTAACTGTAGGATCCCTTCAATTACCACCGTTGGTGCACCCTCTTCTCTTGTATAAATAGAGCCTTGGCTGTTTTAGAGCTTAGAACACATTTTCCGAAAATTGTGCTTTTGTTTCTGCTCTTACTTTGTCATCCTCCTCTGGCTCTACCTCTCCCACTCTATTGTCTCCCTTCTTTAGCACGGCGTCCGTCAAAGCTATCCAGAATTATCGGGTTTATTTTGCCGATCGTGTGCACTTACCCGAAAGGATTTTGAATTTAAACAAGATTGATGGGAGCGGGTCCTCGTTCCGTGTATCCTATTCCGGGTGGCGCCACTTCCTTCTTGATCCTCTTGGGAGGTGCAACCTGACCCAGGTTCGTGAGTTTTATGCCGTCTTATCAGAGGCTCAGTCAGTCGAAGAAGTCTCCTCTGTTTCCGTTCGGGGTATCCAAGTGCGCTTTACCCCGGCCGCCATAAGCGAATTTCTGCACCCGGTTCAATTACATAGAGCCCGCTGTGGATAGGGGGGAGATACGGATATAAGTCAAAAGCAAACTCAAACGGAAATTCACTTGAAGACTAGCAATAACTCATACATATCATATCAAGAACAATCGAACCGCTAAAGGATTACATGTGAAAGGAACGGTTGTCTGTAAATCTTTGCCTAAAAGCAGCCGGAGATCACCGTGAAGCAAATTGAGCCTTCGCCGAAAAATCGCTATCTCGTCGGAAAAGTAGGTTGGAAAAGAGGCAGTTTTCGCAAAAGTATGCAAGTGAAAGGGTAGCCCTCTATTTATAGACATTACTAGAGGCGGGAACTGAACCGTCGTGTCTGAAAAATTCTAAATTCAAAAGTAATCATAAGGCACGAAAAATGAAGCGTCACCAACCAATCAACAACCGCAGCTCGTCACGTCAGCCGTCACATCTTTTGTTGAATCGAGGTTACGCCTCCTACAGCCACGAGTACTTAGCCGGCCTCGGCTCTAAGCCTGTCCTCGTCACAGCACGGCATTTCACACCAAATCCAATGTATTTACTTATAAGCCCGATAACCATTGAGATCGGCAACAAACGCCTCCCCCAGGAAACGATCGAAACACATCTTCCAGGAAAGCGCCGACAAACTCTACTCCATGCCTTACACGCAGCGAACTCCTTCGGAGGGAATCGGCAAGGCACGGAGTAGGGGGCCATTGATATGGGATATCCGCACACGGTATTACGGACCCGGGTCTAACCCGATCGAAGGTCACGTCATGCTCGTCTAGCCCAGCTTCGCCTTCATCCTTCTTGTTGCCAGGAGGGATTCGAGTCGCAAGTTGCGGAGCCCCTCGTCAACTCGGACCCAGGCCAGGCCTTAACGGTCCGAGGAACATCCACACACTTACGACCTCCTAACAAGTCAAAGGAAGACGGACTCAACTCCCAAGCCGGAATGATTATATTCGAAGCGACAAGAACATCCTCGAAGCTCGTAGAGAGATCAACGATCTCATCCTGATCATCGCCCCCATCCGAGATCACGTTTAACGCTTAATCGTGATTTATTATGTCTTGTCATCATTATCATAATCTTGCTTAGTCCGTTGCCTATAAATAGGAGTCATATGTAACTCACAAAAATCCAAGAATGAATACAAGCGAAGCAAGCTCGCCAATTTGTCGAATCCGAGTTCTTGATCATATAACCGCCGGAGACTTCATATATATATATATATATATATATATATATATATATATCCTCCTCCGCAATCACCACCCACTTCACCGGAGAAATCATAATAAACTAGCTGAGATATCCACACGGCCCACCAAGTTACCGCCACCCCGATAGTTCATGCCACATTAATAATGATCAATGATGTAAAAATATGTTGTATCATTTTATTGTTACAATTGAATGTAATGATGTTTAATTCATACTTGAAGAAGAAAAAAGTTATTTTCGTTAACTCCGAAAATGTGAAGAAAATTGAAAATCGATACCTTCTATCGGATTGAGCCGTGTCAAGTTGATATTCTCTATTACTCGAGCTCGATCGAGTCGTAAAAAAACGATATCGATCTCTAGCACATAAGACTTCGATATAACTTGATTTGATTCTTATGTTTGATTGTTTTTTAGAATTTATTTAATTTTTCAAAACATGATAAGAAAAATTCGACTATTTGATACTTTGACTAATATTTAAATATCAATATTAAATATTATCCAAATTAAATTTCACAAATCAAACTAACTTGATTAAAGTGAGTCACTTAATCACTACATTTTGAAGCTCAATATCGACTCAATTTTATTATTCAGATAAATTTCAACTCCAGCTCAAATTGGAAAGAACTGAATCGAACCAAATTCATTCACGAGTTGAATTAGAAGATATGTGCAAATATACCAAGGTACTTTAACCGGTATATTCCCGCCCTGTGGAATGTGAAGCCAAAACCTAAACCCCTTTTCCCAAACTTTATTATTTTTTCAAAAAAAAGGGTTTTGATTACCAAATTTGAGGCCAAAGAGCTTTGGATATGAAATCAACAGTGTTGAGGAGCTTAAATTTATGAAGGTAACCGCTGAATCTACTGCTATGATTCTTCATCCTGTTTATAGGTACCATTTTTCTTTTTCATTCGCAATTAATGGCTTGTTAATCTTTGAAGTTTCTTCGTATCACAGATTGCTCGAGTGGAGGAACTTGGGGCTTAAAATGGATGAAATTGCAGTAGAAAAGAGCCTATTTTTATAGTTCATATAGCGTTTGTATAGTTAATTTTCTCAAGTTTTGGTCAATCTGTTTCTACCTTGATTTTCAGTAGCAAGAGCTCAATTTAGTGCCTGATATTAACTAGTTTAATCTATTCAAATCAGCTGAATCTGATAAGATGAACCGGTGGCTAACAATGAAGCGAAGAAAACCGAGAAGAAATCTTCATAAATCTTCTAGGAAGAGACAAAAAGCACCACTCTTGATATGGTTGTTGATAGGATAAGTGATTTACCGGACCCGATTCTGAGTATTGTTCTGTCTTTTCTTCCCACCACAAGGAATGCTATAGCCACATCCACTCTTTCAAAAAGATGGCGATTCATGTGGAAGACGGTCCATAATCTTGTATTCTTTCATTTGGGTCGTAGGGAAGGCGATGATATGAGATTCATAGAATTCGTTAACCGTGTTTTGCTTCTCCATGATGCTACATTGCTAAATAAGTTTCTTTTGTTCTGGAAACCTAGGTGTAATTTAGTTCATTTAAGATCTTGGATCAAAACCGTGATTACAAGAAATGTCCATGAGCTTGCTATAGGTGTTGAGACTCGTGTTGGTCCGGATAGTAGGCCTAAACCAATTAAAATGCCGATAAGTGTTTTCAACTGTGAGTCATTACGGTATTTGGAGTTAGATAGCGCATTTATTTTTCTGAAGCAGATGTGATTTTCCTTCCAAGACTTGAAGGTCTAGAGCTTGTTAAAGTTGATTTCGAGTCAGAAATGGTTTTTGAAAAACTTATTAGCGGATGTCCGGTGCTGAACTTTCTGCACCTAGAAGTGGACGTTGACTACATGTTAAATTATTTTGGAAAAAATTATGGCGATTTTACCTATAGGATTTCTTCAACTTCAGTGAAACATCTTGAGCTGTGTTTTTGTTATAATTTGGAAGAGCCACGTGAAGATAATTTTTATTGCAGCCTGGCGTTAGAGACTCCCTCACTTGAGTACCTCAGGCTAGGAGGTTTTTATATGAGATTAATGTGCAAAAATGCCTAAGCTCTATGGTTGAAGCAGAGTTCAAAATCGAACTACATGATATTGATTTCTCTGATCCCAGTATCTGTGATTCAATCGTTGAAGTAGTTCGCGCTTTGACTGTGCAAAAATTCTAACTTTATCAAACGATGCTATGATGGTAAGCTACTCTATTCTTTAGGAGCATTAACGAGTTGTATATCAATATTAGACTTCTACTCTTTCGTTTGTGATGTTTTTTTTTTGCCTACATTGGATCACTTATGTTTGATCTTTTCAGGCTCTTAGCCAAGCTGAAATCAGTTTGTCGACTGAGTTTAAGAGATTGGTGAAATTGGAGATGGCGATTGCATGTTGTCATTGTTGTGTCTCATTACGGGATTTCATTCATTGCTCAGACAATTTAGAAGTTATTACAATTATTCAGGTTTGGTAAATGAATCTCAAAAGCGTGTGTCACACAGAGTACACGATTTTTTGTTCATTAAACAACATTGCCAAGTAATAATGATTGTTGATGCGTTTTCTTTGATGTCAGTATCCTAGAGGCGATTTTCATGTTAATCACTCGGACTGGAAGGCTCCTGCAGAAGTTCCGAGATGCTGGACAAACAGCTTAAAGAAGGTTGTATTTGATGTTTATTGTGGTAATGCCGATGAGCGTGAAATGATACATTATATGCTAAAGCATGGAAGTGCTCTTGAACTTATGCAACTTAAATGTGAGAGGGACACCGCAAAGTTCGAATTGCTACAAGAGATATGTAAGTTCCCAAGAAAGTCTCCTGTTTGTGAGGTTGAATTCATTGTTGTTGATCAATCCATTCCAGATCGAGTTGTAACAAGCCCAAATTCTCATTCGGTCTTGGGTTCGAACTGAAACAATCAGATCAATGTGACCGGGGGGAGAATATAATTGAACAACAAAGAATGATTGCATCTGCAATCCCGCACCATCAGTGATATAGAGAACATTTCGTAGATTTACACTTGATTTGTTTTCTAGTGTGTTTGAAGACGCGGAATGATGATTATGTATCCGTTTCGAATTGTGTTTGAAGAAATTGATCCATTACCTTCTGTAGATGTTAAGTTCTGTACTTCTTTTGACAAAATTGTTAGTTGTTGCACGTACGCTTAGCAAATGTTTTTGGTTGGCATGAACGTTTATACAGTGCGGATATGCACTCTCAACCATATCTGCGGTAGGGGTGTAATCGAGCCGAGTTGAATTGGTATTTCCTTAAACTCAAACTCAAACTCGGCTCGACTAAAAAAAGCTCGGGGCTCGTGCCATCAAAAGGCAAGATAGAACTCGACTCGTTAAGTACTCTATGTAACTTGGCTTGTAAGCTTGATTATTTTTTTAAAGAATTCATGTAATTTTCATAAAGTCCGAGCTCGACTAGTCTAATACCCTACTCGAATAATAATTTATGACTTGTCTAATATATTATTTTAGTAATAATTTTTATAATTATAGTTAATTAAATAATTATTATAGCTTGATTAAATCACGAGTTACTTGATTACTATATTTTAAAATTTGATATCGACTCGGTTGATTATTCGAGTAGCTCATCTCAATCTCAAACTTAAAAAAATTGAAACGAATCAACTTCTTTATGAGTCAAACACGAATAGCTCAACGTTTCAAGCTCGAACTCAAAGAGCCGAAACGATTCAACGACTCGAGCTTGAACTCGAAAAATCCGAAATGAATCAAAAGAAAATTACGAGTCATTCACGCAAAACTCAAGAACTCGAGTTCAAACCCAAAAAAAGAAAAAAGAAAAAGAAAAAAAGAACTAAAACGATTCAAACTTATTTATTAGTCAAACATAAATAGCTCAACCAGTAACTTACGTCTATTGTTCTTATCATGGAAAATTATATTCTGGTGACTTTTATCTAGGAACAGCTTCGCGAAGAAGATCCCGACCACACAATTTCCACACACGTAAGACCGCAGTATTCCACCTCGTGAATCAGCGCTGGCCCAGATCCCGCCACGTAGAAGCTTCCTCTTACTGGAAAATTCCTACAAAGAGAATCCACTCTCTTATCATTGTTCATCATTCTCACAGCCTCTCTGCAACTAATTTGATATTTCCATTTTAGCTTGACGTTGTATGTTTTGCATTGGATGCCCATCAAAGCCAAAGATCTTGTTTATGCTATTATTAACGGTGTTGAGGAGCTTCAATTTGTCAAGGGAATCGCTTAAACTACTGCTGTGATTCTTCATCTTGTTTATAGGTTCGATTGTTTTGTATTCGAAATCAATCGCTTGTTAAATCCTTTATTCTTATCACAGATAGCTACAAAATTAGGGCACGTACAAAATTGGGGCTGAAATTGATGGAATTTCAGCAGAGCAGAACATGGCCCATTTCCGTAGTATATCCAGTGTTTGTACAACTAATTTCTCCCTAATTTCTTGTTAATCTATGTCTACTTTTGCCTTGATTTTCATTTGAGAGCTCGGTTCACTTCGTTTATATTAGATTAGCACAAGTTTAAGTTATTCCAATCAGCTGAATCCGATAGGATTAGGTAGGTAATGATGAAGCGAAGAAAATCGAGAAAAATGTCCATAGTTCTTCTAGGAGACAAAAAAAAAGCATTCCTGATTCGGTTGCAATGATTAGCGCTTACGGAGCCCATTTTGGAGTACTATTGTAACGCCTGCTCCCTACACACCGAGTCGCTATTCTAAAAGAACGTTCGGCACGCGTATAAAATAAAAATAAATTCATTTTATAATGTAGTTCTCTACTACGTCGTATCAAATGAAAGAAACGGAAGCAAAAGACTAAGGGTATAAGAATTCCTCCAAACAATCCAAGAATAGAATAAACTCTAAGATGGAAATGTAACTTTATTACATTCAAAAGAAAATACGAAATCCGTAAGAAACGCATCGACAAGTCTCCTGAAAGACCAAAAGTCTACTCCAAAGGTACCAAAAAGTCTAATAAAAGAATAGCAGAATAAATAAATAATAAGTCTTCGACTAGTCGTCATCAAACGTTGTCATCGAACTCCTCCTCGTAAACATGATCAACCTGTTCGTCTTCTCACACCCAAATACATAGAAAACATGCATTCGTGATAAGTACAAAGTACTTAATAAAAGAGAGAAGCTATGACAACAATTATAATTTATAAAGAAAAGATAATTAATCGTTTAGTTGTTTATGTGAGACCGACTCAATCTGGGGTTCATTTCATGTCCATCAACATGAATCGACTAAACGTTGCTACTTAGCTTATCTCGTGTTACAACCGCACTCAGCGGCACTACGCTTTGATGTATATCCACCAGAGATATCGATTGCAACATATTAGTGGATCACACCAATATCCACGGAGTCTAGAATAGGTAGGCTCTGATAGTGCGCACATTGCGGCGAAGTTCCTCCACTGCTATTTAGCCGTTTATAGGCCCACAGCATTGTTCGCTTTATCTGCTAGGACACATATCGCGATATAGACTGGTGCCTATCCAAGAGAGACATGTTGTTTAATCTTTTACTAGTCAAGTACGTATTTATTAAAATGATTAACTAACCACCTAAGTGTTTTCAATTAATCTCCCTCACAATTACTACTCTCTTCCTGGACCACTAGACATAACCAAGGCCTAGCAATTACACAGACATTGATGAATACTAATTCATCAAAACACAAGCCTATCATGCTCTTCCGACGGATCCGAACTTCAACTCCCTTTAATAGTACATTCGGTGTTTTAACTGAACGAATCAGAAGCTCAATTCAGGCTTGTTCATGTTTACACAATATTAACATATCATAAATAAGGGTTTAAAACTGAACAACATAGCTTAAACTTCATTTAAGTGCAAACTGGGGCAATGCGTGCGCATTAGCTGGAATGCGTACGCACTCCCTACTTCTAAAACCTGCTGAAATTGTCTGTCCAAACAATGCGTGCGCATTGTCTACAATGCGTAAGCATTACCTGACCAGAACCTAGGCTAAAACTCTCTGTTTGAATAATGCGTGCGCATTCTTATGAATGCGTACGCATTCAGCAACCGGAAACAAAACCAGAACACTCTGCACATGGAATGCGTGCGCATTCTAGTGAATGCGTACGCATTCGGCGCCGTAAGCCAAACACAGAAACTGTAGAATAGAATGCGTGTGCATTGCTAGCCAATGCGTACGCATCCTGCCTGTTGCCCTAAATTCTGATTTCAACACTTAACGATTTCTAATCCGTTTCTAACCCAATTAACATCAAATTAAGCACAATAAAATACAGAAAAACATATCTAATTATACCATGACATCTATGATCATTGATCAACGAAAAGACACATCTTTCTAGCATTAAACTCCTTAAAACTTGATCTAAACCTTATAAACGATAATTGAGATCATAGGAAGTGTCTCTTACTTGTTTGCAGCCAAAAACTGATCCAAACAAATTTGATGATCTCGCACCTTCCAACAAAACTCGATATCCAAACGACGCACTTTCTTCACAACGGTTCCAATTCTCTCGTCTGATCTCGAAACGGTTAAGCAACGCTCGTATATTGTGACAACTCTCTTGGCCTTTTCTCTTCTCAAATTGCGCAGAGAATGAGCGTGGAGGCCGAATTCGATTAGTGTCTAGGTTAGGGAATAATCTGATTTAATTTTTCCTTAAATACCAATTTCCATTAAATCCTTTTTCCATAATCACCCTTAGTTACCAAAAATCGAAATTCCCTTTAATTATATACATAAATTAAAATTATATATATATATATATATATATATATATATATATATATATATATATATATATATATATATATATATAATACACAATACACTTAACTCAATAAAAGAAAAGAAATAATAATATTTCGTTTTATGAAAATAACAACGTCTGCCTTTCTTTCGAAAATCGGAATATTACAACTATTATGTAGGCGTGGCGGTTCCGTGTCGGGCCGGTTTTTTCTGTTGGACCCGCGGTTCCGGGTCCAAAAGGAACCGAATCGCCCGTTCAAAATTCTAGCCGGTTCTTCCGGGTCTCGAACCGGCGGGTTTGGAGGTTCTCCAGGCCGGTTCCGGTCTCTCGAGGTTCCCGGTCCAGCATTTGCAGATCACGCCCAAAAATTCAATATTTTTTTAGAAAATTTGTATAACTTACGTTAGAATTAATAATAAATTATAAATGGTTATTAAACTATATATAATACTCTCTGTTTTTT